>JAJHZJ010000271.1:5539612-6026836 GCA_023548195.1 Bettongia penicillata ogilbyi | reverse complement strand
TCTGCAATTTTTTGTTCCTTTGGTTTTATTTTATAATTTCTTGATTTTTCATAAAGTCATCAGTTTCCATCTGCTCCATTCTATAATCTAAGGAATTATTTTCTTCACTGAGTTTTGGGACCTCCTTTTCCATTTGGCCAATTCAACTTTTTAGGACATTTTTCCCTTCATTGGCTTTTTGGATCTCTTTTGTTATTTGGGTTGGTCTATTTTTCACAGTGTTATTTTCTTTAGCATTTTTGGGGTCTCCTTTAGCCAGCAGTTGACTAATTTTTCATAATTTTTTTGCATCACTCTCATTTCACTTCCCAATTATTGCTCTACTTCTCTGACTTGATTTTCAAAATCCTTTTTGAGTTCTTCCATGGTCTATGCTTAGTTTCTGCCATATCATTTTCTAGTTCTCACAGAAGTTTTTGTCAGTGAGTTCTTATCCCAGAAGCTGGACTCTTTGGGTTTATCAAACAGTAGAATTTCATAGTCATTTACTCTAGTATCTTATATACCCAATCTATTCAATTCATCTACCATTCCATTTCTTAGTCAGTACCAAATAATTTTGATAATTGCTGCTTTATAATATAGGTTTAGGTCTGGTACTGCTAAATTGCCTTCCTTTGCATTTTTTTTGCATTAATTCCCTTGATATTTTGTTCTTCCAGATGAATTTTAATATTTTTTCTAGTTCTGTAAAATAATTTTTTGGCATTTTGATTAGTTTGGCACTGAATAAGTATATTAATTTAGCTAGAATTTTCAATTTTTGTTATATTTGCTCATCCTTCCTGTGAAGCAATTGATATTTTTACAATTCTTTAGATATGACTTTATTTGTGTGAAAAATGTTTTGTAATTGTGTTCATATAATTTTTAGGTTTGTCTTGTCAAGTATACTCCCAAGTATTTTATATTGTCCACATTTATTTTGAATGGAATTTCTCTCTATTTCTTGTTTTTGTTGGTTATATATAGAAATACTAATGATTTATGTGGGTTTATTTTACATCCTGCAACTTTGCTGAAGTTAATTATTTCAACTTGTTTTTAGTTGCTTCGCTAGGATTCTCTAAATATACAATCATATCATCTTCAAAGAGTGATTCTTTTGTTTCCTCATTGCCTATTCTAATTCCTTCCATTTCTTTTTTCTTCTCTTATTGCTAAAGCCAACATTTGTAGTACAATACTCTATAATAGTGGTGATAATGGGCATCCTTGTTTCACCCCTGATCTCACTGGGAAAATTTCTAGTTCATCCCTGTTACAGATAATGCTTGCTGACAGTTTTAGATAGATATTACTTATCATTTTTTCCAGGTTTTAAAACTTTTTATTTGCATATTAAAAAATTGTGCATTCCAACAATTAAAATCATTTGAACAAAAAAAAAAATAGCACTCTGATTAAATGCATTTTACAGCTTGCCAGAACCTTAGTATGGCTTTGCATTTTCCTGTTAACTAGATTTACTGTCGTCCCAACCAGGTTCTTCTTTTCACCAATTTGCAAGCTCTTTTAATTTTTTTTTTTAATGCCACTAGGACCCAAGATGAAAAGAGGCAGCCAGCTCAGCCTTCATTCAAGTCAACATCAGTGGTTGTTTATTCTTTTGATGTTGAAAGGGGCAGTACAGTCATTTAAACTTTATCCAACCTCTTTGCATCTTACAAAGTTAAACAGCTAAAAGAAGTAAAATTAAGAAGGCAGTACTTATGGAATGTGCAGTGCATATTGGCAGGGCAGATTTCATTATGATTGCTTTTCCTGTTCAATTGTTTCTTTTGAAGGCAGTAGGTTTTTCTTTTGTATTTTTAGACTTACTGAATTTCTGAATCTCAGCCATATCTGGTTTGTCAGACATTTTTTGCGGATTAAGTAGTGATGAGTGGGGTGCATGAGTAAATCAGATCTCCAAGGTAGCAGCTCCAAACTGTCCAAACTTATTTTAAGGAAAATTCAATTTATTCCTATGTTCTCTTGTGTTTTTAACAGAAATGGGTGCTGTATTTTATCAAAAGATTTTTTCTGCATCTATTGAGATAATCTTGTAATTTTTGTTAGTTTTGTTATTGATGTAGTCAATTATACTGAGTTTTCCTAGTATTAAAACAGCCCTAAATTCCTGGTATAAACCCTACCTGGTCATAGTGTATTATCCCAGGATTAAACTGCTATAATCTCTTTGCTAATATTTTATTTAAATTTTTGCATCAATATTCATTAGAGAAATCTGTCTATAATTGTCTTTCTCTGTTTGACTCTTCCTGGTTCAGGTATCAGCACCATATTTGTGTCATAAAATAAATTTGTTAGGGCTCCTTCTTGCGTATTTCCCCGAACAGTTTATACAGTATTGGAATTAATTGTTCTTTACATGTTTGGTCGAATTCACTTGTAAATCCATCTGGCCCTGGGAATTTTTTTCTTAGGGAATTCATTGATGGTTTCTTCAATTTCTGTTTTTAAAATGGTGTTTTTTAAGTATTCTATTTCCTCTTTTATGGGCAATTCATATTTTTGTAAATATTAATATATTTTACCTTAAATTGTCAGATTTATTGGCACAAAACTGGGCAACATAGCTCCAAATTATTGCTTTAATTTTGTCTTCATTTGGTGATACTGGTAATTTGGTTTTCTTCCTTCTTTAAAAAAAAATCAAAGTAACCAAAGGTTTATTGATGTGATCCCCTGCCCCTGTAAAAGCAACTCCTAGTTTTATTTATTAGTTCAATAGTTTTCTTGCTTTAAACTTCATTAACCTCTTCTTTGATTTTCAAGATTTTTAATTTGGTATTTGGGGATTTTTAATTTGTTCTTTTTCTCGATTTTTTTATTTGCATGCTCAAATTAGTTCTGTTCTTTGCTGGATGTGAGAATTTAGAGATATAAAAATTTCCCTAAGTACTGCTTTGGCTGCATCCTATAAATTTTGTATATTGTCATTCTCTATGATGGAATTGTTGATTTTTTTTATGATTTGTTATTTGACCCCCCTATTCTTTAGGATTAAATTATTTAGTTTCCAATAATTTTAATGTATCTTTCTGTGACTCTTTATTAAAAATATTTTTAATTCCATCATGCCTTGAAAAGGACGCAGTTAGTATTTCTGCCTTTCTACATTTGATTGTGAAGCTTTTATTCACTGATACATGGTTAGTTTTTGTTTAGGTACCATGTTTCACTGAGAAAAAGCTATGTTCCTTTCTATCTCCATTAATTTTTCTCAATAAGTCTATCATTTAACTTCTCTAAAATGATATTCTAAAATGCTTCTTAATTTTTTTCTTGTTTATTTTGTAGTTAGATTCATCTAGTTCTGAGAGGGGAAGGTTGAGGTCCCCCACTAGTATAATTTTACTGTATATTTCCTCCTGTAACTCATTTAAATTCTCTTTTAGAAATTTGGATGTATGCATTTGGTGCATATCTGTTTAGTACTGATATTACTACATTGTCTATTGTACCTTTTAGCAAAATGTAGTTTTCTTCCTTGTTTCTTTGAATTAAATCCATTTTTGCTTTTGCTTTGTTGGCAATCAGGATTGCTTCCCTGCTTTTTTTTTTTTAACTTCAGCTGAAGCATAATATATTGTGCTCTAGCCTTTTACCTTTACTCCATTTATGTCTCTTCATATTGTAGGATTTTGGTTTTTAATCCACTCTGCTCATCTGTTTCTGTTCATCCCATTCACATTCACAGTTATAATTACTGTGTATTTCCATCCATACTATTCCTCCCCTGTTTATGCCTTTCTCTCTCTCCTTTCACCATGTCCCTCCTCACCAGTGTTTTGCTTCTGACCACCACCTCCCTCAGTATGCCCTCTTTCCATCGGCCCTTCTCCTTCTTTTATCCTTCCCCTTGTATTTCCTTATGAGATAGGATAGGCATCTATACCTGTGTGTGTGTGTGTGTGTGTGTGTATTCTTCCCTTTTTGAACCAAATATGGTGAGAGTAAGTTTCAAACAATGCTCATCCCTCTGCCTTCTTTCCCTCCACTATGATATATCTTTTGTCTCTTCATGTCTCTTCAGAATTTACCTCATTCTACCTCATCTTTCCTTCTTCTCCCAGTATAATCCTTTTTTCACCCCTTACTTTTTTTATATATCATCACATCAAAGTCAACTTATACCCACATCCTCTAAGTAAATTCTCTTTCTACTTGTCCTAACAGTTCTTAAGAATTACAAGTATCATCTTCCCATGTAGGATGTAAACAGTTTAACCTTATTGAATAACATGTTTTGTTCTTTTCTTTCCTCCTTACTTTTTTAATGCTTCTCTTGAGTCTTGTATTTGAATTTCAAATTTTCTGTTCAGCTCTGGTATTTTCATCAGGAAGGTTTGAAAGAATTCTATTCTATTGAATATCTATTTCACTCCCTGAAAGATTATGTTCAATTTATATTTGAATTGTTTCTTTCTGGCTGTTAGCAGTATTTTCTCCTTGACCTGAGAGTTGTGGAATTTGGCTATAATATTCCTTGGGGTTTTCATTTTGGGATCTCTTTCAGGAGGTGAAAGGTAGATTCTTTTCTGTTTCTAAGACATCAGGAAAGTTTTCCTGGATAACTTCTTGAAAGCTGCTATCCAGTCTCTTTTATTGATCACGGCTTTCAGGTAGTCCAATAATTCTTAAATTATCTTAAATAATAATATCTTAAATTATCTCTCCTGTACAGGTTAGTTTTTTTGATGAGGTATTTTACATTTTATACTTTTTTTCATTCTTTTGATTTTGTTTGATGGCTCTTGATATCTCATAGAGTTAACTTCTATTTGTCCAATTCTAATTTTTAAAAATTATTTTCTTCAGTTAGCTTTTGTACCTACTTTTCCTTTTGGCCAATTCTACTTTTTAAGGATTTGTTTTCTTTTTCTAAACTGTTGATTCTTTTTTCATGATTCTCTTGTATCACTCATTTCTTTTCCCATTTTTTCTTCTACCTCTCATTTAATTTTCTAAATATTTTTAGCTCTTCCAAGAAGATTTTTTGGAATTTAGACCAATTCATATTTCTCTTTGAAGATTTGCACGTAGGCATTTTGACATTGCTGTCCTCTTCTGAGTTTGTGTTTTGATCTTCTCTGTCACCATAGTAGCTTTCTGTGGTTAGGACTTTTTTTTTTGCTCATTTTCTATCCTATTTCATTACTTTTAAAGTTGAGTTTTGCTCCTGGGATGCAGGGGGCACTTTCCCAGGCTTCTTGCAAGGGTCTGGTCCCTGGTTTTCTGAAGCAGAGTTTCCGGGGCCAGCAGTTTGCCTTCTACACTAGGGCTGGAGGTCTCACAGCTACCTGTTTTGTCACTGGCCTTCTGAACGAGGACCACAGGTCCTTGGTTGCTGATCTGTGCTGAGGCTAAAGCCTCCCACTGACTTGCCTAGACACAGCCTGCACTGGGCTGTGTTCCCCTTTTAACCAAGTGAGACAGGTCTTTCTTGAAGTCCTTATCAGTTATCTTGGACTAGAAAATTGTTTCACTCTATTTTTTTGTGGATTCTGTCTCTCCAGACTTCATTTAGAAGCTTGACTTAATGTTGTTTTGAGGGAAACTGGGGAGATCTTAGGCAACTTAATTCTACCATCTTGGTTCTGCCCTCTGCCCTAATATAATCTTAAGTTCTATCAAGAAAGTTCTAATATCCAGAAAAGGGAAATGATAACCCTGGTGTATTCTGTCATGTTCACATCACATATGAAATAACCTGTTTAGTTCTGGTCACACTGAAAAGTTGGAGTGTATCCAGGGAAGGATAACTAGGATGGTATAGGACTGGAGATAATGCCATACAAGGATTTATTGAAATACTTTGAGCTGTTTGGGCTGGAGAAGAGAAGACTTATTTGGGGCCATAATAGCTGCCTTCAAATATTTGAAGGCTTGTCATGTGGAAAAGGAATTAGCCTTATTGTTATTGGTTTAACAGGGAAGAAGTAGAAACTATGGGTGGACATTGCAAAGGAAGATTCGCATTCCTGGTGTGCTAAGGAGAGAGATGTCTCTGTTATACGAAGATGAATGGTATGGGTACTGTAAGATTCCAACTTTCGAACCAACTATCCTCCTGTCCTGGTTATTTGTTGTAACCTCTCTAAGTCTTGTACTTTTTGTCCTCCTTCCTTGGTCCAGACCCTTGGGAGCAGGTGAAATCTGGCTTTGTTCTTGTCTCTTTTCTTCTGAATAGATTTCTTCTCTGGTGCCCCTTGGTCTGGTTCCCAGGCTCATGGGTAGGTTAGAGTTAGCTTGTGAAAACTGGAATGAACTCTGCTGGAGGCTTGGCTCTGATCCTCCCAAATCTTTAATAACAAGTCCCTCATCTTTAATGAACTGGCACAAACCAAGAGATCTGTTTAACACCCAGGTGCTCAGGTCCTGGACTGAGGCCCAGAGATGGATAACTCAGGAATCTTGCTGGGTGTGGAAGGTGGAATTTCCAGTTTCTGGCAGCAAGACCTAGTCATAACATTTAACCCCATATTTCCCATAAATATCCTTCTCCCCTACCCCCTTCTTGGTATCTCTCTACTCCCAGTGGCACCAAACATTTAAAACTACTTCCAGCTAGTGTATATTGTCTTCCCTTAGAATATAAGTTCCTTAAGAATAAGAACTTTTTAAAAAAATTATATTCTCACAACTTAGCATAGTCCTTGGAACATAGTTATATTTAATATATGCTGTTGTTGTAAGAGCTTGAAAGAAATTCTAGCCTCTTCTAAAATTCTCTGGACTTGGGGCCAACTAGTTTTCCTCTTTTCCTCTGAATATGATGATGATGGCGACGATGATGATAACTAGCATTTATAGAGTAGTTTTTAAAGAATGCAAAGTATTTTACAAATATTATTTCATTTTTTTTCCTCACAAAAATCCTTGGAGGCAGATGCCATTATTACCCTCATGTTACATATGATAAAACAGATGCAGAGAGGTTAAGGGATTTGTGCAGGATCGTACAGATAGTAAGTGTCTGAGGTGGTATTTGAACTTGTCTTCCTTTCTCCAGGTCTAGCTTGCTATCCACTGTAGCACCTTCCTCTGTGACCAGAGCGCCACAGAACCTACTTGCTACATGACAGAAGAACCAGTTGAACTGAGTCCAGATGATAAGAATTGTCATTATCCCTTAGTGTTATAGTGGTTGAGAGGTTAGCCTTTTGAGTGAAGTAGATCTGATTTAGGTCCAATGCTCAAGGGAAACTATGAAAATTGCTCTTCTATCCCTTCCCTAACCTTTCTTTATTAGGGAACATGACAATATTTTAAGGATTGGTGACTAGCATATCTAGATAAATAGGGCTGGACTTGTCAGAGAAAAAGGAGGATTAAATTTTGAAAAAGACTCATAGCTATTGTTGAGAGTAATAGGTTAGAACCTGAGGAGTATGGTAGTAGGGGATTAAAATAACAAATGTATTTTAGTAATCAAACTTAAGACTTAAGGTACATATACCTCAAGGGAGTTTGGCCCTAGATTTAGCAGGGATCTATGTTCAGGAAGCCAGGAATCTTTTGCCAGAGGGTAGCGACAGATGGTGCAGGGAGGGCTTGACTAGAATGATGCCCATGTGTACAACAAGGAAGGATGATAGGATTTCCTAGTGCCTGATATAGAGTAGGTACTTAATAAATGCTTATTGATTGATCGACTGGAAATTTTGTTGGCTTGAGAGTGGCTAGCATTGCTTGCTCCTATGACTAGAGTGGACTCGTGGAACAATAAAGCTTCTTAGATGAGCCTTTGAGAGGATTGATCTCAATATTATCCTGTGGCTTTGATCTTCTCTTAGCAGAGAGATGCTAAAATAGGAATATGGGCTCAAGAGCTGACAGAATCATCCTTCTAGACGTTCTGTCTACCTCACTGGTTATAACGAGGAAAGTCCTTCATCAGACTTACAGAATGAAACATTGTGCCCTGTTGGTATTGATATTATTTTAAAAGCATTTTTGTTAATAATAATTTTGTGAGTTATTCAAGGAATGAGCGGCCTATTATACCTGGTCATAATCTTAGCATTATAAGATCACAGACTTAGAACAGGGAAGGAATTCAGAGTATCATAAAGTCCAAAAAGGACGTTTTAAAGAGAAAGAAACTGAGGCCCAAAGTGGTAGAATGGCTTGCCCAAGGTAACACAAATAGTGAGTTGCACAACTGGGGTTCAAACCCAGGCCCTCTGCTTCTAAATGCAATGATCTTTTCACTATACCATGCTAGCTCATCTGGATTTGGCTATCTTCATGCCATCCTTCCTTTTTTCAAAGGGACCTTAGTCACTTGTCCTACAGATTTACTTACTATCACTTTGATTTTCTAGTCCAAATACCCACCTAGTTCCACCACTCCCCTTTATGTATTTTCTTCTCTAATTAGAATGTAATCTTCTTTGGGGAGGAACACTTTTTTTTATATTTCCAGCACTTAGGATGATGTCTATCATGTATGTAATAAGTATATAAAACATACTTTTTCATACATTTATCTATCCATCCATCCACCTAACCATGAGTTTTAATGGCAGTTTCACTATTTAAGAAGGAAAGAGGTTATTAGAGAAAAAAAGTATGCAGCCCATGATCAGTACTGCTGTGGGCTGCCATGGTAACAGCTTTCTCAGGTGATCAGGTGGACAGCGCTAACAATGGCTTTCCTTTCTGAAAACCTATCTGAGGAAAGCTGTGAGTGTAGTGTTACAGCTGTCTAGGCAGGAGACAAAGTGATTTTAGGACACTGTCCCTTCTATTCCTCTCACTCCCTAGTCATAGAATCATAAGTAAAGTTGCAAATGAGTTTCAACATCATCCTGTCCAATCCTTTCAATTTGCAGGTGAGGAAGCTGATGCTCAAAGAGGAGAAATGGCTAATTGAAGGTTCCCTAATAAGCTAATGGCAGCGCCGTGTGGAGGACCCACATCTCCCGATTCCTTTTCTGCTGGATTTTCCACACCATCACATTACCACCTCCATCTCTTCTGCCTGTCCTCTGATGCCAGAAATCCCTCCAAAGGAGCAGGAGGGGATAAAATAAAAAGAAAATTTTTCATTCTATAATTAGAGATAAGACTGAGAATGCAAATGCCCCTAGAAGAGAGAGGGCAGTAATTTAAATTCATTTACAGTAAAGCATATATGATGGATGCCCCTCTTTTGCTAAAAGCATAATGATTTGGGAATAAGTAGGAAAACAGCCATATGCAAGGAGAAAATAGGCCACCATTTCAATGATTGCTCAATTTTCAGTGTGAGCATTTACACCTTGGAAATTGGCAAATGCTACCAATCAGGATTTGATTTATTGCTTTGGTGATTGTCTAGGCTTAAGAAAGTGATGAAGAAAATGTTAATAATAAAGATTCAAATTTCAAAATGTGTCATGAATACATACATGTGTATGTATGTGTATATGTGCACGCATGTGTGTTTATATGTATGTGTATATATAGATAGATACATATATACATGCATGCATGTGTGTATTTGTGTGTGTGTCCCTGGAGTAGGTTACTAAATATTTACCAGGGCTATGGGGTTGCACCAAAGATACATTTCCAAATTTTTCATAAGTCTGATCAATGGGAAAAACATATGAGGGGACTCTAGAGAATAAGGGTCTTCCTTCCTTCCTTCCTTCCTTCCTTCCTTCCTTTTTCTTTCTTTTTTTCTTCCTTTCTTTTGCCTCAATAAAGATAAAGCAGCAGATGAGGCTTGGAAGCAAAAAGGTTAAAGTATAGTATGACAATCAAGGTGAGTCTCTTTTGCTTAATTATATTTTGTTTTAATTTTGTATATTTGAATCTCTTCAGTCAATCAAAAGTTATTTATCCAGTACCTAGTATGTATGTTCCAGTCACTGTGCTAGGCTTAGAGACAAAATGATAGTCCTTGCTCTCAAGCATCTTATACCCTTTTGAGGGAGACCAAATGTGCATCTGTAAGTATATACTAAATGAATTATCTTAAAATAACAAATACAAAAAATGAAGATAATAAATACGAGGCAGTTATAGAGAAGGTAGTTTGAGAGGGAAAGTGCTAGCAGTTGGGGGCATTAGAGACAGCATCAAGTAGAAGCTGGTGCTTGAGCTTTGACTAGAAGAGACTTTGACATAAAGGGTCTCTGTGAGGCGGAGGCGAGGAAGGAAGGAATTCCAGATATGTCCAATGGCTAGTACAAAGGCATGGAGATGGGAGATAGAGAGTCATATGGGAGCAACTGAAGAAAGACTGGTATGGCTGTATTGAAAAGCATAAAAGGGATAGTCATGCACAAGGAAGTAGAAATGATAAATTGGTTAAAGTTTATGAAAGGCTTTAAAGTGTGAAGAGAGGAGGTTATATTTGCTTCTAGAGGCAATAGGGAACCATGGAGATGACTGATTAGGGAAGTGACATAGTCAGATCCGGACTTAAGGAAAATCACTTTGGCCAGTTTGATGGAGAATACAGTGAAGTAAAGAAAAGACTTGAAACAGACATCACAGATAATGAGAACCTAAATTAGGGTGCTATTTAGATGAGTAGGGAGAAGGGATCAGATGTGAGAGTTGTAACTGAGGTAGAAACACAAGGGTTTGGTAACTGATTGTGAGGTGAGGAAGAGTGAAGAATTGAGGGTAATACCAAGGTTATGAACTTGAGGAAAGAATGGTGGTGCCTTCAACAGAAATAGGAAAGTTAGGGACAGGCATTTTTTTGGGGGGAGGGGAATCATAAGTTCTGTTTTGAATATGTTGAATTTGAGGTATCTCCTGCACATCCAGTTTGGAATGTCCAAAAGGAAACTGAAAATATGGAATGAAGTTTAGGGGAGAGATGGAGACTGGATGCAAAAACATTTATGCATACACATGTATGTATATGTAGATAGAAGGATAGATAGATATAGATAGATTTGATAGGTAGATAGGTAGGTAGGTAGATAGACAGACAGACAGACAGACAGATAGATAGACAGATTAGATAGATAGATAGATAGATAGATAGATAGATAGATAGATAGATAGATAGATAGATAGATAGATAGCACTTCCCTCCAAGCCTATCCCTCCTCTGGCTCTCACTCTCAATGGAAGAAGTCCCCAGAGGGTAATTGACTACTGCTCCCCTCAGGGGTCTATCATTGGGTAACCCCAAGGGTCTGTGGATTTCAGTACTCATGATTACCAAATTCTGCGGCTCCCTTCCTCCCAATCAACCAGCTGGCATCCATTAGCTTTTACAAAGACAAACAGAAAGACCATCATTTTTTTGTTTTTGTTCAGTCATCCAGTCATGTCTGACTCTTTGCCACCCCATGGATCATAGCACAATGGGCCCTTCCAGCCTCCATTATCTCTGGAAGTCAGTCTGAGTTCACGTTCATTGTTTCTGTGAGATTATCTATCTCATCCTCTGCTGTTCCCCTTTCCTTTTATCTTCAATCTTTCCCAATATCAGGGTCTTTTCCAATGAATCCTGTCTTTATTATGTGACCAGAGTATTTAAGTTTCACCTTCAGTATTTGACCTTCCTGTGAATAGCCTGATAGAGCATTTATTAAGAGTTTGATATATGTCAGGCACTGGGGAGACAAGAAGATTTTCAAGGAGCTTATATTCTAATGAGGGGGGAGACAACATATAAAGGAGAGGTGGACAATAGGGTTAAAGTGTGTGGGGGAAGGTAACCTCAAGTGGGAAAGACAAATGATGTGAAGATGAGACAGAGACCTATTGGAGAGAATACTGAGATGATACAAGAATGATAGGAGTTTTTATAATCTATAATAATAATAATGTATATAATCTAATATTTTGTATATATATACATATATATATATATACATACATACTTATAAATTAATTAGGGAGAAATGAAAGAATGACCTTGTTGGAGTGAAGGGTCTGGATGACCTGGATTTATAATTCATTTACTTAGCACAGTTATGTGAATTTTTTCAACTCCATTTAGGAGCAACCTAAATAGGAGCAGAGGAGGTAGATTGTGGAGATAATCTGGAGTTGAAGTTTGGCAAGGGGTGAAGGATGTTAGGACAAGGAACAAGGTGTTTGAGAGTTGAGGATAATGTAGAATTGAGGGAAGGAAGTGAATTTAGAGAAAGAGGACTGACCTAAGAAAGTTTGAGGGATTGGGAGGATTGGAGATCTCAGTGGGGGAATAGAATGCATTTGGTAGTGATGAGGCATGGGGGAGAGAGAATGTTAAGAGGTTATGACAGAGAAGCCAAAGTGTTGGCAGATCCTATTGAACTAGGGGCAGACTTTGAATTCAGACCAGTAATGTGCTGTATGTCTATATGTAAAAACATTAACAGCAACAGTAGCAGCAGATGCAATCACAGCAGACATTTATATAACATGTTCAGTTTGTAAAACTTCTATCATATATTATCTCATTTGAACTTCAGAGCAACCATCTGAGGTGTATTGGTGTTATTATCCCCATTTTACAGATGGGAAAACTGACACAGAGAAATATTAAATGACTAACCAGCTCAGCTGGAAAGGCAGATGGATCCAGTGTTTCCTGACACCAAGTCTGCCACTTTGTCTACCATGTCACATTGCCTCATCTAAACTCAGAGAAGATCATCACCAGAAGATTGGCCACTATTTGATCAGTTATTTTATAGCTGCTCATTAAACCACCTACAAAGGCACATGCGGGGATGGGTAGTGATCTTGTGATGTGTAGAGGGATAACAAGTATCAACAGAGATGTTGAAGTATGGCAAAAATTTAAATTTTATTTTTGCTTATTCAAAAACTTGTATCTGCCAGCTGTGCTACTGTGTTTGATTAGAAGTTTCTTCAGAGTAGGGAGTTTCTGTAAAGATCTGCAGAGCCAGCACAGCACCTATTTCTTCACCTACAATAAACACCTTGACTTTCCAAATGGTCTCCTGCAGTCAGTCAATATGTATCTGTTTTGGTTAAGCACTGGGAATACAAGTAAAAAGAAAGAAATGATCTCCATTCATATTGAGTTTACAATCTAATGGAGGAGATAAAAAGTAAATATAAAAATATATACAGTATAAAAATAAAATGAATAAATACAAAATATATACAAAGTAATTAGATACACCACTAAAGCAATTTGAGAGAGAAGGCACTAGCAGATGGGGGAATTGGGAAATCTTCATGTGTGAGATGGTACTTGAGCTGCATTTTAAAGAAAGGTTCTCTGCGCATTATAGGTATGGGGGATGGAGTACTTAACACCTAGTCTTTTTTTAGGGGTTTAGATGGATGACCAAGTGTTCTCTTATACTTCTGCAAGAATAAGGATCATATGATCCATCAGGAAAATGAAAGGCTTTTTTCTAATGCTTTCTAGCATTAGATGGGATCAGACAGCTAGATACAATCAGATGCACTAATTTCAAAATGCACCTAGCCTGTATGGAGGGAGTCTCAGTCCTTGTCATGTGTTAGGGAGCCAGTACTGCTCATAGACTCTTTATTCAGAACGCTGTATGAACAGGACCCAGGTTACAATTTCTGTCCCTCTGTGGGCCAGGTCTATGGTTTGTAATAGCCATCAGGCACACCTGGAATTCCTTCCTTCTTCACCTCCACTTCACAGAGTCCCTCTGTGTCAAAATCATGTTTTTCCTGAAGAAACAATAGTGACATTTAGGCTACATGACTATACGATTAGATTCAGAACAGCTATTGCACCCAAAAAGTAATCATTAATTGTGGGATGTCCACTTGAAAGGAGTTTCCAATAGACCACCTCAGGGATCTATGGGTGGCTCTGGACCATGTAACATTTTTAAAAATCAGTGACTTGAATAGAGGCATAGGTAGCATGCTTATTAAATTTTCAGATAATACATAGCTGGAAGATATAACTAACACATTGAATGACAGATTCATGAAGACACTGGATAGCAAATGCACAATGGAAAAAGATCCCTGTGGACAGAACATTGAGTTGAAGCTAATCAGCTGAATTTTAGCAGGAATAAATGTAAAGTTTTACAGTTCGGGGCAAAAAGTCAATTTCACAATTACAAGAAAGGAGAGAAATGGTTAGGCAAGAATTTGCCTGAAGAAGCTCTGTTGCTGTTTTTTTTTTTTATTAGTGTATTGCAGGCTCAATGCAAGTGAAGTATTTTGTCACCCAAAATCACAAATGTGATTTTAAGCTACGAAGGAGGTGGCAATCATTCTGTACTCTGCCTTGGTTAGATCTCGTGACATTCAGGTCTTGGAGCCAAATTTAGCATGATTTAGCTGGACAGTGTCCAAAAGAGGACATCTAGGATGGTAAAGCGCTTCTAGGGCATGCCATAGGGGGAATAGCTGAAGTAATGAGGGGTGTTTACTTTGGAGAATAGGCAGATATGAGAGTTAACTTCATATTTTTGAAGGGCAATCATTTTGCCTTCAATTCATTCATAAGGATGAAATAGACTTACTCCCTTTGGCCCCAGAAGGCAGAACTAGGAGCAAAGGGTGAAAGTTGCAGAGGAGAATTTAGATTTGGTCTAAGAAACAAACAAAAAAAAATAAAACAAAGCAAAAGCCTTGATAACAAATAGAGCTTTCCCAAAGTTGAGTAGATACTTTTAGGAATATTTTCCTTCTTTGGAGGTGTTTAAATAAATACTGAATGGCTACTTGTTGGAAATGTGGTAGCAGGAATTATGTATATTGAAGTAAGGTACCTTCCAACTGGAATGTTCTGCGATTCTGTGTGCTGTTGTTGAAGGCTAGGGACCTGGATTCAGTATCTCTTCTACTT
This sequence comes from Bettongia penicillata ogilbyi, assembly GCA_023548195.1. NCBI lineage: Eukaryota > Metazoa > Chordata > Mammalia > Diprotodontia > Potoroidae > Bettongia > Bettongia penicillata. Next base: position 6,012,063 of record JAJHZJ010000271.1, on the reverse strand, counting down.
AATACCTATATGATTCTGGGCAAGTCACTGAATCTCTGATGACTGAAATTTCCTCATCTGTAAAATTAAGAGATTAAATAGTTTATAAAGTCCCTTTGTGCTCTAAATTTTGGACTAATAAACTTGGGAAAATTATTTAACCTCTTTCAGACTTAATGACGTTGTGGGAATGGATAATCTCTAATGTATTTTCTGCATCTAAATCTATGAGTGTGTGATCCTATGACAACTCCAAGGTCACATACCTTAGCCAAGGTCAGGTATTGGACTTGAACCTGAGTCTTTTGATTCCTAAGGCCATTGCCCTTTCCATTAAACTAGGCTGCAAGGGGACAAGCTGTAGTGACTCACTATGGCTTGTCTAGTCTTTGTTGTCATTTGTTAACTGATTTTGCGTATGGATTAAACCTATTCTTTCTCTGTGCTATTTATTGTATCTATGTCCTCTTTAATGTGTATAACAGAGGCAACATATGGTGGTAGAGAGCTATCATCAGAAGGAGGATAATTTGGGTTCAAGTCCAATCTCTGACACATACTGGGTATGTGACCTTTGGCAAGTCTTAACTTCATAGTGACCTAGTCGGTTCTCCAAGACTATGAGTTACAGGGCAGTTACTGATCTATATAGATAGAAGTAGTTTCCTCACTGGGGACCACCTATGCTAATAAAATCACAACTGAGTTCTGGAGTAATGCAGAAGCTATTTAAGCTATAGAAAAATATAGAAGCCATTTAACTCTAGAGAAATACAGAAGTTCCTTAAAGAAAGGTACCCCAAGACTCCTCCTGGCAAATATATTTTCAAGCCTTAAGTAGGTTTACATATTTGGAAAGGTAGGTTTTATAGAAAGGTTACCAGATTGAGAGTCTGGAGACAAAGTTCCAGCTCTAGTGTTGATTAGTTAAATGGCCTTTGGTACATTATTTAAATCCTGTGTGACTCAGTTTCCTCAAATGGAGAATTGAAATAATGACTACCTTTTTTTACTAAATAGGGTTCTTGCTGAAGATCACATTAGACAGTGCATGCAAGGGTGTTTTCAAAAACACAAAATACTATACAAAAGGAAGATGTCCTTAAAAATTGTGTCAACAAAACCAATAATGACAAAGATAGCAAGTTTTCAAGATTAGAAATTGCAAGGAAGTTGCCAATCTGCACAGGGAGAGAGTGTTTCTTTATCAGTGAAATCATTTAGGCCCTTCCCTTCCGAAGTAATGTTGATGATAGTTTATGATATATGTACATTTGGGGAATTCCTTACATAAAGTATGATTCCACATTGTTCCTCTCTCTGTGGGAGAATCTCTGCAAAGCTATGAGCCAGAGGCAAAATCTTCCTTCATTTTACCTAGCAGGAACTGACTTGTTGCTGTTAGATTCATGGGAGGTGGTATAATACAAAACTCGGCAGCCCAGGATTTATTTTCAGATAAAATATCACAGATTTTTCTAGTTCTGTGACTTTCTGGTGTGATTTTTTCTACTGAGCTTTGGAGTCACTATTTGAATTTTGAAAACTGGGTTACTAGAACTGAGTAGTTGAGAAAGCCAAAGCTCCTTGTCTCTCCCACCCTCACCCCTTACCCAGTCACAGGCCCATTGACCTCTTTGCTACAGGCTCAATAGTGGCTTTTGGAAGGAGACTGTCTTGTATTGGCGAAGAATGTTAATCAAAAGGAAGCGGGGAATGCAAAGATGTTCCCCATGGGAAAAAAATTACTTTCATGACTATTCCAGTGGACTCTGGGAGTCTCTCCCAAGTCAAATCAGCAAGTATTATTAAGCAACTTACTATGTGCCAAGTACTGTGCTGAGTGCTGGGGCACAAACAGAAACAAAAAAAATGGTATTTCCTGCCTTCAAGGAGCTAATATAATCTAATGAGGAAAACTATCTCACAAAAGGGAGTTGAAAATGGCAGGGGTGGAGGGTAGAAGGGAAAGTATCCATTTGGAAGAATGATGGCAAAGTCTACAGAGTGAAAAGTAGAGGAGAAAGAGAAGGATAGCTGTTTGAGACTTTCCCTCAAAATGGAGGTTCCGGGGGAGAAGGAGGGCAGAGGAAAGGAGTAATGTTCCAGGATGAGGAAGACAAAGATAGTGAGAGAATTTCTAGGATGGGAAGGCAATAAAACCAGGGTAATGAAATCCAGAGATTCAGAAACAAAATGGATTTGCTTGAAATATGGGGTTAGGGATAGATTACCCAGGAGAAAATAAACTTCTTGAGAGTAGAGGTTGTTTCATTTTTTATTTTGTATTCCCAGTGACTGGCACACAGTAGGCATTAAAGGGATACTTTTTGAATTTTTATGGTTGAGTTGTTGTCCAAGGACCAGGTGAATCTCTATTATGTCATCTTGCTTTTCTTTTCCAATGTATGATAAATTTGACATATACCATTCATTGGGTCATAGATTTAGAGTTGGAAAGGACCTCTTAGGTCATGGAAACTGAAGCTGAGAGATAGTGACTTGCCCCAAGATCATACAGCTAGTAAGTGCCAGAAGCAGGATCTGCCCTTAGACCTTTTTGACTCCATGCCCAGCACTTCATTCACTTCATCACCCAGTTACCTCCTTTTAAAACTGGTGAGAAACTTTTTGCCAGGTTAGACAGAGGGTGAAGAATTGGTTTTATGAAAGTAATTTTTAAAGACTGTATACTTCGTTATAGGGGGTTGTGTTCTACCTTGGTGGAAAGGGTACCTGTACCAACAAAATTACAGGTCTTTGAATATTGAAGTACTTGGACTACAGAAGAAGAACGAAGGCCTCAAGCTTGAGCCAGGAATATGTTACTGACTTTGGGAAGAAAATATACCCAAGATCCTCTGTGTTTAGGTGGGGGATGTTTTCAGCATGACTCAGTACATCTGTTCATAGTTTCTTTATTTTCCAAGGGTGTGATTGCTCCTTTTGTGGCTGTGGACTGAAAACCCTATTCACCATGACTGGCCCCACTTCTCAACTGGGTGGAAGCCAGGAGAAAGCAGTAAGTGAAGGGGCTTTTTGCACCCTGCTGACCTATGGAAACCCAGCTTGGCTGCTTTTCAGGTCTGGGATTCGGTGTATCAGGAGGGTGGCTTTCAGGGAGAGAGAAGGAAAGTACAGACTTCATTGTAATGCCACGCATTCCCTACCCTCCTCTGGAGCTCTCCTATTCATTGCTAAAATGTGGGGGCCCCAAGCTTGGAGAAAGACAGCTGTTCAGATGTCTTGGTGGGGAATCATTGTGGAAGCATATTTATATCCATGTGGTTGGCTCAGACATGTCAGTCACGTAGCATGACATGATGCCAGCTCAGGAACTGTCTGGGACCATGGACTTTAGTGTTGGGAACAGAAGGCCTAAGGAAAAAATTTACAGGCATTCCTTCTTTGGGTGTCTGCCCAGCCAGGATAGCTCTCACTGGACACTCAGGAGTCTGTTAAGGCTTCATACAAAGAGAGGAAAGTATTCAAACCAAGAAGGTCACCTTCAAATGATGAAAGATTATGGAGTCAGAATCCTGTCAAGGAATTTTAAAATTGAAATTGGCATTAAATGAAACTTTCTGGCTTCCCTTCCTCACTCTCTATCTCCTTTAACAAACACAGCAATTTCTTTTCAGCTCAGTGTCTGAATCTTCTTTCTTCTTCCGAGGTTTTATTAAACAAACAAAAAACATCATAAAAAAATTCTTGTGTCAGCAGTCCCCCTCACTTCTGTCCCTTTAATTTTTATTTCAATTTTCATACAGACCTGATGGCAGAGGTCAATGTGCTAGTCACTCAGTGGCATTATTTCCTTGGGAATAGATATAGCCAGATAGGCAATGTGGTGTAGTGGATATAAGGACTGGCCTAGGAGTCAGGAAGACCTCAATTCAAGTCCTATCTTTCATGTGTATTGGCTAGTAATGTAACTTCTCATGCCCCAGCATCTCTTTTTAGACTCATAAGTGAGAGTGGAGTCATCATCAGTCTTAGTGAAGGGAATTTCCGCACTGAAGAAATCATAGGTGCGTAAAGGTACAGAATGAGTCACACATTTTCAGACAGAGCCAATGTGTTGATTTGTTTTGCTTGACTAAGTTTATTTGTTGTGGTCAGGGAGGTAGGAGCGGGGAGAATTATGCGAGAGTAAGTTAGTGGGTAATAATAGAAGCAGAGAAAAAGCAGAGTAAAACACACAGGAAAAAAAGAGAAAAAAGTTCAAATAGGGGACAAACCAAGCAATTTTGTTACTCCCTTATTAAATTTAATGTATACTTTAAAAAAGCACACCCATAATCTACACAACACTTCTTGAGTCCATACAAATTCCTTTTTTCTTCTTCATCGTACATTGAAATGTTTGTATTCATTGATGATTGATACGTTTACACAAAGGAAATAAAAGAAATTACAAGTCTGGATCAAGAAAAATCAACAATCCCCCCCAATCTTTTCTGATGTTTTTTTTTGGTTCTCAGACCTCAAGTGGTGACACAAGGTTACCCCGATACTCACCAGGAAGTTATGGGACTAAGTGATCCTCTAGAAATAGCTGGCTAGCCACTCAAGTCCTTTGACTTTTTAGGAAAGAAAAACTATTACTCTGTCATATTTATATAGTTGATCAGGTCTAATTCTTTGAGACCAAGATCTGCAAATGAATTTTGACAAAATTATGCTATGTGCTTCTGGGTATTTAAATAATAAAGTCTTTTATTTAAATAATAAGTCTAGTTTCCCCAGAACTTCTACTAAGAGCTAGAATTAGTGCTGGGTAAGCAGAACTTTGTCTCAGGTCACTAATAGTTGGAAGACGGATAATTTTTTTTCAAGATTAATTCCTTTCTCCTTGCACTGACCACTCCTACACAGACAGTAAGCCTTGTCAGTACACAAGTCAGTATGCCTTGACTCATGGTCTTTGGCCAGTCTTTTCTGGCTCATGGTTGTGGCACCCACTTTCAGACCTACCTTATTTCTGCTTGCCCTAATTCCCTATATTGGTGAAGGTTGGGATAATCTCTTTTCTGATACAACTACATCTACGGTAAGACTGTTGTCTTTGCTTCAACCAGTCAACTCAACTATTTTTGACTTAAGTGAAAATGTTTTCAGATTAGAAATATACCTTCTCTACAGTCCTTTGGAGTACACAGCTCCGAGAAAGGATTAGCCCAGACTTACATATACACACACACACACACACACACACACAAAATCACAATCTACATAGTGTAGACTGGATAGTTTGAAGAGTACCAGAAAGGCTTCCATAGCAGAAATTTCTCTCACTCCATTAGTTGTCCTTAAAAGATGCCTCAAGCAAGGAGCTGTACAGTTTAAATGGGTTAAAATATAGTTACCTGGGAGGTGTAACACATTAGTGAGTTAATTCTGGAATAGGGATTAGTTTTTCTGATGAATCCATTGTCAAAGCATAGAGCAAGACCCTAAGGAAATGGTCCATAGAGAAGGTAGTTTATTAATTGGAATATAGGCCATTTCAGAAAATAAGTGTTAACCTTATATTCTTTGTTTCTTTGAAAGGAAACACACATATCCATATATATGTACATATACACACACGTATGTATAGAAAAAATTGTTTTTTCCCACCATCTCATTTTGAAGACAGAATTCCCTAGAGGGAGGAGGTTAACACATACAGATTACTACCTTGCCATCTGCCTCCTCCTCCTGGTCTGTAGGGTAACCAACCACTCACTTGCTACTCTATAGGATTCACCATTCTCACAATTTCCCTTCCTGACTTCCTCACTCATAGCTTCAGTCTTGACCTCAGGAAGTAGGGTCTCAATTGTAACATTTGGGGAAAATTATTGGTGATTTTCCCCACCCACCCATTCCTAGAGGCCTTCTCTATCTGAAGGGATGCTGGAAAATCAGAGCAGGAGAGGATGATGATGGACTTGGCGGTAAGATCACATTTCCTAACAGACTGAGGGCAAAGCTACAGGGCAATTCCTTGAATCTTGCAAATTCATTGAAAGGTAGGGAGATGTCTCAGGCATGGCCATTCTGTTTGTGTTTGAAGTAGGGGAGTTGGGGAGTGGAAAGAAGTGGAAGGGTGTTGGAAGGGCATAGCAGATTGGATGAAGATGACTGCAAGTCAGGTATGGAACTTACTGGGGTGGGGGAGGGAAGGGACCTGCTTATTCATAGATAAGAGTAACAAAGACCTAGATCGGAGGCAGTGAACTTGAAAGCCAGAGTGCTGAGTGAGAAAAGAGAAGATCTGAAAGTAGGGGTTGAGAGCAAGCAGTTGCTAAATCGTCCTCCAGGGACCTTTCTATCAGGAAATGTGAGAGAAGAAATAACAAACACTGGGAGAACATGCCAAGAGGTGTGGTGTCTTTGGAGAGAGACAGTGCCAGATGAAGTGAATATAAAAGAAAGGAATTTAAGATGAAGGGAGTTTATGAAAAAATAGTGGAGAGATACCAGATTGGGAGTCTGGTCCAGGGGACTACCTGAGTTTGGAAACTGAGGTGTCATGTGGCTAAAACTAATGGGGGTCTACACCAAATCTCAAAGTCATGTGATGAGCCTCTGGGAGTGGGGAGCCGCCAGGCTGCTTAAGGAGCAGTGAACCAGTCCAGGTCAAAAACAAGCAAAAAACAAAGCATCAGAGCAGGTTAAAGCTACTACGACAGTGAGCCTCAGAACTGAATCATGGGAATTTCCAACCTGGCTGTGACAAGGATGCCCAATCTCAAAAAGCAAAAACAAAATGAACAAGAGCCCACAAAACTTCAACTCCTTTCTTCTCTCTTCCCAAGGCACGCCCCCCAAACCTGAGAAAACAAAAATAAGCCAACAATAGATGAAGGATATTGAGAAAACAGAGGAGAGAGAGACACAGAGAGAGACAGAGACAGACAAAGTGAAATGACCACTGCTCTGTGCCACCTTTGTTGTATATCTCTCCATTGACTTCTGCACTGATCCTACATATCTGAGGCGCAGTTCTTCAGGCCAGGCAGTATAATGGGGTAGTCTGTCCCAAAGGCTGACCATGGGAAAGGGGTATATTGGTACTCCAGAGGAGTGGCACCCAGTAATTAGGTAGAGGAGTAGGAGATGAGGTGTATTTTCCTCCTTTTCCCCAGATATTGATGTCTGGGCCTTATCTTCAGCCGCTCTCCATTTGGGGAATCTACCTCCCTCGGTATGTAGTACTAGGTAGTAGAAGTTCACAGCACAGGTTATTTCACATGAGTATAGGCCAATGCTATTTTTCTGTTGCTAAGGAGATGATGGAGATTTTGTGTCTCCTATGAATATAGTGTCTCCTATGAACCAGCACAAACAGGCTCTGGGTTTGTGTAGTTTGGGGCCAGTCTTGAAGGCCATCTTTAAAATATTGAACCTTTATTCTGCTTCCAGGGAATGCAACAAAACAAACATAAAAGCCTCCCAGAAACTCATGAAAGAACACTACAATTCTCTCTCCACTCTGGTGAGTCCTCCTTTATACGGGTCCTAGAGTTCTACCTGATCCACTGCTATTTGCACTCCTCCTGGAAGGGAAGTAAGAAATGAAAGAAAAGAACTTGGTCTTTCTAGATAATATACCAATATTTCAGTGAGTCTCACTTTCACCAACCAGAGAGGTATATACAGGCATACTTTGTTTTATTATACTTCAATGTGTTAAACTTTGCAGATTTCCTTTTCAACAAATTAAAGATTTGTGGCAACCTTTCACAGAGTAGCCTACTACAGCTATTTTTTCCATCAGCATGCACTCATGTCATGTCTCTGTATCATAGTTTGGTAGCTCTTATGATATTTCAAACATTTTCATTATTATTATATCTATTATAGCGATCTATGATATTACCGTTGTAATGGGACACCACAAACCATGCCCTTTTAAGACAATGAGCTTAATTAATGTTGTGTGTTCTGCTTGCTTCATTGACCTGTGGTTCTCAGTCTCTCTCCCTCTCCTCAGACCTTCCTATTCCCTGAGACACAACAATATTCAAATTAGACCAGTTAATAACCCTACAATGGCCAGTAAGTGTTCTAGTGAAAGGAAGAATCAATGGATGCACCAAACTTCATTGTTTTTTTATTTTAAGGAATTATTCCATTAATCAATACCCGACATTGGCAAATACATCCCAGTCCTGGTCAGTCCGCAGCCATCAAACAAGACCCTCGACCAGCAAAGATTATGACTCACTGAAGAGTCAGGTGATGGTTAGCCCCACCCCCTTTTTAGCGATAAAGTATTTTTTTAAAATTAAGGCATGTACATTTTTAAAAGACATCATACTATTGCATACTTAATAGAAAACAGTATAATGTAAACATAATTTTTATTAGCCCTGAGAAAACAAAAAATATTGTGACTCGTTTTATTGCTATATTTACTTTATTGTGATTGTCTAGAACTAAATCTGTAATATCTCTGAGATATGCTTGTAGTCATTCAACTATGGTACCACTCTGAGATCTTATATTCTCCTGAAAGGGAATCATACTTGGGGCTACTAAACAGGTAACCCCCTTTTCAACTGATCCCACATCATCTGAATAATTTGTAGTAATTGAACACAAAGTCCAGGACCTTTGCTCCCTGATACTGTGGCTTAGCTTCAAGGGGAGAGGGCACAAATGTAATTTTTCCCCCTCTATCCAAAAAGCTGACTTTGCTCATGAACTCCCCTGCTCTTGGTAGAAGGCCAATACTCTTGAATTTGGGGCTGTCAGAGAGGCAGATCCCAAGAATAACAATCTCAACAATCCTCTAGAAATTGGGGCAAAAGAATTACTACCACTCAGACCTCGCAGTTCTTTTCTCCCTGACTACTAGGCATGTTGTTGGACTGTCTTCCCAGGACTGGGTTCAGATACTTTTGTTACTCCATTTACTGTCCCAACAGCTCGTGGGCTGAGAGCTTATCATCTCTGGTATTCTGGTTGCATGATTCACCTCTCTATGGATGGCTACCATGTAGTTGAGATCATGAGGCTGTTCCATACCTTGCTCCAAGACATCCATCGACACCTCCTATATAGGGTATTTGGGTAAAAAAAACTTCCCCATCCCACCCAGGACCCCAATCTCATCCTAGATTTGCTGAAAAACAAGAGGACAAAAAAGTAGCTGTTGGATTCCTCTTCTAGGCCAACCAAAAATGCAGATCCTCCGACAACAATCTGTTCCACATCAGACTGAGACATCCAATTCATTTCCCATCAGCGAAACTCATATTCCCAGAGGAAGTAAGAGACATGTCCTTATCTTCCAAAGAAAAAGTTTTTAAAAGTCTGAAACAAAGTCTCATTTCCCTATAAATTTATCAAAGTGATCAAGGAACTCCATTAATTAACACCCTACATTGGCAAATTGTATTTTCATAAAATCCAGATAGCCTGTATTCAGACCAATAACATGTTTTGATGGTTTGGGAAGCAGATTGGAGAGAAGATTGGGAATATAAAATGCTGCAGTGTAGAACTTGAACTGTTAGGAGATGATAAGAATGAACTGAAAATCGCAGGAGAGAGTACCAAAATCAAAAAACAGATGGGGCACTGGCAGGATGGTGCTCTAATAATGAATTTTAAACTGGTGCTGGCTCAAAATAGGTACCACTTTGTGACTGTCAATACAGAATTTATGGAAGATAAATAAAGAATACCCTGCTCTTGCCCTGGCCTTCTTACTCTCCACCTATATTAGGCAATCCTACAACCTATCTAGCAGGTGAGAGAGGGGAAGGGAGTGAGCAGGAGGAGGAAGAAGAGGGAGAGGGAGGAAAAGGTGAAGGAGCATCAGAATGAGATATTTTCTTCCTCTTATTAAAGGAAATATATAAAGGAGCATAAAGAGAAAGAAAAGAGAACCAAATAGAAAGAGAAAAAAAATTTAGAAATAGAAAGGAAATAGAAAAAGTTAAAGCAGAAAAGAGAGTAAACAGAGAAAGAAAAAGGAAATAGGAGAAAAGGAAGCAAAGATAAATACTAAAATGGAAAGAAAGAAGATAGGAGAAAAAAGAGTAAAGCAGAAAGATAAAGAAAGGTTATTTTTCCTTTTCTCTCTTAAAAAGAAACAATGAGCACAGAAAGAGTAAAAGGGAAAGAGAAAGGAAGAAAACTAGAAATAATGAGGAAAAAGGGATTATCTTTTTTCCCCATTGATTTCTTTTGTCCTAGAAACTTTCATTTTTTTTTAAGAATTGAAGGGAATCTTAAAGATCATCTTGTTCAACTTCTTCATTAAAAAAACTTTATTGATGTCATCAGTTCTTATATCAAATAATTCGTAGGAATACTACTTCCCATTCCCTTACTAAATGAGTCTTTCATTGTAACAGAGAACAAGTTACATGAAAACTGAAGGCAAAAGTGACTAGATTTAAAAGAACATAAACCATTTTGTGATTAGAGTTCCCTCCCCCCCCAATTTCCTACCACATGTATGGGAGTTCTATCATGTCTCCTTTCTGGGATCATCATTGGTCAGTAGCATTACTCAGCATTGACTTTCATTTTAGTGCAACCTCTTTATTTTGTGGTTGAAGAAATAGACCAAGGGAGACAGATTGACTTTGCAATGGAGTCGGGAACTCCGGACCATTTCCTCTGATTCCCAATCTCTGGCTTTCTTTTTTGAGCTACACTGGTTTTCTTTCTTGAGCTTCATTACCTTGTGGAAATAAAGCTCCCATGAAGTAAAAAGGATAAAAAACCTTTCTAAATTATAGCAGCTAGAAGTAGGGCAAGATGGCAAATGAGTAAAACGTCAGAGAAGGTTGAAGGACCTCTGTGTACGAGACCAAAAATGTCAGATGAAAAGGGTTTTTAGGATTTCCAGTCCTTCCTACTTGACCAAATAGTACTTTGGTGGCTCGAGTTATGGGAAGATGATCTTGAAACTTGAAAACTAAAATTCTACTTTGTCTCATGTGAATTAAGCAGATACTTATCACCCCAAGAATTGGCACAGGATTCACTTTTTACCTATATTCATTAAAAAGTTTAATTGAAATCATAGAGAGTAGCTTTATCGTAGGTTCATTCCTGGGCATTTTCTGATAACTAAGGAAAAGAGAATTTTCAGGCTCGTATGTGTATTATATGTTTTTTTGGGGGGGAGATTTATATGGATTACTGCTTATCTTGCCAAGTTCACTGAAACCATAGTAGATGCAGCTTTAGTGAATGGAGCATCTAGGAAAATTTCAATCTATTTGCCATGATTAAACAAGGCCAGAAGATGGCACTAGATGGCTTAAAAACAAATCTGAGAGGAGTTAATTGAGCTAGGTAAGCATGAACCAGAAAAGGTCACCCTGGATGTGAGAGGGGCACACATAATCTTCCAGAAACACTAAACTGTTGCTCTGAAACCTTTGCTGTATGTTGTGACCCATTTATTTATATCCATAGGCCACGACTTTAAAACATCTCTTCGATATGAGATGCCTTGTACCAATGTTTTAGAACAGGTAAATTATTTAAAGCAAAGGTAAGAAAGGGAGGCCAGGTTCTCATAATGGAATAGTTGGAATGGGAAGAGCATATGTCATGTAACAAAGGTCATAGGGTAAGAGATAGAGAATTGGAAGGGACCTTACAATGATTGAGATGATTGAGTTCAACCTTCCAGTTTTACAGTTGAAGGAAATGGGGTTCAGGGAGGTTACATGTTATCATCATCATCACCATCAAGTATTTATTAGGTGCCTATCATGTGTCAGGGACAGTTAGGCACTGAGATACAAATACCTCGAACACCACAATCCTTACTCTTAGCATACAGGTAGTGGCAGAACCAGAATTTGAACATGTTCTTGATTTCAGATTCTGTTGAGTTCAATTCCAATGAAATTTCTATTCCTAGCTGCTTATGTTACAGCCTGATGACTTCACTCAGTCTTCTCTTTAAAGAGAGACATAAAATCAGAAGTGAGAATAAGAGTGGGGGCTATGGGATAAGTTGCCAAAACTACTTGCTCTGTAAGTTTTTGTGCATCAGTGTGCCCAGGTGGGGCCAGAGTAGCTAATATATTTTTCATAAAAATCAATTTTTGAAGAAAATCAGGTAGAAAGAAAAACAAACAACACAGGCCTCCTCTATTCAAACAATATAGAGATGGTGTCCCTTGGCTGTCATAATCCTCCTCAGTGAGAGGCAGGGTCAGAGAGTCAGACCCAAACTTACACTTCCCATATTATTGGATGATGTCAACCAACTGACATTTTTATGGGCCTTTTCAGCTTTAAGTTCCACATCCATCAATCAAGTCTTACCCTCGAAGTCAGAAATCACTTGGGAGATCCCGCTGTGGTCCAAACTTCATTCTCCCTCCCTTACCTCTTCCTCTCTCTCTTAAACACATATTGAATTTTGTGCAGGTGTTTTATTATTACTATTTTTTGAAGATATGTTTGTAAATGTTATCAAAATTGCTGGTTGGCTCACTGTCTGGATTAAGCTCCTCAGAAGCAGGGCTGAGAATTCACAGATCTTTCAAAGGGTTCAATTCAAAGACAGATTCTCTTCTGCATTTGCCTTCTCTGGCTCCCAGCAGTGCCCCCTTTAAAACTCTTGTCTTTTTCTTCAGCAAGTACATATTTCTAAATGTCTTTGAAGCTGCATGTTGTGTGTACCCAGTAGGCCACTTTTTTTTTTTCATGCCATGCCTGAAAGCTTCACCTATTCTTTTGTGGGGAGTGCGGTGGGGTGGGATCAGAGCTAAGCCATTGTCCCAGACACCTTGAGTTTGGCCACATTATTAGGAAGGCCTGAATTCAGACGAGTCACATGAGTGGGCTATGGCATTTTGTTCCAGGAAAGGGAGGGACTCTCAATGTAAAGCCATACAGAACTTATATACAAATGGAGAGCCGTAAAGGCATAAAACAAAAAGGAATTTTTTAAAAATTTGTAAGAGAAAGAAGGAAAGGTCAGAAGGAGAGGAAAATAGAGCAGTAGAGAGGAGAAGAAAAAAGAATAGGAAGAAAGTTATGATGAGCGTGTGGCTTGCAAAGGCTGCCTCATCTGTAGGGTAAAGAAGATAACACAATGATTTCTACACAAATGGCCTTAAGTTTAGGCAGCTGATGACCATCTGGGGTTGTAAACTCTCTCCTGATGTGGGAACCATAGGGGGAAGTTGGGAAAAAGAACTGGAAGCATCCAAAACACCATGGTCTTTTTCAGGTTAGACACTGGGATTTAGCACCAAGAGTTTTCAGAAGTTGCCTCAAATTGTCGTCCAGGACCTTTCTAGACTAAGTCCAACAGTTCAGTCTGGCATGTTGAACAACAGATGGAGACAGTTAAAGGGCAATGGGAGGTGTGAGGGTCCCACGGTGTTGAGTTATATGTGCACATTAAAAGACAGTATATGGATGGCCTGAAGGGGCTATTCCTGCTCTTTTCATGATCGGCATAAAAGCCACTTATTTAAAAGAGCCAGACTTTGATATCTATTTCCATGTAGGGAATACCATCTCCTTAACAGGCCTTAGTGTATAGGGCTGGGTTCCTGGCAGACTCCTAGCAATGCACTGAATTATTTGCACAAGGTAAGATGTGCCTTTTCTGGTTCTGCTTTTCTTTTTTGTAAACTGGGGAGGAGAGGAGCCATGGAGTAACAGCTGGCTACAGAATCAGGGAGACCTGGGTTCTTCTGATCAACTGACTATGTTGCCCTAGTCAAATGACTTAACCTCTCAATAACACAAGTGACCCACCGAGAATATAAGTTGCAGAGAAGTTGCTAATATGCATAAATAGAATTTCCTCCTGGAATTCCCTACTCAGTTGGAGATATGAGACTGGAAATCAGGAGAGAAGCTAAGGCTGGACAAATAGATATGAGAAGCATATGCAGAGATGATAGTTGTATACACAAAACTTGAGGAAATCACTGAGTGAGATATTATATAGGGAGGAGATGAGGCCCCATTACAGAATTTTGGGGAACACTCAATTTTGTCAGGGTGATCTGGTTGAAGATTCAGCAAAGGAGACTGAGAAGAAACATCAGAGAAGAGCCACAAAACCTCAGAGAAAAGAGGGGGACCACCAGTGTGAAAGAGAGGTTACAAAGGATGAGTACTGAGAAAAGGCTGGATTTGATGATAACTTCAGAGAAAGCAGTTTCAAATAAATGATAAAGCTGAAAAACAGACTACAACATGTTAAGGAGAGTAAGAGGAAAGGGAATTGAGGCATCCATTGTAGATAGCTTTCTCTAGGAGTTTAGCTACAAAAGGGACAGCTAAGAGGGGTGGATGAACCAAGAGAGCTTTTTTTTTAAGGATGAAGGAGACATGGGCACGTGTGTGGGCAGTAACAACCAGCAGACAGAGAAAGTTGGAATATTTAAGAAGGAGGATGAGAGGGGGGCAATCTGCTAGAGAAGACAGGTGAAAGAGGAGGACGTTGTGGAAGGTGTCTGAGTGATGTGAGATGAGTTCACTTCTCTGTTTCCCAGCTTCCTCATTTTTTAAAGAAAGAGCATTGGTCTAAAGTTCTTTCTAGATCAATCTTCATATCTGTAAAAATGATGGCACTGGCCATTAAAACTCTTTCCAGGTGTAAATCTGACATATCCCCACCTAGTCTATAAATTCCTTGAGGTCAGGGATGAAGTCAGAGTTCTTTTTGTATCTTTAACAAAAAAGTTGTTAGGATTTTAGATGCATAGTTGGCACTCAAATATTCTCCTCTTGGAAACTTAGCCGTTTCCAACTACTATAAGGGCTGACTTAGTGTCAAGAAGTAGCCCAGATTGAGAAAGCATAAGTTTGATTCTGTTCTTACAATGACTAAAACAACTGTTCAAGATGTATCTGTTTTAATGACTAAATTACATCGACTGTCCAGTTCCATGATGTGCTCCTTGGCGATAGGCTCACAGATGATCAATCCAAGTGAGTGTAAACATATGGCCCAAGCAAGTGGTATTTGGCAAGCATTAGAGACAGGAAGTTTGCATTGAGCATATTGGAACAAAAGGGTGAACTTAACCTCCAAATGTGTCTGAATTAGTCCCCGGGAATAAATTACTTAAAGAGTAGTGTCGGATTTTGAGATCTATTCAGCAAGAATTCTGCTAATGCAAAGTACTATAGTAAAAAAAAAAAACAAACAAAACAGGAAGGGGGAATAGAAGCGGGGATATGATTATGGATTTGCTGCATACCAGCTGTGTGACCTTGGACAAGTGACTAAGCTCTCTGTTTTTTAGCTTTTTCATTAAAAAGGGGGTGGGGGGGCAGGGGATTGGACTGGGTGATCTCTGAAGCCCTTTTTAGCTCTCAGGCTTTAACTCAGCTCTTCTATTTTAGATCTTGCCAATACAGGCATCATTTATCTTTGTCTATTTTCTGAAATGTAACTGCCAGAACCTGCCATCTTCTAGGCATCCTGCATGAGAGGACGACAGAACCCTGGTCACCCCAGTTTTAGGACCAAGTGCAAAACTCCCTCCTTCAAATTATCCTCTTAGAAAGAAGAGGAACTCAAGAAATGCTTATTGATTCAACTAGTATATGTTTTATGTCTCATCACCAACCTTGACCGCCAAAAATCTTTTATTGTCTGATATAGATTTGTGCGTTAATTCTTAAGTGTAAGTGTAGAATACCCTGAAAGATGATCCAAAAATAAATACCTATGGATGCCTATTGGGGAAAAAAATAGAGACAAGTATTATCTGTGTCAGCATAATGGCAAACCTTGCAGGACATCTATTTGCTAAGCAGCACTAAGCTTTTCATAGGTGTTCATATTCAGTTCTACGCCCATCTCATTTTTAATGTCTTACAGGTGGAACACAGACTTTCCCCACCCCTGTTGCATGGTTCTGATTAGGCTGTTGAATATAAGGAAAGATCTAACTGAAATCAGGCATGGTACAGCAGAAACAGTGCTGGATTTGGAGTTGAGGATCTCAGTTTAAATCTTGACTCTTCTACTGACAAGTTGTGTGTAATTAACACACCTTGGGTAAGTTACTTAATCTCTTTGAGTCTCACTTTCCTTACCTAGAAAATAAGGGTGTTGATGACTTACAAGTTCATTCTAACTTCAGACCTATTAATCTAGTTAGTTATTTTAAAAAGTGACATTAAATGAAACAAATTAAAGAGGGCTATGATTTTCCATAGGAACAGTTTTTTTTTTTTGGTTTTGGTTTTTCTTGGACTCAACTTTTGATTTCATTGGTCTAGGCAACTCCAGGCAAGAAAATTCCTCCTCCTATTTCAGGTCCATATCTAGTCTGCAATTTATAATCTTAGGGAATTGCTTGTGGACAACTTAGAGGTTAAGGGAAGTCTTCTCAGGGCCACAGAGGCAGTACATGGCATAGACAGGATCTGAACCCAGGTCTTCTGATTCCAAAACCATTGATGACTCTTTTCTCTAGCCTCTCTTTGGGAGGCCTTTGGTGATGGTAAGGATACAATGTGATACAATGTTAAGAGTATCACTCAGTTTTTTCATATGTAAAATGTGGAGGTTGGACTGTATTGCCTCAAAGGCCCTTTCTAACCAAGTCTATGATGCTAGGAGTCTATTTGCTCTCTGCCACATAAATTTAGAACTCTATTGAGTAAAAATCCCCTCACTTCACAACATCATGGATGGGTGTCTGGGGGGCTTTTTGCAGACAGATTTTTTTCATGAGAAAAAACCATTTCCTTTTTATTAGGGTGCTTTGCCAGAAGGTAACATTTGCCTGGGAAAAGTCCTTCGGCCAGTTTAAGTGTCTGTTTAAAACTAGAGCATTTTGTTCCCTGAAAAGGTTTTATGAAGCCCCTGAATTGATCACCAGGGCTTCTAAGCTTCTAATACTCTATGAAACCCTTCATTGCCGAGTTCCATTAACCTCAACATGGGGAATGATAAGCTATATTTAATGAATAGCTTTTGTCCAAAAAGAATACACAAAACTCTTCAAAATTAGAATGTAGAATTTCCCAACTGTACACTCATTCACCGTAAGCAACTGCAGAACTTAATTTAGGGGTTTAAGGAATTGCCTTGGGATGGCTGAGAAAGTGCCCTGAATACATCTGATTCTGTTTTCTGACTAATAACTTGAAGGAGGAAAGGATTAGTGAGGGAGAAAGAAAAAATGGAGAGAAACTCAGAGCTACGATTAGGGTGACAGCCTTGAGTACAAGTCATAGGGAAATGGAGAGAGTGCTGTTCTTGGGGTTTAAAGTCAAACCCCTGGGATGAAGAGATCTGGGACCCGGGACCTCCTAGTCAGGAGCTGTTGTGCTATCAGGCACCAGCCTCTACAGAGATACCCAGGGGGTTCAGAGCGGTAGACTAGGGCTTGTCCTAAAAGAGTAAACACAGGCCCTTCCTTGGACATCTTTCAGTTTATTGATTGTATGGTTCTGAGTGAGCAACTCAGGATTTGAAGGGTGCATAAGATGGGCTTTGGTTTCACTTCTTTTTTTCAGAAAGTCCCTAGATCACCCATTACCTTTTCCCCCTTAAAATACTGGGACAAAGAATTCCCCTCCCAACTTCTCTAACTGATTAATCGCAAACCACCTGCTTCCTTGTATTCCCCTCACTTTAAGTATAGTGGAAAGAGCTGCGACTCGAGTTAGATCCTAACCCTGATTCTAATTATCTGTGGACATATCATTTAAACTTGTGGGCCTCAGTTTCCTCCATTGTAAAATGGACTAGATGTCCATTGAAGTCTCTTCCAGATCTACATTTATGATCCTAAATCCTTGCTCTATCAGCATAAACATGGTAACCTGAGAAAGAGCTGAAACATCGAGGAGGCAAATAGAAGAAAACCTTTGGTTTTATTCTAATTGGGTTGCACTGGACAGACTGTCCCTTTGTTGGACCTCCCTTTGCACCTTAGAAAAATTAGCTGAAAGATACTAACCACTCCCTCAAGGTGAATCAGCTCAGCTGGCTCCTACGGGCCTGACTTCTTATGCTAAAAAGAGGTTCCATTTGGTTTCCTACATGGATCAGTCAATGGTGACCATCTCTCAGCAGTACAAACACAGCTATATGTGGCTTTGAAGATGTCTCCATGAAGGAAAAAATTTAAAGTACTTTTTTTTTCCACCTAAAGCTGAAAGAAGGGAGATAAGTAAGTCATATTCTAGAGGAAGCAGTAACAGGATGTTGTCCTAGATAGGGAAGTCAAGGACTCCAAAGTGGTGACAATTGTTTGAAGTTGGCATTAATCGTTTCAATCCAGCAAATACAGCAATCATTTACTTGGTGCCTATTAAATGGCAGGCCTCCACTAACGTGACTTTGATGTCTCACTGTAGTGACCAGGTGACTCTGGGCTCCAGAAGGCTGTGCTGGCAGAGCTGAAGCTTGGGAGGCTCCTAAGTGTCTAGAGAGACTCCACATGGGCCCCAGGCATTGGGCTATAAAAGCTAGCAGAGCCCAATTAAAAGAGCCTCATGACCAAGCTGACTACAGGAATTATTTTTTGTCTTTCTTTGAATGCCCAGAGTTTACCATAGTATCTGGCATGAAGTAAACACTTAAATGCTTGATGACTGAATGACACAATGCACTTTTTAGTTGTTTTTATTGCTGTGTTCGTCCTTCATTGTCAAAGAAGACCATGCCATCAGAGAAATGATGCCATGGCTTGCACTTTATTTTGAGTGAGGAAGGGCTGTACAGGTCACCAGCCTCACTTCTCCTCCAGAGTCATCTGGATCCAGTGACCAGATATTCATCAGGATGCCTGGAGATGACTCAGGGTGAAATGGGAGATCTTGGGCCCTTTAGGCTAAGGTCTTTTCAGGTACTCACTTAGGGTGAGGTTACGCCCATTGAGTTCATAGGCCTGTTTTAAGAAGTAGTCAGGGGATGGCCCCTTTAATGAGGCAAAGAAAAATAACTACATCAGCTTGGGCAGGGGCCTAGTGTCCAGTCTATGGGCTTCAGAGTGCAATAGGTTTAAGGGGAGAGGAGAGGAGAAGAGAGGGTAGGGGAGAAAGGGAAAAGGAAGAAATCTAGCCAGTATACCCCAAGTTAACTGGGCATCCTCTGGCCATCCAAATTTACCTTCCTTTGAAGAGGAGAAGGGGAGGGGGAGACAGACAGGAGAGGAGGAGCTGACTTACCCAGCTAGTTGGGTGCCCATTCAGGCAGCTGCTTCTACTCACAGATTGTTGTGTTCGTCCTTCATTGCTGAAGAAGATCGTGCATCAGAGAAATGATGCCATGGCTTGCACTTGACTTTGTTTTGAGGGAGGCAGGGCTGTGCAAGGTTACTTTTTGTTTACCGAGTTTTAAGTTGGATTGAGGTTTTCACACAAATGAAAAAGTAAGAGGAAATAAATGCTATCCAACTATTGAAAAAGCAACTTAAACTACTCTATCTGAAGGTACATATGTACATACAGTAGGAAAGGAGAAAAGAATTCTTGTGGTCCCCAGGATGTGCAGAAATAAGAGTTCTTTGTTAAACTACAAAATAGGTCAGGAAGGTTTCAATGAAATTTTTAAAGCAAAAACTGGACAATGAAAAAAGAAAGGATAGCATAGTGAAACCCTTATTCTTTCCAAATTTTCTTTCTCTGTCTTTCTCTCTCCTTTCTGTTTCTCTCTCTCTTTCTCTCTCTCTCTTTCACACACACACACACACACACACACACACACACACACACACTTTTGCCTTTGTATCCCCAGGGCTTAGCATAGTGACTGGCACAAAGTAGGCACTAAATAAATGTTGACTGACTGAATGAAATAAAAACTAAAAATCAAGTAACTTACCTGTCCAGGGAAACATATGGACAGTAACACAGCATTCAGTGTTTTCTATTTCTCAGTCCTAATTGCTACATGCCCTAATCAAAAGGTCAAAGATCAAAGATGATTCATTAAGTGAAAGAAGGTTGGTGATTCATCTTCACTAGTGGAGCAACTATGCCAGTGGATCAGTGATGCATTGTATGATTCATCTATATTCCCATTTCCATACCTTTGCATCTTCGATAGCTTCCATCTCCCCATTTCTATATCTTTGCATTGGCTCTCCCTTTGCCTAGAATTCTTTCCTTTTTCACTTATACCTCTTAGAATCCCTTCAAGGTTCAAAACCCAAATGCTACCTTCAAAAGAACACTTTCCTGGTCACCACGGTTGCTAGAGACTTCTCCTTCAAGACTTCCTTTCACTTAGTCTGTATCCTGTAGATCAGCCAACAAGCATTGCTTTGGGTTCAGTGCAGTGCCTGGCACAAAGCAAGTGTTTAATAAATGTTTCTTGATTAATTGGCAAATGGAAGAGAGAGTGGCATTCTCTATGCAGAGAATGGGAAGTAGGCTTAGTCAAGGATTAAAGAGGATAGGTGAGGATCTTGGTCTTTGCTAGATTGATTGTGACTTTTAGGCCAAAGTCCATATTTCTAACCATAAATAAGGAGGTCAACAATTACTTGCAGGGAGAATAAAGTTTGAGACAGCCTTTGGTTTGAACAAGAAAAATGAATCTTTGCATGCCTCTTACTCCAATGCTGAGAAAATTCTGGAGGTATGACAATGTCTATTGGTACTTTTGGGCAAACTGGGAATTTACTCTTCCACTGCTCTATGTAAACTCAGATCTGGTTTCTGGGGTATTGAGGAAGAATGGGATATCCAGAGGGGAATGGTGAAAACTTTGTGGGTCCCTCTAGGTACAGAAGATACAAAAACCTGGCCTTCTCTGGGCTGAAACTTCCATAGATTTCCCTCAGTGGACTTGGGACTTCTTTTCTTCTCCCTCCACGGAATGTATTGACCTCAGACACAAAGCACAAGTGCTTTTCTTTCAGTTGGGTTTTTTTTTTATTCTAACTTCTTTTATAACCTCTAAATAGTAATCCCTCCCATATGAATAATGTTATCAGCTTTTCAAAGTGCTTTCCAGTCTGTTATTTCATCAGCCTCCTATACCTTACCTCCTACATCCCCAATTTTAAGTTATTCGGTATGATTATCTCCTTTGATAGACTCAAGAATTGACTGAGTTGCAAACAAGAGACATGCTAAAAGTTACACAGATAGTTACTATTAAAGATGAGATTAGATCTTAACTTCCAGACTTGTTACCTTTCCACTAAACCATTCTCTCCCTTCCATTGATACTAGTGTCGTTGATCAGATTGAAGACACCTTGTATTACACTGGACATTTGAAGACCTGAATTCCAATCTTTGATTCACTATAAGCATACACAGAAAAGATTGAGAGAGAATATATGTTATGTGTTAAGTACTGTGTTAACTGCTAAGGATACAGATACATAGCGCCAAAACGATATTCACATGGAAATTCACATGAATTTCCCGGGGCAATTCTGAATCACGAAATACAACAGACTCTCCCCATGTAAGACAGAACCAAAAAATTTATTCAGACACCAGAAAGTCAAACGCATCATAACAACAAAAATCTATACACAATAACAAAGCAGAAGACAAAAATAGCCCCAAGCCTTTCCCCTGCTTGGCTTCCCACAAACCAGCTCCATTAAACAAAATCACAAACAGGCTCTTTCACTCACATTAACCAGCAGCCTGAATCTTTTCTAACTCTGACTGCTCTCATGACTAATTTCCTCTCAGCTCTGCCTCTTCCTGTTCCACCCCTTCAGCAAACTCCTTCCACCACAAGCTCCATGTGATTCAGACTTCCATGTGGCCCCAGGCAAGTCACATGGGCCTATTAATGAATGGGAAAGATCTTCCCATTTTAATTACCATTACAAGATAAAAAAAAAATAAGGTAGTCCTTAGCTCCGTTAAGAAAATTGCCTTCTAATCATTATTGATCAGAGAAATACAAATTAAAACAATTCTCAGGTACCACCTCACACCTGTCAGATTAGCTAATATGACAGAAAAGGAAAACAACAAATGTTGAATGGGATGTGGAAAAATAGGAACATTAGTGCACCATTGGTGAAGTTTTGAAATAATCCAACAAATTGTGAATACCCTTTGACCCTGCAATAGTACTACTAGGTCTGTATCCCAAAGAGACCAAAGGAAAAGGTCCTATATGTACCAAAATATTTATAACAGTTCTTTTGTGGTGACAAAGAATTGGAAATCAAAGGGGTGCCCATCAACTGGAGAATGGCTCAACAAATTGTGGTATATGATTGTGATGGAATACTATTGTGCTTAAAAAATGATGAGCAGGATGCTTTCAGAAAAATCTGGGAAGATTTATATGAACTGATACAAAGTGAAGTTAGCAGAGCCAGAAGATCATCGTACACAGTAATAGCAAAATGGTATGATGATCAACTGTAAATCACTTAGCTATTCTCAGCAATACAATGATCTAAGAGAATTCTGAAGAAATTATGATAAAAAAATGCTGTCCACCTCCAGCGCAATAACTGATGCATTCTGAATGCAGATTGAAGTATACTTTTTAAAATTTCTTTATTTTTCCTGTTCTCCACCTCCCACCCACACCCCCACCCCACTTCTAGGGTGTGTGTTTTCTTTTGCAATTTGAGTAATATGAAAATATGTTTTGTGCAACTATACATGTGTAATCTATCAAAATGCTTGCCTTCTCAAGGAGCTGGGAGGGAAGGGAATTTGGAACTTAAAAATTATAAAAAAGAATATTAAAATTATTTTTACATGTAATTGAGAAAAAATGAAATGAAAAGATAAAAAAAGAAAATTTCATTCTAATAAGAGAAGACAACACAAGCAGGGGAATAGTGACTAAGGAGGGTTATCATGGTTGGGTACGTGACAGAGATGATGAGTGGAGAAGGGCAATGGGCTGAAGATCAGCTGTGTATTAGATAACCTTTGGAGGTGACTTCTAACTCTATAATTTAATTATTTAGGTAGCAGCCTTCATAGAAAAAGGATGTAAAAATTATTTTATGTTGCTATGTGTTTATATCCACTTTTTAAAAGTCAATAACTTTAGGAAGGATAGATTGGTAAAGCATTTATTAAGCCCTTAAGTTCTGGGGATACAAATAAAAGCATTCTGGATAATCCTTGGCTTTGGGGAGCTTACATATAAATGAGAATTTAATCTAATACCTTCGGGGAAGGTAGCATGGATTTGGTCGCTGTTCTGAGACCTATATGTGGAAAGGGGAAGAGGGGAGGTAGCTGGGAGGGCCAGGGCCCAGGACAGGAGTGATTACCCAG
The DNA here is from genome assembly GCA_023548195.1 of Bettongia penicillata ogilbyi. Lineage (NCBI taxonomy): Eukaryota > Metazoa > Chordata > Mammalia > Diprotodontia > Potoroidae > Bettongia > Bettongia penicillata. The sequence goes on along the minus strand of JAJHZJ010000271.1, from coordinate 5,988,892 downwards.
AACTCATGCCAGGAGCATGTCATGAAGATGGCCTCTTATTGTGCTTAGGGTCCAGGTTTTTTTTTTTCCCCTTGAAATTGGCTGTTCCACTCTCCTCACCATTCTCCCTCAATCTCTGCTCATCCTGTCTCTCCATATCAGACTCCAGTGAAGCTAGGACTCTGGGGTTCAGTCAATTCAGGCCACTTTGGCTATCATCCATCCTTGTGCCTGCAGAGACTCCCTGCCACATAATCACTGAGCCAGATGGAACATTTACAGCCTGGGAACCAATTTACATTGATGGGAGGGGAGACTCTCCCTCTTCAAATGATTTCTGCTACATTTGCTTTGATTATTAGTTTAATAACAAGGATTTTATGGCTCCCAGGTTAATTTGTCTTTTTATGTCCTTTCTGTCCGTGTTCCCAAGCACTTGACTTTCAGACCAGAGATGTTGCAAGTTAGTGGCTATTACTATAAAGAAAGGGGCATTAGTGGTTGATGGAGGGTTCATTTGATTTGGGAGTCTGGAGGGTTGGGCCATTTCATTTGCTGCATAATGCTAGGGGGAATGAATCTTTCTCTCTCACTTCCCATACATTTGTAGCCAAGCCATTCCCACTCATCATCTCAACTTTTGCACCAGATATCACCAGAAAATGGTGTTCCCCACTTGAAAACTCCCTGGGCTTTAATAGTTCAGCTTTTGCTGAACTATTAAACTATTCTTGTTGGGCTCCAGACCTCCACTGCCCTTGCAGGCATATCCTCCTCTCACTCCATCCTTCCTGAGTCTCTTTTATCTTGTCTTCTCCATAAGTAAGCTCCTGATGCCAGGGACTGTCCAGAATGCTTTTATTTGTTTCCTTAAAAGTATTATATCAATCTGTCCTTCCTAAAGTCATTTACTTAAAAGAATGGAAGACATACTCATCAATGTAAAATAACCTCTACATCCTTCTTCTATGAAGGTTGCTATCTAAATAATTAAATTACTGAGTTAGAAGGCACTTCCAAAGGGCACCTAATACATACCCATTTCCATTTCCATATCCATCTCCCCACTGCCAATACCAGACTTCCTTTCTATTACAACCTTGTAGTAGTAACCTCCCTGTTCTGAGGATTAGTACATCCACATTTATTACCATTACATCATCTTTCAACTCCCTCTAACAGTCTTCCTCCTTTTCAATGAGTTCAGTGACTGCCTCCTAGTCTGTCTCTCCAACATAGCTTCGGACCTCATATTAGAGAACTTCTACATACATGGTCATGTTTCCTGGTTCCATGTTTCCATGGTCAATCTGTTCAGCTCCTATGACTTCATTCTACCTCAGCTACACACAAGGATGGTCATACCCTGGATCTTGCTCACTACCTACAAATGTTCTGCCCCTACATGTGAGAACTCTGAAATTCCTTTATCTAATAATAATCTTTAATCATTCCATCTGTCCCTATACATTTCAGTCCTAACTTTGTTTTTCTTCCTTTCTCCCTCCCTCCTTCCCATCCTTTCTCTCCCTTCCTTCTGTCCTTCCTTTATTTCTTCCTTCTTTCCTTCACTCTTCTCCCTCCTTCTCCTCTTCTATCACCCCCACTTCATGAGAGGTCTCCTGTGACAAAGTAAAATCTAACTTTACCTTTCATCCTCATTGTGACCTTCAGTCCTTTCACCCTTTAATAACTTCTTGGGTCATCACTCCTGCTATGGTGACATTTCCTTCTTTTCCAGTCTTCCAATCTCCACTCTTTTAATGAACCAATCCACCTCTATACCATCTTCTACTTCCATATCCCTTTTCCTTTATTCACTGCCAAATCCCAATTCCCAATCATTCCTTTTATCTGCCCTCTCGCTTCTGTTCACATACTACCAAACAGAGATTGGAGAAGTTACAAAGCCATACTGACTATGTTCACTACAAGTTTATGTTACTTAACTTTGAAGGCCCCTCACCGCAGCAAGACTGGTTTTCTACTTCTCCTTAATCATTACCCACTCCCCATAGCAACTGTTCTAAACCATCTCATTGAGGACATTATACTTAGCTGAAAAAAAAAAACTGAGGCCATTCACTTAAAGCTCCCTCTTCCTCCCTTCTTTCCATCTCATATCCCTTCAATTTCACCCCTTGATATCTCCTCCACTGCAATCTCTGACAAAGAGGTGCTCCTTCTCCTTGCAAAGTGCAAATCTCTGCAAATATCCTTAATCTTATCCTTTCCTGTCTTCTCCAGGTGTTTGCCCCCACTGGTATCCCACTATCTCTCTAATCTCCAATCTCTATCTATCAGTTCCTTCCCTTCTGTCTACAAACACGTCTCTGCCATCCTTAAAAACCCTCATTAGATCAACCTATGCCCACCAGTTAGCTAGAATCTCACTTTTCCTCTCCTCTTCTCTCCTCCATTTAACTCCTTGAAAAAGCCATACTCAATCAGTACCTCCACTTCCTCTCTATTCACATGAAACTCACTCTGACAACTAACCTCATCATTCAAATGAAATTGTCCTCTCCAAAATTACCAGATGTCTAATGAGCAAATCTAATGGTATTTTTCCAATACTTATCTTTTGTTTTTAAATTTCTGGAGCATATGATCCCTTATCCTGCCAGAAACTCTCTCCTCTCTGATTATGCACAATACTAATCTCTGGTTTATCTTCCTACCTGTTGACTCCTTGTCAGCCTCTGAAACTGACCATTACCTATGCCATGCCCTTAACTCTAGGTGGCTCCTTAGTTTCTGTCCCAGGTTTTCTTTTCACTCTGTACTCTCTCCCACGTGGTGGTCTACTCAGCCCTAAGGAGTTTAATTATTCTTGGGCAGATGTCACCATGTCCAAAATAGAACTCAATATCTGTCACGTCCAAACTATTTCTCTTCCAAATTTCCCTATTATTGTCAAGTGCACCAGGACCCTTCCTGTCACTCCAGTTCACCATTTTGGTGCTTTTTTTGTTTTCACTCACTTATTACACACACACGCACACACACATACACACACATATAAAATCAAATACACATACACATGTACATGCGCACATGTAATCCAACATCATGTTCTTCCTTCTCCATGACATTTCTCAGATACATTCCCTTCTCTATTAGCATAGCCACCAGTCAAGTTTAGCTTTCTCATCATCTCTTACCTGGACTCTTGTAATCATAGCCTTTAAATTGATCTCCCTGTCTCAGTTCTCTCCACATTCTAATCTATCCTCTGCGTTGCTGACAAGTGACCATACTTCCTCCCTATTCTATAAACTCTAATGACTTTTTCTTACCTTGAGGATCAAAAAGAAACTCCTCCATATGACATTAAAGCTCTTTACAACCTGGCCCCTTCATATCATTCTAGTCTGCTTATACATTCCTCCCTTCTACGCACTCTGTGCTCCAATCACATGAACCTATTTGCACTTCCTCCCAGATGACGCTCTCTTTTTTCTCTATGCCTTTGTACAGGCTGTACCCTGTGGATTAAAGGACCTTCTTTCCTCATCTCTGCCTTTTAGAATCCATAGCTTCATTGAAGACTCAATGCAAAAAAACATTTTGCAAGATGCCTTTCCCATATCCCTTAGCTACTAGTCACTTGCCCATGTCTAGCTCTAGCTAGGGAGATCCCTAGAGGATTCTTGGGTTAACCCTGTCTGTGGTTATTCTCCTAAATTCCAGATCACAAATCTTCAACAATGTGCTTTCTCTTAACAATCAGCTGGTGAACTAATTTCTTTAGTGAAGGCATGTATTTAATGGCATAGCATCTCAGCTAACCAGAGGCACATTTTCCCACAACTATGGAGTCCAGGAGGGAGGAACATTGAGCACAAACTTACAGTAATAATGAGACACAGCTGCACAATACAACTCACAGTTCTGGAACTATAAAGGCCTCTATGTTATTTCTCTGTCCAGAAGATCCTTATAATATTTGCTACAAGTTGCTCCACTGTTAGTGGATAACTACAGTCTTTGACTACCAAATTGACTGGGCTGGATGGCACTGCATGTGTGTTTGTCCTTTGTTGCTAAAGAAGACCATGCCACCAGAGAAATGATGACATGACTTGCACTTGACTTTGTTTTGAGGGATGCAGGGCTGTTCAGGTCACCAGCCTCACCTCTCCTCCAGAACCATCTGAATCCAGTGACCAGATATTCATCAGGATGACTGGAGATGACGCAGGATGAGGCAATTGGGGTTAAGTGACTTGCCCAAGGTCACACAACTAGTGAGTGTCAAGTGTCTGAGGTGAGATTTGAACTCAGGTCCTCCTGAATAATGCACTGGTGCTCTATCCACTGCACCACCTAGCTGCCCTGGATGGCACTGTACTGTTCAGCTGAAGTATCCCAGTAATTTTTTTTTTTTTTGGCTTGAGTGCTACAAAACTCTTCCAACTAGGACAGTGACCCCTGGGATCAACAGAAGCTTCTTTCCTTTGACTCATCAGAACCTCAGCTCTGAAGTTGTTTGTAATTGCTAGAGAGGAAAATGCTTGCTTGTCCTCTTGACAAATTCTTTCTGACTAAGTCATTCCATGTAATATTAGAACAATTAGTCTCAGTTCAGTCCTTTTTACCTCTCATACTTCATCGGGAATCTTATATGACTGAATAGTTAGAGATGAAGGTATGAATGAAGTCTATGCCCTAAAAGCACTCATTATCTTACAGGATTCTGCACACTCAAATAGAATCTTGAAGTGTCCTACCCTTCCTAGGATGAACAAAGTCTATTTTGTCTCTGAAGACTTTCCCCTATACTTTTCAGTTCTCAGTTTTAGCCTCTGAAGACCATCAGCCTTTTCTGAAGTTTTCCTGGGACACCCCCTCACACTTTCTGGTTGTTTGTATGCATGTTTTCTCCCACATTAGAATGTAAGTTCTTGGAGGTCAAGGTCTAATTTTTCTTTTTCTTTTCATCCTTTACTCTCATTAATGTCTGGTACACAGTAAGCATTTGTCATATACTTATTGCTTAGATGAATCACGCCCCATGCCCAAACCATGATCAGAGAGCTGTTTATCTTTTTTTCTTAAAAAACAAAACCAAACCAAAACTCCATCAAAGGAAACGCTATTGGAGACCAAAGTAGACATTCAAGTAGATTTTGATTTATATTTATAGTTCTTTTTACTGTCTAGCCTGAGTCCTGATTGCTGTAATTTAAGTTTATTACCTGGAGTCCTATCTGCAGCACCAAAAAAAAAAAAAGAATGTTAATCATTTCCCCCTAAGGAATGTTGTTCTAAAGAGTCCTCTGAGTCTTTCAGTAATTTAAGAATTAGAGCAGGGGTTCTTAACATGAGTCTCTGGGTAGATTTCAAGGAGGGGTCTATGAACTTTGATGGAAAAAAATCATTTTCTTTAACCTTCTGTTTTCTTTGTAATTCCATATATTTCATTTTATGAATTTAAAACTATTATTATATGAAGGGAACTATAAGTTTTAACAGAGTACCAAAGGGGAACGTGATTCAGAAAAGACTTAAGTAATAGTCTTTATATAGAGTAAAGGGCAGTAGGCTGCAAATTAATGCATTTGGATGCTTTGGGGCAGTCAGGTAACTAAGCTTTTTTTAGCTTGTTTCTTCACTTGTCTGTTAAATCCATCACTCTCTTCATCCATGGGCCCCTAGAAGGCCAATCCCAGGTTCTCAGTGGGTATCTTTTCTAAATCATGACACAAAAAACCCCCACTAGTGGTTTTGCTAGTGAAGATATTTAATTAGATAGCGTAGCAATAAGCTAATGAGAGTATGACCATTCTTAAGCCTCCAGCTGACTCTTCTAGACACATCTAGAACTTGGGCCATGGTGATTAATTAGCCATTTTCTTTTGGAAGAATGTTATAGCATTTTCTTTCTTTAAAATTACTAATTGATTTGTTTAGTTTTAGTTTTCAACCTTCACTTCCACAAGATTTTGAGTTCCAAATTTTCTCCCCATCTCTCTCCTCCACCTACCCCAAGACAGCATGCATTCTGATTACCCCTTCCCCCATTTGACCTGCCTTCTATCACACCCCTCCCTTCTCTTATGCCCTTCCCCTTTTTTTGTAGGGCAAGACAGATTTCTATACCTTAATGTCTGCATGTCTTATTTCCCTGTTGCATGTAAAAATGATTTTTAACTTTCATTTTTAAAACTTTGAGTTCCAACTTCTCTTCCTTCCTCCCTCCCCACCCACCCCCATTGAGAAAACAAGCAATTCGATATAGGTTATATATGTGTAGTCATGCAAAACCCTTCCATGTTTTGTTATGAAAGATTAACTATGTTTTCCTCCATTTTATCCTACCCCACATTTATTCTATTCTCTCTTTTGACCCTGTCCCTCCTCAGAAGTGTTTACTTCTAATTACCTGTCCTCCTTTTTGCCTTCCTTTCTATAACCACCCCCCCTCCCATTTTCCTTTTCCCTCTTAGCTTCCTGTAGGGTAAGATAGATTTTCATTCCCAATTGAGTGTGCATGTTATTCCCTCCTTAAGCCAAATCTAATGAAAGATTCATTCTTTCCCTGTCACCAGCCCTTCATTGAAAAAGCTTTTTGTTTCCTTTTTTATGTGAGAGATAATTTATCCCATTCTGTTTCTCCCTCTCTCCTCCCAATATCTTCTTCTCTCACCCCTTAATTTTATTTTTTTAGAAATCATCCCTTCATATTCAATTCATCCTGTGCCCTCTGTTTATATATATAATCCCTCCAACTACCCTAATACTGAGAAGTCTCAAGAGTTACAAATGTTATCTTTCTGCATAGGAATGTAAACAGTTCAACTTTAGTAAGTCTCTTATGATTTCTCTTTCCTGTTTACCTTTGTATGCTTCTCTTAATTCTTGTATTTGAAATTCAGATTTTCTGTTCAGTTCTGGTCTTTTCATCAAGAATGCTTGAAAGTCCTCTATTTCATTGAATGGCCATTTTTTTCCCCTGAAGTATTATACTCAGTTTTGCTGGGTAGGTGATTCTTGGTTTTAATCCTTGCTCCTCCTCTTTAGCAAGCAGTTGACTCGTTTTTCATGATTTTCTTGCATCACTCATTTCTTTTTCCATTTTTTCCTCTACTTCTGTTATTTGATTTACAAAATTACTTTTGATCTCTTTCATGGCCTGAGACCAATTCATATTTTTCGTAGAAACTTTGAATGTAGGAGTTTTGACTTTGCTGTCTCCTTCTGCTTATATGATTTGATCTTCCTTGTCACCAAAGTGAGATTCTATAGCCTGATGTTTTTTTCTTTATTTCCCCAGCCAATTACTTGTCTTTTGAGCTCTTTATCAAGGTAGTTTTACTTCCACTGGGGGTGGGTAAGGTGTACTGTCAGCTGCTCCATCCTCCCACAACCTGAACCTAGAGTTCCAGAAACAGCTGCTACTACCCCTGTTGCTGATATGGCTTCAGGGTCTCCTCCACTGTGATGGGCTGGGTCTGGGTGGGAGCACTCTACTCTCTCACACAGGTCAGACAATTTTTTCCATTCACCTTCTAATTTGTCCTTTGCATTTTGGGGTCAAGAAATTTGGAAATCACTGTAGCTGCCAGTAATTCATTCCCTTCCCTTTTGGCCCGAGGCCTGCTCAGGTATGTTCTATGCTGGTGGGCCCATGTTGTACTGTGCTCTGCTCCCAACCTGGTGAGATAGAGACTTGCTGTTGACCTTCCAGGCTGTCTTGGGTTGGAGATTTGCTTCACTCTGTCATTCTGTGAGTTCTGCAACTCCAGAATTTGTTTAGAGTCATTTTTTACAGGTATTTGACTGGATTTGGGGGGAGGGCTCTAGCAAGTCCCTGCTTTTATTCTGTCACCTTGACTCTACCCCCAGGTTATAGCATTTTCATCAAGCTCTTTTAACCCTCCACTGTGCCTCAGTCTTCAGGTGATGTGCAATCTTTTGGGCTACTTGCCACTGTCAATCATGCTGTTAAGGTGCTGCCTTGAATAAGCTTGTCACTTACAGGGAAGGGCAATAGCTTCTTACTGAGTAGCTATGAACCCTCACCCCTCAGTCAAACAGCAGCATAGGAGGCAAGCAGATGTTTGACCAGATTTCTTTGTTTGCTTTATCTCCCATCTCTCACTTTATTCTCTCAGTTCAGCTCTCAGCTGACTTATGATAAAAAAGCAAACAAACAAAAGCAAAAACCAAAAAACGAGCTCATTCTAGTCCTGGGTTCTTGTCACATTAACTCAGGGGGATAAGAATTCCTTAAATTCTTGGGGCTCTTCTTCCTCACATGGAGTAGCTAAACAAAATTGTAGTGGGGAAACTAACTTTTAATCTCCTCTAGTTCTTGATACTCCTCTGTTCTATGCAGATCACAATGGTTGGGCTGGTTGGAGAAAACTGACAAGGCTGGTGGTCTTGTGTCTCATCCCACCTCAGAGAGGTAGAATAGCTGGATGCTTCTTTGATCTTTTTTCTGGTTTCTCTACATGTAAAATGAGACAGTTAGATCAAATGCTTAAGTCCTTTGACATTCTTAGACTCCTTGATCTAGGATCCCCAGCCTTGGATGATTTGTGGTCATGATAAACCATATAAGTCTATGAAACCCAAAGTCAAGGATCACTGGCTTTCTTCTCTTCTTGTTTTTAACCTTTATTAGAGATGGGAACAGTAAGTAAAAACAAATGACTACGGAACCTGTTACCTTTGCTTCATCTCCCTGGCCATCCTTTGATGAACACTTAGTCATTTTGAAAACAATGAAGTGCCCCCCCTCCCCCCAAGCTCAGGGTCTTATATGATTGATCATGTCAGGAAGACTACAGCAGCTGAGTCTTTCACAGAGACAAGGAAGGGAAAGCTGGGATCATAGGTTCACAGAATCTTGAGTTGGGGACCTTAGAAATAATTTAGTTCCTCCTACCCATATTTCACAGATGAAGGATACTGAGGGCCAGAGAGGGATTCCTTTTCTTACTCCAAGTCGCTTAGGGAACAGAGCTGCTATTTGAAACCTAGTGCTCAATCTTTCAATCCTGTGCTCTTTTCATTATGTCACAGGGCCTTCCTTACCAAGTTAATACGGTAACATTACAGGCAACATTACTGAAAGGAAAGGAAACATTTTTGAAAGAAAACATGCATCTTGAGAGTGGTACATATTAAAAGAGGGAAAGGTTTTGCACAGCTGTGGTAGAAGTGAATATTGTGGACAGGCTTATGTATATTAATGTTTAATCTTTTCTATAATCAGCATATAGTCGGAATCACCTTCTTTCTCTTACCCAAGTAGCTAAGATAGAATTCTGGACTTGAAATCAGGAAGACCTGAGTTCAGACATTGCACCAAATACTTACTAGCTTTGAGAACCTAGGCAAGTCACAGCCTCTGTCAGTCTTAGTTTCCTTCTCTTAACAAGTGCATAATGATAGCATTTAATAATAAATAGCACCAGGGTTGTAGTGAAAATTAGATATGAAGAGTATCATAAATCTTAACACATTATATAAATATTTATATTATTATTTCCTAGTAAACAAAATCACTAGCAGAGAATATGGAAGGAGAGTCTTGGGGATATGGCACAAATCCCAGACACAACTGGTCATAACTTAAAAAGGATTTTTCTTAGGGCTTACTGTTTGTGGGTAGAGAAGGTCTCTGAACCTCCAGAAATAATAGAGTAGAGGATAGTTATGGAGATGGGCAGGACAAAGGCATATATGGCAGAGTCTCTTTCAGTGGCATGACTGTTATGGGGATACTTAGGTTCAGGACCAAAGAAGTTTCCCTTTTCCAAGCAAGGCACAGGATTGGCAATAGATCAGTGAGAATAGATGGAGACAAGGGGTAAGATTTAGGCAACAGAACATATCATAGGAATGGCCTCCTAACACACCACCCAAGGGGAACAGCCGCTGTTTAAGGTGCAGCTCAGCTTATCATGACCCCCCCCAGTGGGGGCTCCCTGACCTGCAGGTGTGTCCCTATGCTGTGTGGGAGAGGGGTGTAGAGATCCTGCCCTGGGATAACTTGAGCCTGTCAGGGGTGCTGAGTGACAGAGGGCAGGAGACAAAATAGAGAGTTTCATTGAATCAGATTACTTGTCTGCCAGAGGAGTGTCAGATGACTTGATGAAACTTCTATCTTCTATCATCTTCTTGTCTCTCCAACTTCCAGTACCCTCTCAGTTAACACGATTACCACCCGGAAATTTGAAACTAAAACAGTCCAGGTTAGATCAGAGAATCTCAGCTCCCTTCTCCTCCTTCCTTCCCATCCCCTAACAACAATGAGGATTAAGTTGCTATGAATGCTGCGAAGACTCAAAGCAGTCACTATTCTGATCATATTATCATGTGGAGAAGTGTATGGGGGAGATCAGAGTGTTGGCAGGTGAGGCTGGATCAGAGCACATCATTCTATTTATTCCAATAGCAAGTGAAAAAACTATTCATAGGTTTTTCAGTGGAAGAAAGAGAAATTCATTTCTAACTCCAGAATTCTGTTTGTTACTGTGCCTAACCATCGGAGTGTTTTTGTGCCTATGGAATTCCGTAGGAAGAACCTTGGTTCTCTGTCTCTAGATCATTATTAAGTAACACCCTGCTTCTGCAGGAGGTCAGGTTCCTGGAACCTCAGCTACCTTGAACACTGATGGGAATCTGAAAGTAAGCAAAAATAACCTCAGTGGAACCATTACACTAAAACCGCTAGATTTAACTTTCTAGGAAAAGCCCTAAGGCTTTCATTCAAGGTTTATTGACTCTTAATTTACATACAATTCTAGCAACTTTGATTATCTGATTTTTTTCAACTTTGAAGCAAATTAGAAACAAAAAATTAAAAGGGGTGGGGTGGGGAGAAGACTTGACTGCAAAATAGCTACTAGACCAGGAGAGATGAGGAAAACTGCTTTAATGTTACCCAATGTAATAAATAGTTGTAGTGAGTTCTGCTTTTCTAGAAGCCTATAAACAGAGAATGACTGACCAGGTCACTCTTGTTCAGGCAGATTAATGGAATGCATGATTTCTTCACGTTCCTACCATCTTTGAGTTTCTATAACATTCCTGGGTCATTAAAAAATGCTTAGATCACACTCATTTAAACAAAGTTTCAATTATTTAGCATCTGTTTAAGAAAATAGGGAAATGTGTAACATACTTGAGAAAGATTAGGTTTAACCTAAGAAAGGTTAAAACAGGAAACATTTCAGCCTTTATGGCATTGGGTTTTACTTCAATTTTCTGGAAATTTCTCCCATATGGAGCACCTCAATAATGGGAAGGTGAATTAGGTATTCCCACTCTCTGGCCTTTGGTCTCTAGATTAACTATATTTTAATATATACTCATGTTTTCATAGAATCTTTTCAAAACGTTAAGTCCTAAGGGTTCAAAGGGGCCTCAGAGGTCATAGATTTAGATCTCAGAAACACTTCCAAGATTATCTATTATAGATAATTATAGAGGGTTGTTGAAGGATAATAGTCCATTAAACCATTAACTTGGAAGACCTAAATCCATAGTCTTAGGGTGTCAGGTACTCTCAGCTCTTACAGATAAGTCATTTTCCTCAGGCACGGGTTTCTTCTCCTATACCTTTAACAAAGAAAATAAGTCAGGATAATATTTTCTAGCATCTTTGTACTATAGAAAAAACATCTCCTTTGATGGAGGCCTAGACTTACACTTAGGTTCAAGCTTGACACAGCATCCTGTATGTTACCAGACTCATGGGATAAGAGTGAGACTCACAAAATACCGTGAAATGCAGGAATGTTAGGGATGCTTAGGCTTAGGGATGCCTGTGATGGATTGAACTGCCATTCCAGGAATATAGGGAATGTTGGGGTTGCTAATTTCCACATGATCTTGCCTATGTATTCTTCAGGGAACATCTTTGACCTCATGAGTCTCTTGTGCAAATCACTTCCACCACCTTTTAATTCTGCCAATTGCAGCAATCCATAGTCAGGCTAATGCGCCAAAGTCACGCAAGAAAGGAGGGCTCGAATTTGAATTTGAGTCTTGTGAATCCAAATCCAGCTCTTTTCTCCAAACTTCACTGTTTCCCCTCACTGAGACAAAGCCCTATATAGTAGCCCCCTACTGGAAACATCAGTTGCCTTCACAGTGGCCCTTCATTTCTATGAGCATCCACTTGAGTCAATGGCTCTCCATGGCACCCATTCCACGCTTTCTGCTTCATTGCCATTGACTACCTCCTCTTGTTTCCTTCTTTGAGAAACTGGGAGGATAAAATTCACTTGGAGAGTAAACCAGAATGAGAAAAGCAAGAAAAACTAAAAGGGGTCATATTTGTGATCAAATCTTGCCCAATGCCCAGGAGTCTCTGCATGATTTTAAAAATGATTATCAAATTCTAAACAAATAAAATATTTTTTATTTATTTTCTCTGTCCCCTTCCAGTCTCCCATTTTTGTTACCCTATCTTCTCTCTCTTGAATATCTTTACTTGGTTCTTGAATTTGATTCTACTGAGAACTTTTTGGTATTGACGAGGGCTCTCTGGGGCTACTTGGTGACAGTTACATCATCCTGGAATCTTTTTCCTCTCCCTTTTCTTTCCTCCAAAAGGCCTATGGAGATTATTTTCACTTGTGAATATGAAAAGATAATGTATTGTATTTTAAATCAGGTGTGCACAACTTTGCGGGCAGTCCGCCAGAGGATTTCAGGTGGCCTGCAAAAAATGTAGATGTAAAACAGGCCTGCACAACACCTGGTCCTTCAGGCACTTTGGCAGGCCACCCATGGGCCGTATGTTACGCAGGCCTGTTTTAATGCATCCTACTCCGATTCAAAGAGTTTCCTTGTCTACACTTTCTCAGTCAACATCCCTTAGTTGCTTCAAAATTTTCTTTAAAACTCTCACCTCTTTTCCAGTAAGTCTTCCATGATCATACCATCTACTTTCCTTAGTTCTTTTATTTTCTACCCTGTCTTCATCCCAGGTAGAACCATCTCTACATTATGACTAATTAGGGTGATCCCATATTTCATTTCATAGGTGAATAAACTGAGGCCCACAGAGGTTAAATTGTTTGCCGAATATAGGAGACTGCAGAAGACTAACTGATCATTAATAGTCTTGAAAGGCCAGAATCACAGCATATTTGGTGGTAATGATAGAGAAAGGTTAAATAACTGAATGTCTGGGCTGCCAGTGATTCTGGGACACAAGTCCCAGGTAGTGGAGGCGGAGGAAGTAGTTTCATGAGCCCCTGGGATCAAAGAAAATATTTGAATTGCTTATTTATATAGTCAACCCATGTTAGGTGTATGGGACATTAAGTGAGGGCTAGTGCCTCTGGTGTGAGGACTTGCCAAGCCTCTTTTAGGACTGTCTACCTACCTTTGCTGTCCAACCAGTCACTCAACTCTTACCTGAGGCTCTAAGAAACTGTAGAGGTACAGCCGCCATATCACAGTGAAATTGTCTTGGTGAGAGGTTAAAGCAGATTGAGGTTAACTGACAGACCTCAAACATATGGGTGAATTAGTTGGATGTCTACCCCCAAACATGTGAAGACTTCCCCCAGTGGAATGGGCGATGAGATGAATTTGTTCCAGAAGTAATGAACATGACTGAAGCTGGTCATACACTGACGATGCCAAGGTCATCCACTCTATCCTGGGCCATTACTAGTTGTCCTGACTTTCATCTTGCCACTGGACTTATTACTCTGGAAGACAGAGTGAGGCTTTGGACTCTGTGCACCTTTGCCTTCCTTCAGTCCCGTTCATGAGCAAGTAAAGACATCACCCATGACGTCACTGGTCCTCTTTGGAAAAATGAAAGACAGACAACAACAGCCAACCCATAAACATTCACCAAGTGCCTGAGGAACTCGGGCTGATTGCCTGGGATTCCTATTCCCCTTTCCCTTCCCCTTCAGTACAAACCCACCTTTAGCCTATCAAATTCTTTGCTATTTCTTTTTTCCTTCCAAGACCATCCTTGGTGTTTATTTTTAAGCTGATATGAACTAGATGAAGGCTTTGAGGAGGAGGAAGATGTGTGTGTGTTTTGCCTAGCCTCTGAAATGCTGCATTCAGCTTTTATTATTTAATAGCAACATCTTCCAAAAAGACTTGTCCACCCAACATTTTTAGACGTCTTGACAGAGTATCTGTAACTGCCAGTTCTGGGATGACTGGGAAGGCAGGGCAAAGAGGACAGGGAAATCGTAGAGTAAAATAAAGAAGCTGACGATGATTTAAATATTGAAACCTGCTGGGCATGGAGGCATCATTTCACATTTCATATAGGATAAATTACTTTTCAAACTTTATAGCACCACACAAATATGAATTACTGTTCATCTCATCTTTTTCAATGGCAGTCTTGGGGGAAAAATCACTATCTGACCATTACTTGTTTTATTTAATGTCTTCAGACAGTTGCGAAGGTGGGATCAAGTAACAGCTTGCTGTAATTGAATAAAAAGTATTGGATGTAAATTCAGCTACTGTAAGCTCACTGAAAACATCTTTGGGACAATTCAAACAGCAGGATGATGGCAATGGTGTGCACTGCAGCCTGTTCCCATGAGATTTTGATTTCTTCTGCTATACCTCTACATTTTGAAAGCTTTGCTATATACTTCAGAGTATGAGTAGTTAGTGTGGAAATATCTTCTAAAGACATTCTTAAATTTCTTATAGATCAATGTGCCAGTATGACGAATCAATAATGGACAATAGTTTTGATTGTGAAAATGGTCTACTTCCAGTAGAGTTTATTCCTTGAATTTAACAGGAAATATTAAGGTCTCTACCTGAAGTGCAAGGATTTGTCATCTAAGGTAGCAAACTTGTGATATATAATTTTGAATAGCTGGTCACATTTGCCAGGCATTTGGTAGGTGCTAAATTTATGCAACCTGCAATGATGTGTATTGCATTTTCTAACATTTCATAGGATTATACATTGAGAATTGGAAAAGATCTTATTACTCAGGGTCACACAACTACTAAATATCTGACATGGGATTGGAGCCCAGTGCTTCCTGACTCCATTCCAGTGCCCTATCTACTATACCATACTGCCTCTTTCCTGGCATACTATTCATTGATCAATAAATTGGGCTGTTTAAGAATAACATTTTTATAGTTCTGATGGTGATAATCTAATCCTGAATTATTGTTATCACCCTTACCTTGCTCTTTTCAGCATTTTTAGTGATGTTCATGTGGTCTGAGAAAATCATTATGCTGCAATTATTTCATTTAATATTTAGTGGACTATTGCATGGGTAGATAAAATGACTTTTTTTTGTAAATGAATAAGAGTTTTGCTACCTATAGTATTTATGTTGCACAGTTTTTACTATTTCATTGCATAATTGACATTAAACCATAAATCTGGGCTTCTTAAGGAGCACCAGTATGTAATTTCCAGTGCCAATGACCTGATCTGACTCAATGTCATGAACCCCTCCATAAAATTCCCATGACTCAGACATTTGTTTGCTGCTTCTTCATTGATGCTGTCATTGGGTTCATTTGAACATTGTACCTAGTACATCTTTTGAACTTGTTCTTAATACTTATCTCATAGGTTCCATCCATAGACAAAAGTTATATTCAGCTAATTCAACCATATATACCAGAAGTGTTACACTTGAAGGCCAGTGGCTGCAAGCTATATACAAAGTCTCTTTCTTATTCTGGTCCTCACCTTTGTCCTCTTCTACCTTCTCCTTCTCATTAAGGTGGACATATTTTGAAGGATTAATGAGCAGAGAGCCTTGGAATGAGGACACTTTGAATTCAAGTCAATCTGTGACACATTGACCATGTAACCCTGGGTGAATCACTTAACCTTTCGTTGCCCTAAGCAACTCTCTAAGACTGTTGTGGAACAGGTGCTGACCCCATAGGTAGAGTAAGTTTCCTCACTGGGAATTCCTTCTGCCAATTAACAACCCTAGTAGGAAGAAAAATGTGTGATGAGTTCTATATCTCCAGTCAAAAATATCTGTTATATTTATAACATTCTTCTTCTTCTCCACACCCCACAACAACTCTCTGTGACAAGGAGTCACTGAGCCTCTATGGGGGATATAAATATGACAGGAAAAGGGCTGTCCATCTCCATGCATCTCTTACAATGGTTACTTGCACTGAACATAGGCATGCTTCCAGGGAAATAGAACATTCAAGGTCTATCAACAACAGTGGTTCCATTTTCTTTTTTAAAAAAGAGAATAAATTATTGCTATCTTTTCATATCTCCTACCTTTCCCAATATATTCTTTCTCTGCTCCTTCGCAGAGGGTCATCACTTATGACAAAGAATAAAAAAGGGGAAAAAAAGTTCAACAAAACTAACATACCAAAAATATCTAGTTGTTATATGTAGTGTTGTTCACCCAGTGTCCCTCACCTATGGAAAGACATAGTAGCAAGGTACCATCTCCTATCTCTTCTTTAGGTTCAAGCTTGGTTGCTAGAAATTCTTATCATTTGGTTTTGATTTTTTGTTTTTATTAATCCCTTTTGCATTGTTGTAGTCATTTGTGAGGGGCCGTTGTGAGGGGCCGCCATCGGACCTCCTGGGTGGCTAGGTGACGGCCGGGAGTCTATACCCGCCCTAACTGGCGGTCACGTGCTTGGCCCATGACTTCCTCATTCTGGGCGCAAGGAAGGCTCGTGGACAAGGTACGGCATCGCCCTCGGGGAGGTACTGAAGGGGCTCCACACCAATCATGATGGGACACGACCAACTATGACCTTAGAAGGCAAGGTGTTGAGAGATGACCCGATCTTAAGACCCAATGCAGACGCAGGGCTAGAACCCGGAAAGGATAAGGAATATAAGGCAACGCCCTAGGGGGCTCGGGGGACTGGACTGATGTGAACTGCTGAATAAACACCCGCTTTGCTCTACCACCCTGGCTCGTGCTTGGTTTCCGCCCGAATTCCGATCCCCGGGGACGGATCCAGAGACGTCTGAAGCTGCGTGAGGCAGAGTGAGGGGTTACTACCCACCGGGAGGGTCGATCAGGGACTTTCGCCCGGGACAGTCATTGTACATTTTTTTCCCTGGTTTGTCTGATTTTACTTTTCATTTGTTCATATGTGTATTCATCATTTCTTAGAACAATATAATTTTCATCTATTAAAATTTGTTTAGCCATTCCCAGTTAAGGTACTTCTATTTTGTTTTCAGATCATTGCTACTACAAAAAGTGCTGCTGTTATAAATATTTTGATCTAAGAGCTTTCTTTTTCCTTTTCTTTTGGCATTGACCTTTTCGGGGTATATGACTAGTTGAATCTCTAGAACAAAGCCAATGGACATTTTAGCCATTTTATTTGCATAATTCCAAATTTCTTTCCAGAATAATTGAATCAATTCAGTTAAGTCAGCAGGGCATTGATTTGCCTGTCCTACCATAATTATTTCACCATTGATTATTTTGTCATTTTGCCACTTTACTGAGTATAACATGAAACCTCATAGTGGTTTTGATTTGGATCTTTCTTATAATTTGCAATTTGGAGCATTCTTTCATATAGTTGCTAATTTTTTTTTCTTTTGAAAACACTTGGTTAGAGACTGCTAGGGGGTATAGTGGTGGTATAGTGCTCAACTTGGAATGTGGAAGATTAGTTTCCATTCTGCCTCATACATTTATTAGCTGAATGACCCTGGGCAAATTGCATAACTTCTCTCAGCCTCAATGAGAATAATAACCACGCTTACCTCACAAAGTTGTTGTGAGGCTCACAAGAGATTCCATGTATAAAGCACTTTGTAAACTTCAAAACACTACGTAAATTCTGACTGCTTTGTCCTTTGACCATTTATCTATTGGGAAATGGTCTTTGCTCTTACATATTTCTGTAAGGTCTACAAATGGCAGGACTGTGTCTTATACTTCTTGTAACTCTCATAGCATCTAATACGGGGTGGGGAACTTGTGACCTTGAGGCCAAATGTAGCCCAGCCCTTTGACTGAATCCAAACTTCACAGAACAAATCCCCTTAATAAAAGGATTTATTCTGTAAAATTTGGACTCAGTCAAAAGGTCACACTCAAGGACCTAAGAGGCCACAAGAAGCCTTGAGGCCACCAACTCCTCACTTGTAATAGGTGTTCAATAAATATTTGATGATTTATTAATCATCTCCCTCTCATTTCTCAATCATATCCCATCTATATTTCTGTCTTGATAGAAGCTACTTTCTCCAAGGCTAATGATAGTCTCTTTTTTCCTAACTGCAACGTTCACTTCTCAGTTGTATCTTTCTTTACTTCTCTGCAACAGGTTAAACTACTGACCATCTCCTTTCCCTGTAATGCTGCCCTATTGTGGTGATGTCCTGACCTGTAGGACATCTAAGACTTCTTTGCAGTTTTATCATCCATGTTCTGATCCCTCTCTGTAGGTGCACTCTTGAGGACGATTTTTCTTTTTCTACAATCTCTCTTAGTGATTTATCTCAAAGACTTCTATGGATCCACCATTATATTCAGGTGGATGACTCCAAACATTACCTAGTCCTCATCTTGATCCTGATTTCTAGTCCTGCATCTCCTACTGCTACTTGATATGTCTAGTTCTATTGTATCTTTTTTTGAGGGGGGCAATGGGGTTTAAGCAACTTGTCCAGTGTCATATAGCTAGTGTCTAGGGTCAGATTTGAACTCAGGTCCTCCTGACTCTAGGGCCAATGCTCAATTTATTATGCCACTCACCACTCCAGACAAATTGAATTTGCTCTTTCCAATATACAATATTCTATCTCTTACTTGTTTGTCTTTCTGTAGGCTGTCTTCCATGACTAGAATGTTCTTCATACTCACTTTCACATCTTGGATGCCTTGGCTCCCTTCAAGGTTTAGTCCAAGTACACCTCCCTAAAAACACCTTTCCTTATTTTCCAAGTTGTTAGCACCCCTCCTAATCACTGTATTTATTTAGTATATATCCTGTATTCACTTGTCTGTGAACATATTGCATACTTCAATTAAAATGGAATCTACTAGGGGGCAGTCTGTAATTCAATTACTTCTGTAATTCAAATCACCAATGCCTATGGTAGAAGCTAACCTAGCAGGCACTTAATTTATGGGTATCAATTACTAGAGCCGTTGAAGAAAATTGAACTGAGACTGTCATTCTTAGTATATTTGGCAGTAGCAAACATAGGTTTAGAAAAGATTATTATTTCATGTTGAGTTCATAGCAGTTGTGTCTGGAGTTGTGACTCCATTTGTGGTTTTCTTGGAAAAGATACTGGAGTACTATTTCCTTCTCCAGCTTATTTTACGGAGGAGGAAACTGAGGCAAACAGGATTAGGTGACTTGCCCATGGTCACATAGCTAGTAAGTGTCTGAAGCTGGATTTGAACTAATGAGCTCACGTCCTTCTGATTCTGAGCCCACCTTGACACCTCATTTACTGCATGAATGCTATTTCTTACATTACTCAGGAGAAAGATTGTCAGGGATGCTAGTTTTTAATTTTGGTTTTGGTTCTGCCCAGGGCAGAAGAGACTCCAAAGAATGGGCCAGTGCCTTAGTCTAAGAAAGTTAGACATATACAAATCTTTGGTTTCATTCAATTCACTGGATCAGAAGACACAGATATATAGCAAACCAGGCTCAATTAGTTCTGGTGCTTGCCTCATGGATCTGCTTGTTATCTTTTAATAATATAATCAATTCCATTAGTCTGGTATAGAATCAAAGAATTCTAGAAATGAAAAGCACCTCAAGGGGCCATGTAAAGGCCTACTTCTACAAATGCTCAGAGCTGTCCACTTGACAGGTACTGTAGACTTCCTGTCTCTTGCTTAGCCAGAATTGAGAAATACTTTGACCATTCTCCTCCATGTAATTCCACTATTAGTGATAATCCCAAAATGTGGAGTCAGAAAGTTTTCTTCTATTATCCTGTCCTTCCTCATACTTTCAAGGTACTCAGGCTTTCTCTCCGCCTCACTCCTCCTCCACCTTTAACAAAGCTATCTCAGATCTTCCAAGCTATAAATGGCTGATAATTGTACAGATTGCTATCCCTGCTAGGCTTATTTGCATTTCAAGCAGAATCAAAACCTTAAAGTGAAGGGATATTAAGCCATAACATTGAAATGTCAGTGGAATGTGGGAAAGATGTAGGGCAGGGAAGATTCATCAGGGAATGAGACCTAATTTCTACAATCATCTTGTATAGACCAGTGCTTCCCTAACTATACAATCTGTTTTGCAACTTATAACCTTATCAAAGGCAGCTTTTATCAGCAACAGAACTTGAACACAGGTCTTCTTGACTCTGAAAATAACTCTGTTAACTGCCCAATTTTACTTAGCAAGAAAAATACTCATTATAGCTAACATCTATGCTACTGAGTACACAAAATCAGGAATTTTCAGTAATACCCAATATTTATTTGGTATATGACAATAAATAGCTGAGGAAGAAGGAAACCTTTGATTTGGGTATTCTTAACCTGGGGCTGTGTGGTTAAATGTCAGAGGACCTGTGAATCTGAATAGGGAAAAATCATCTTTCTTTTCACTAACCTCTATCTGAATTTTTGTATCTTCTTCAATTACTTAAAAACATCATTTTGAGGAGTCGCTAGGCTTCCCTGGATTGCCGAAGGGATCTATGACCCAAAATGTTTGAGAATACCCACTCTAATATATTTAGATGGTGATATTCAAAATGGAACAATGCCCTCAGCTGCCTCAGGGGGGTTGGATTTCCACACATACTAATGCCATCTCTGACCTTGAGGAGCTTAGAGTCATGTTCCATTCTAACCTTTAAACTTCACAACTGCCTTATTTAAGCTCTCTTCCCCAGCGACCAGAAGTGTTTTGCACATAGTAAGTGCTTAAAATATGTTTTCTGAATCAAACTGAGGGAAAAGTATTTTATTGTAGAAAAATAAATTGCCCTCCCTGTAAAACTTGCAGCAGCTCTATCTCTAATGATACAAAAGAACATTATATAGCAGCACAGAAAGAGAGCTATTACCACAACTCTACTGTGCTATTTTTTTTTAATGGAAGATAGTACACAATGGAGTGAAAGATTTGTGTGGATTTTTTCCTCTGCCTTTTCTTTGATCTGGAGATCATAGCATTCCCCTTTGAAGAGGTTACTTCCCTCAAAGATGAGAGCAGCCCCAGGTGGCTTTTAGAATAGTCATGTGATCATTTATCATTCTTTTTTTACTTATTTTGCCAACTCCAAGTTGGAAATTTTGAAACTTTTTGGGTTGATTTGTGAATGCAAATTAGGAGAAGTACAATTTAAATATTTTAGTGAAGTTATGGCCAGTGCTGCTTTCTGTGTGAGTTAGAAACCTTTAAAAGCAGCTTGCATAGAAGTCATAGACTGACCAGCTAGGACAGCACTGGCTCTGGAACATTTACAAATGAACAGGCACAAGGAAGACATGAGAAAATTTCAAATTGCTGAGGATTTAGGGGAAAGGAAAGAAGAACCATTTTTGTGATTGTTACAGGGAACATAATGTGTACACGATTGCTTCTACATCCCTTACACACATTTTTATGAGAGAATAGAGGAAAAAATCAATGAAATACTTCTTGCTATCACAGGAACATGGTGCACTCACTCTACAAGACTTTGCCATTAGAAAAGTTCAGTTGACTTCCATTTTTCCTGACTTTTCCTTTTAGTTTATTATCTTATTTTAGAAATTTGCTTTCAGTTTTCCTTTTAAAATTTCATGCTGCTTCTCCTTGTATCTTCATAGTTGAAAGTATTATAGAAATGTATGAATTAATAATAATGATTGCCATGAATACTTTTTCATTTTTGTATTTATAACTGTAGTACCGAGCACTTTGTTTTTTAACGCAATGGATGCCTAATAAATACTTCCTAATTTTAACTCAAAGATTGAAAAATAAACTATATTGGGTAGCAAGAATTTTGATCACATCTTTATATCAGGGAATTGCTTAAACTAGTCCTTCCCTCTCTCCATCTTTTCCTTTCTCTTTCCCTTTTTATTTCCCTTTCCTTCTCTCTCTCTGTCTCTCTCTGTCTCTCTCTCTCTCTCTCTCTCTCTCTCTGTCTCTGTCTCTCTCTCTCTCTCAACATTGACTAACAAAGCAAAAGGAAAAATGGGTTTTTACTCTAGATAACCAAAAGAGGCATTGCTTACAGTTAAAATTTGGTTTTAATGCTTGTAGAATTCAGGTGGAGAGAGGTGTCCAAAGGTGGAGTATGATTCTTGTCTTAATTTTCAAAAAACGGTTAGAAGGTGAAGTCTTCAAACTATTGTCTGAGGAGTTTGATATAAATTTGAGAAAAAATGAGGCAGGATTATAAAAAGAATGATTTGTGAACTCTTAAGGAATAGTGAGCATGATAAGTCAATGCCAATTCATTAAGAATGAGAAGTAATTTCATCTTTTTGTTATGGGGTTACTAGAATTGTAGAACAAGGATATTCCACTGACAGACTACCTGGAGGTCAGCAAGGCATTGTTTTTCAGTATGTCAAAGCATTTCACCACGTGTGTGGAAAATATAGAGAGATGTAGGCTGAATGATAGAATAGGCAAGTATGTTTACTATTGGCTGACCAAAAGGGCCCAAAGAGTGTTACACAATGGAGCAAGGTCATCAAGGAGGGGGCTATCTAATGGAATGTGTCAGGCACCTGTGTTTCAATTCACTGGGTCATAGATCTAGAGCTGAAAGTGTCCTCAGAAGTCATTTAGTTCAAACCCTTGATTTTACAGATGAGGAAACTATTGAGGCCTATTGAGGGGAGAGACTTCCCAAAAGGCAGAGAACTAGTGTCATCATTAGAATTTGAACCAAGATACTCTCATCCCAAATCTAGGTCCTTCCATTGTACTCTCTAACCCTGTATTTCAACAAATGTCTATTAAAGCCATTGACTTCATGTTTAACATTATTTTTACTCCATCAAAAAGAATTTATTAAGTGATTACTATATGTCAGTTACTGTGCTATGCTCTGAGGATTCAAAAAGAAGAATAAAGATAGTCCTTGCCCTTGAGAAGTTTATAGTCTAAAGTGGGAAGATAACTCAGAGAAGGAAGCTGAAAAGTAGGGGGTGGGGTGGGCAGAGGGATCCACAAAAGGGCATAATGGAGAAAGATGTCTAGAGAGTTGGGAGCTAGGGTCAGAGAGGAATAAGAAATGAAATGATTGGTGTGGTGAGGCAAAGTGGGGAGAATCGTTCCTTAAAATGGAGGTTCTGTGAGGAAATAATCAATCAAAGGAAGGAGCTGCAGGGTCAACAGGATCTCCCACCATGAGAAGGCCTCAGGGACAGAGGGATCTTCCAGGATGAGAAGATTCTTGGAGCTTGGGGCAGAAGGCAGCTTCCAGGGTGAGAAGGCTTCTGGAATGATGGAGAAAGAAGCTTAGAGATTCACAAGTGGGGACCCATGGAGGAATGAAGGAATGAATGTGGCTAGCCTGGGTTGAAATTTAAAAAGGAGGTTCCATGATGAAATGATCAATCAGAGTAAAGGGCTACAGGGCCAAGGGCTCTGTCAGCATGAAAAGGCTTTAAGGAAAGAGGGTTCTTAACTGGATGTGAGAATTGCTGGAGCACAAAGGAGATGGTGGCTTCCCAGGTGAGCAGACCATAGGGACATGGCAGAGAAAGAGAAAGAAATCATCCTTCGCAGCCGAAGATGACCATGCCATCAGAGAAATGATGACGTGACTTGCACTTGACTTTGTTTTGAGTGAGGGAGGGCTGTGCAGGTCACCAGCCTCACTTCTCCTCCAGAGCCATCTGAATCCAGTGACCTGATAGTCATCAGGATGACTGAAGATGGCCCAGGATGTGTCCAAGGTCTATGCAGGTACTCACTTAGAGTGAGGCAATGCCCATTCATTTAATAGGTCTGTTTAAGAAGGAGCCAGGGCATGGTCCCTTTAATGAGGCAAAGAAAAGGAAGATATCAGACTGTGAAGGAAACAGCAACAGTTACTACTGATAATCACTCTGAAGCCAGGAGGGTCCATAAGAGAGCCTTTAGGCAGGGGCAGACCCCATGGTATCTGAGCTTCACAGTGCAGTAAGTTTAAGATTAAAGGAAGGGGAAGGGAGAGGAGAAATGAAAGAAAGGAGAGTTAGGAGTGGCTCACGGAGAATAATGACCCTGAGTGAGTTGCTTTATCCCTATTCACTTCAGTTTCCTCTTCTGTAAAATGGGAAACATAATCGCACCTACCTCTCAGGGTTGTTGTGTTGATCAAAGGAGATGAGAATTGTAAAATGTGCTTAACACAGTGCCCAGCACATAGTAAATGCTATATAAATGTTAGCAATTATCATTGTTATCAGCATCATCCGTTTAAAAACATAGGATAGAATACACCATTAAAATCACAAAGCAGAATACACTATTTGTCTTTTGATGACCAGTTCTTATCTATCAAATAAATACTTATTGATTAATATTGATACACTACTATTTCAGAAAAGGGGTCTGACTTTTGCTTCCTACTAGTTTGTATAATTACCATGATAGTATATGGATGTTGAATATCCCCACATTCTTTTTTTTCCTCAGTTGTTATTAAAATGAAGCATACTTCACAAAACACTTTTGCATAATTTTCTCTAAAGTCAGTAATAAATTATAGACTTTTCTCCACACAGCAGCTATGCTTATTTTTTAAAATAAGCAAATTTCCATCAACAAATATATGATAATACTGTTTTGCTACCCACTGTGGGCTAAGGGGGCCAAAATCTTCAATTAGCTTCCTGTCAGATTTCAGAGCAGTCCTTTTCTTCTTGCTAGGATCTTTTGAAGCACTCACATTGTGAACCTAAACCACCCTTCCAGATCAGAGTTTTCCTCTGCCAGTCTTCCTTCTGAAACATTTTCTCCTTTTAAACAGCTCTCTCTAAGCAGAACTAATCCTTCCCTGTTGTGAGTCTCCTACCTGAAATGTAGTATAGTCTTTGGAACAGGAGTAGTCTTTTGAGGTGGTATAAGCCTCCCTTAACCCATCTCTGTGCCTTTATACCCTGGCTTGGTTAGATCTACTCTGCCTCAGCTGATCCCAGGCAAATTATTTAGCAAATAACTCATCTCACAACCAATGCAAATTATAATTATGCTGTAGATGTATACAGCACTTTCCTTTTTTTCCTCAAATTTTCACACATGTATCATTTTTCTAACAATACCATGAGGCAAAAATGGCAGATGTTATTCCTTAATCAGATTTCTTTTCTCCCCTAGAACTGTGAGTTCATTAATGTAAGGGAACTCTCTCCAGATCAACAACTTATTTACAATGTACAGCTTTTGATGGTTGACCATGGCACTAAGAAACTCAGTGACTTCCCCAAGGTCACCCAGTTAATTGGAGTCAGAAGCAGTATTTGAACTAAGTTCTTCCGAACTTTAAAGCTGGACCTTTATTCACTAGGCTATGCTACCTCCTCCCAATAACATGTCATATGTTAAATGACTTGTAGATCTTAAAATTTTATGTAAATGCAAGCTAGTAGAATTATTTTATTTCCATTTTGTCACTGATACCATTCCCATATTGGCTGTTATTATTTTGTTATTATCATTATCTTGGTTTCATCTTTTATAGTGGTGTCTGGCAGAAATGGTTCCATGAAAAGTCATGATCCTGCCATCATTCTTGTATGGTTAATGTACTGTGAACTATTGTACAAGTAGATAAATTGTCATTATTATAAATTATTATTCTTATTTTACAGGTGAAGAAATTGAGTCTCAAATTAGTTGTGGCTTGTATAAGGTCATATTTTTCCTCTCCAGAGTAGGTATTACGTTTCTCTCTCTTTTCATGTATACATACATACATATATGTATGTATACACATACATATATTGAGTGAAACAATTACTTTGACAATATCTACAGTGTTACTCTCTGTCCTATATGTAAATAATATAATATAATGCATTTGGTTTGAGGCTTTATATTGAAGGGATGACACCTTTTCATATATGAAAGTGATAATTCAGTTTGTTTCCATAAGGTTTTCATGTAATTCAGACTACTAACATACAAACACACACATATGTATGTATATATACCTTAATTCAATGTTCAGTGCCACATTTATTCCTGCTTTCATATATTTGTTCATTGCCCCCCACAAGAAATACCTTCCATCCTACCTTTCTCTTATCTAAGTTCTACAAGGTCCAACTTCAAGCTCACCCCCTTTATGATAATGACAGGTGATATTTACATAGTGCTTTGAAGTTTTCAAAGCTTAAAGTCTTTGTGAAAGGCAATGCTTGGCTGATTTGAAAAAAAAAATCTTGGTAGATGGAAAAGATTTCTTGCTATGCAATTTGTATACTTATTTAACACACTAGGTATAAGGTACAATTCACTACAATCAGAGAATTCCATTAAGATGATCATCTCGATTCTTTACTCTGAATATTGCCTGAAATAGCAAGGATTTTCAGAGTGATAGTGTTTGTTGTAATGGAACCCAACCATCTCTTCATTTGCTTTTCTCCATTATAAGTTATTATCAGAGAGAGAGAGAGCAGTATGCATTGACTTTTCACTACTCAGAATTCAAAAAGCAAGTTCCTGTTGTGCAGGAGCACCAAATGTCACGACTGCTTTTAACACAGGCAAGTCAAGCAGTTTATATTCCTTGTAAAAAATAATTGTCTCATTAATCTTCACCCCCAACTACCTAGACCCACTCCCAAGGTCAAGCTCAAGGATCCAGAGGAATTGCAAAATACAAGACCACTTATATAGAAGTAGGAAATCTGTACCCTTGAATTCTGAATGCAAGACCCAGGCAATGTTAAGATATTATGAATAGAAAGAATGGGATTGAATGGGAATATAGAACATCCCTGCCTAGATAATGTCTGAGATAATGTTACCTTTCCTAGTAACCAGAGACATATGAAATTGTTGATGGGGAAATGGGAAATCAAAGTCTAGGAATTCTAGGAAGCAAGAATCCAATCTCCTATGAAACTCAATTAGCTATCATTACAACCATTTTTTAATGCACTAAGACAAAACTACTTCCTGGGGAAGTCTTTCTTTCTAGTGGTCAACATTCCATTATGGAGATTATGGCTTGACCTGAGAAAATCCAGATAGACAGTATCCTTTGCTTATATCGGGGGGTAATAATTGAAAGAGAATATATCATGACAACACTACTTTGTTATTTAAGTTTAGGAGAAGGAAATTAAAACTAATTCTCCTCAGATGTTGATTATACACCTTAGAAGGGATGAGCAGGGTTTTCTCTATTTCCCATTCTAGGAGGCCACTCTGTTTACTTTTTCAATTGAGGAAACAAAATGTGTAGACTTATCAAATGGGAAGTACTCTTAAAAGTCATCTAATCCTTAATCGTACAGCTGAGGGACTTAAAGTAACCTGTCAGGGGACATAGCAAGTTAGTGACAGCCAGAACTAGAACCCAAGTCTTCTGACTTCTATTCCAGGACTCCTTCTGTCATTCTATCTTCCTTTCTTGAAAGATTTCCTTAAAAGCATTCATCATTATGGCTTTTTAAAACGCATTTTTTGATGTTTTTAGTCTTCATATCACAGTTATTACTGAAGGAAAAAAATGTTCCTTGCATCTATTTCACTCTTCCTTGTAACAAAGAAAAACAATCAGGCAAAAATATTTTTGGTATCTACAATGTAGACAACAACATTCTGCAATAAAGAGAATGGTAGGTTTCATTGCTTTTCTCTGGGACCTTCACTAAAAAAACCACTGAATGCTTTATGAGGGTGTTGGTGCTTCTGAGGGAGTAGGAGATGATGTTTATTTGCCCACAAAAAAGACTCATCCAAAAACCTTTCTCATATTTAGGAAATGATGGTTCATTGTTTGCTCAAACATCATTCACTTTAGATGTCAGCCTACTTTATAGAACAATAGTGAAAAAAATAGAAAGCATTTAAATGGTGAGCCTCAGTCCCCTGATGGGCCTATGGTATCAAGATATCACAAGCACTTATTGAACACCCACTTTTTGCCTAGTCTTTGTGGCAGTTGTGGGAGGTAAAAATGATATCCCCAAAGATTGATGGGCTTTCTTCTAGAAAATTTATACAGTGTACAAATATGTATGTATGTAAATAGATATTTATTTCTATCACGAATGTATAAAATGCAAAAAGTTCATAAACATGCATTGACAAATATTTAAAATATAAAACAGTAATCTGTTGTTCTTGACAGGTAAGCAATACTCTTAGCAGACTTATGGGACTGCTGAATAGGTATTTACTTTCACTTCAGATCTGATAGTCCAGTCAACTCACTCAAAGTCTATATCTTCTGGCCAGTGAGATGTGTATAACTCATACTCCTACAAGTGACCATATTCTCCTCTGTGAGGAGCAAGCAAGGAATCTGTTTCCACAGAAGTGACATATACACATTCCCAGCCTTGTAGGAAAGGTAATAGGATTCAAGTCAGAAGTAAGTGGTTCCAACCAGAGCTGTGACTTAGCAGAACCAGGCTTCTAACTGAGTAAAAGGTCAGAAGTTTGTATGCATACTTAATGAGCTATTTAACATTAACCCACACTCCCACAGAGTGGAACAAGTTAATTTGAATATACATGCAAAACATGACAAGGGAGGGGGAACACATCTAGGAGAGGTGGTTCAGAAAGTTGTATCCAATCCCACAGGGGAGAGACCTTTTGGTAAAGAATGAGACTTAAAAAAGGCTGGCTGTACCCAATGCTTGGTGTGCCTCCTTACGGGTCACCCTTTCTCTTATGGTCACTTGCAAGAGAACGATAAATAAAAATCTTTTTTTCCTGAATTCATGAATGGTCATGTGGAGTTTTTGGTAAGACAATTGTTTCTGACATCCTCTGAGAAGGGTACAGTTTCAGAAAGCAACTCCTTTTGTTTGCACATGGTCCTTTGAACGCATAAAGTAGCCACCAAAGATGAACACATCAGGATCACTATCCTGATACCTATGCTTTTTCAGGGAAAGAAATACAAAGTAGAAGAAACATCCAGGAATGTGAAATCTAGTGTCATGTACTCATGACTATGTGTGTAGCTTCCATAGCTGCGTCAAGGAAGCGAGGTGGGGGTGAAGAGAGAGAAAGAGGAGGAAGAGGAGGAGAAGGAGGAGGAAAAGAAGGAGGAGGAGAAGGAGGAGGAAGAAGAAGAAGAAAATGATGATGATGATTCCTTCCTTCTCATCTCCTTTTGAATCTGGGCAAGAAATGGCAGAATCCCAAACAACGCACTGGAAAAAGAGAGAGAGAGAGTAAGAACAGAAGTTGTTTTTCCTTTTCAGACATCTGAGTGGGTTACTCTTCTTTCTTAATAATCATCATCATCTGCACATCTCCACATGTTGAGGAACATGGAGACAAACCAGAGCTTCTCGTTGAGCACATGTACATTATTAAGGAGCCCAGAGCATGATCCCATCACCATGCATATTCTTTTTATCACAAATTGCAAGTTCTTCAAATATAGTTTATTCATTTAATACTAATACATATCAAGAGAAAAAAATGCACAAGATAGAATTGTCAAGTTCTAGATCAGTAAGGTACTGGACCTTTCAAATTCACAGAGTGAGAGTGGTGATGCCACCATGGTTGGCATAAAAATCCCTTTCGGTTGTCAATTCCCTTACACTATTGAATGGTTCGGTTTCTTGTTTGAGTGTGGGCTTTGGGCTAACTCTTTGGATTGTGCTTTACTTGCTTCTGCTTCATGTGATTTTCTCAAGCCTGGGCCTGCTTCTTTTTTTTCACTCCATAGTTTTTATCTTTATTTCATCCATGTCTATCTGGTTCCAGAATCCCAGCAAGCAGGTTTCTTTAAGGTTTAAGACTAAGCCAAAACATTTATGATTGAATGATGGCCTGCTGCCTCCATTTGTGATTCATTCACAAGCAACTGATCCTTCCATTCTTGATGGTGGCCCCCTCCTCTGGTTCTCTGATTCATCTCGATACATTGTCAACTGTTTGCTTTTTGAGCTTTTACTTGACTCAAACCCCAGGACCTATTCCTTTATAATCTGCAGCTTTGGAATTCAGTCTCTGTTCAGTGATGTGTCATTGTCAGATTAGCCTATCATTTTGTAGGTTTGAGGTGCAGTATGTGAGATTTATAGTAATAAATGGCCAAGACACTCTAGGAAGCCTGAAGAAACTTAGTTTTAGTGCTCTGGGACTTCTTTCGTTCCTGTCCCCCCCCCTTTCTCTTTCCTTCCCAAAGCTTCAGACCCAATGGACTAGGGAGTTCTTCTCCCATGCTTGATCTACTCTTCTGCCTACTTTGAAACTAGCCTTTCTATCTCTTACCACATTTATCAGCTGACTTTTCTGACCCAAGTCCTACCTGGTGATGCCACCCTCCCACTGCCTGATTTGACCTGATGCCATTTAATCTCAGTGACCTCTGTCTCCCTAGTTTGATCCCCAACCACTGCCTGCTTTTGTGGTCTTTACTGACTTTGTCCTAGCACAGCTATCCACCTTCAGGTTGGTTTATCAACAGGTATTCCCAAGCAGAAATGTGTGCAACTAAAACATAGACCTGTAATCTCGATAAAAATCAGGCTTATTTCTACCACTGGATCAGTTTTACTTGGCCCTTTTTTTATGGTTCACTGGAACGGGCTATTACTAAGTCAGCTAGGAAGTCTGGGATTCACTGTCTATTGCCAAGAAAAGCCTGATGAAGGCTCTTCATTTGGCTGTTGAAGGAAGGCCTCCTATGCTTTCCGTTAATTATGTTTTGAATCCTGAAATTAGTCCTGTGGCTTTCATTTTAAACTTGACTGGACTGAGAGAATTAAGAAGTTAAGAGCAATGTTAGCTTTTTCTTTGTATTTTGTATTTATCAAGTGAAGCTGACATGAGTATAATCTCTCTAACTTGTGCTAGCTGGCTTCATCTAGTACACTGTATTCAGCCTGAGGATCAGTACCAGTAGTGCATGGGTGTCTTCTTCTTACCACTCTCGGCAGATGCGTGGGTCATTAAAAGCTGGCGTCTGTTCAGAGGAAGCGGTGGCCCTGCTATGTGGAATGGAAGCGTGTTCATTAATTGCTTACTATGTGTCAAGTACCACGCTAAGTGCTGGTAGAACTGGGAAGGGAGCTGTCCAAACATGCAAGGACAAAGAAAACTAATATGTAACATATAGGGGATGGGGGAAGAAAAAATAGGAGTCAAATAGCAGAAAAGAGTCAATTCCTTCCCTTGTGATGACACACCACCTTTTAAAAATTAACAGGCAACAAGGCTCAATGCTGATCTTCCTACCTGCTTGTCTCCAGTCACGCAAGATTGACTGAGAAACACTACAGGCTCTTTGGAAGCTAGAGCTCTAGCCCTGTAGTGAGGAAGACCTGAGTTCAAATGGCCTCAGACGCTAACTATGTGTAATCCTGGGCAAGTCATTTAACCCAGTTTGCTTCAGGTTCCTCATTTGTAAAATGAGCTGGAGAAGGAATTGGCAAGTTACTTCAATATCTTTGCCAAGAAAACCCCATATGGGGTCATGAAGTCAGACGTGACTTAACGGGCTCTTCATGAGTAACTTTGCAAAACTATGGAAACCAGAGACCTCTATGTCTGCAATAATGAGAGACCTTCCTTTCCTGGCTGCTCATGCGACTTGTGCTGAATTTCTCTGTTTTGATCAGTAACCAGGGGAACAGTATCTCATCTACTTTTTTCCTGGGAGAGTAGGGGTATCAGCCACACTTTAGGATTCGTTTACTAGCATAACACTTTGTTAAGTGGTTTGTTGGTCTTACTGCCATGTGTCCGGAGCATATCCAAAACTTAGAGACCAAAGGTAGTTAACGGGACTGAAGCACCATTACTAGCTTTTCCTAATTTAGCATACTCAGGATATAACCTTAGTTAATTTAACGAGGCAATTCCCAGTCGCTCTTGTGCTCTCCTAATTTATGAGATAGTTTGCGACTTCTAGGTTTCCCTTTGCAATCCTACTTCCTATTACTGTTACCTTATACTAGCTACTTATAAATTTCCTTGTCATACTAGCTGGGTGGTGCTGAGTCGGGGGAGAAGGGAGTATGGTTGGGAAACGAGAACAAGGTACAGTTTCAACACAGTCTATCCCTTGTTCCTCTGGCCACTTATTATCTGCACACAGTACCATGGGGCAGCTAGGTGGCACAGTGGATAGGGCTCTGGGCCTGGAGTCAGGAAGACCTGAGTTCAAATCCAGCCTCAGACACTTACTAGACTGTGCAACCCTGGGGAAGTCATTTAACCTAATTTGCTTCCATTTCTTATCTGTAAAATGAACTGTGCAAAGAAATGGTAAACCACTCCAGTACCTTTGCTGAGAAAACCCTAAACAGGGGTCGTAAAGAGTTGGATACAATTGAAATGACCAAACAATAATAACAACCATGTCTATTGATTAATCTAAACAAAATCACAGAAAGTACAGTAATTACTATAACTTAAAAGAATCCTCATGGGAATCCTGCCCATTTACCTGGAGAAATCCAGGACAAAAGACCAGTGAGCACATTCATGGGTTTTGGTGAGATGCCCTTGATGTCTTTGATGATGGTATTGACAATCTTCACTTCTTATAACGTCTGTGATGAGGGTTATTTCTACAAATGGGTCAATCTACATAGTTTACAAAACCACAAACTCCTCCCTGAAAGGCCAGCCAGTGGTTCATTACCATAGCTCCCTAAGTGCATCGTCCTGCCTATTTGTCAAGTCCTCTGGCAGTGTCCTCAATTTGCTCCTTTAGTTGCTTTGTAATAACCATTTATGCATCCTTCAACTTCATGTGGATTTCTTCTCCTGCTATACCTAAGGTTGCAAGTTCAATCAGGTCCCTTGGTTCTATCAGGACATGTCCCACTGCATTCTGTTGTGGTATAAGGTGTCCAAGAGTCTAATGAGTGTCTTTGGTGCATCCCTATAGATCATTCTTATGATGACAAGAGTACATATCAAACTGAGCAAGAAAGGAGGAGAAAGTGAGGAACTGGTGGTATACAAGCCCAGTATGTTCCTTTCAGAGGTGCCAGTTAAGTTTGATTTATTCAGGTGACTGCTTTGAGGTTGAAGTCTGCTAACTCACTCCATGTTTGACCACTGGGAGCACATATCTTCACCTGGAGACACCATGTGCCCGAGAAATTGGTGATACCCACTGGTGTCATCAATAATGTCAAACAGAGTCATGTGCTATTGGGCTGAGGTAGTATATAGGCAATTGTTGGTTGAAAGCTGAAAGGTATTTTTTTTTCCTAATATGGTTGCAAAGCTTCAATGAGATTACATGTGTGGGAGTCAGCTGTAGTGGTGAATCATCTTCCCTCAAAATCTGGTAGTATGCCCTGCACTGGGTAAGATTCTAGGAAGAAGCCACAACTTTGGCCACTGCCATATGGAAATTCCTCCTTGGAAGGGAGCATCTATACTAGGTCAGCCACAGGGTAGCCCAACCATTTTAAAGCATTTTCATAGAATAAACTCAGCAAGTTCCACATTTCACATACTCTGGCCAGCACTATAAGGTGCTCGTAAAATTCTCCTAGGCATGTGAAGGTGGCCAATATAGAGCATGGATCTGGATGGATGCCATATTGCACTTGGAGAGAATGTTGTGCTAGCTAATTAAGACAAGTAAATTCAGGTAGCATAAACCTAGTGAATCTCACCATGTGTCCCCATGTTCCCAAGGTTGAGATGACCAGAATGGAGGTGACTTTGACAGCTGTATTTACCAGGGTCCAGGTTCCTGGTCAGTGCTTTGGCCAGAAGCCTTGGAGACTGGTGCCTCCCTTGCTGTTGGAGCTTGGGGCCTGCTTCTAGGTTTTAGCTACCGCCTTCTCGCTGTGCCTGGTTTACTTCTGGGTAGGTTGGTGCTGCCATGACTGCTAGAGAATTCTCCTGCAGAATTTCCCATTTTGCCTTCTAGTGACCCTCCTGTTCGCTGCCATCATGGTCTTTCCCAGTGACTATCCAAAAAACTCCCCAAACTCAGGTGCATTTGCCCCCTTCTATCCCAAAGGACTCCATAGCGGTCTAATTTCTTTAGGCCTAAACTGGGAACATTAGGACTGAACCTATACACTGCTCACAATTACAGCTACTGTAAATGAGCACGGCACAATGAATTCACTGGGAGGAGGCATAGTCAATGATGTTTGCAAAGATACAAAAGTAGGAGAGATTAGTTTAAGATTGTGGAGTATTGAATAGCCCATTTTGCTTAGTACATAATATGAAAGGAGGAAAAAGAGAGTCAATAAGCATTTATTAAGCACCTACTATATGGCAGACATTTTGCTAAGCACTGGAGATACAAAGAAGGCAAAAACAGCCTGTTTTATTTCCAGAGCTTACATTCTAAAAGGGAAGACAGTTGAATAAATTGATACATATGAGACACTGTGGGAGTCCTCGAATGCCAGGAAAGAGTTTGATTTTTCTCTTTTATGATGTAGCAATTTACTGAAGGGTTTTGAGAAGAGTGATGTGGTAAAACACATACACACACAAATATATTATATATATATCAAAGATTATTTCTATAATAATGTGAAGGAAAGATCAAGGGGGCAAAAACTGAATGCAAGGAGTCTCCTTGGGAGGCTATTCTAAGAGTCTAGCTGAGGGTGAAAATAGAAGAAACAGGAGGAAGTAGAAAAGGTGAAATCAATAGGGCTTGGGGACAGCCTGGTTATGTGGGCTAGAGTAAATGTAACCGAACACTTGGGTCTGGGTTTTTTGAAAAATGGTGGTGCCAACGAGTGAAATAGGCAAGCTAGAAAGAAGGCCAGGATTACTAGGGGTAGATGAAGTCAATCTCAGACAAGTTAAGTTTCAGATTACTTCTACCTTTACTGATAAAACAACATGATTTAGTTCTGTCTTCCTGGGAGGGGAGCTGATAACTCTAATTAGGTTGAGAGATGGACAGAACCCAGTAGTGGGCACTATTATAAGGTCAGTTAAACAGATGCAGTCCTTATCCCGTTCTCCCTCCATTTGTTAAAGTTGCCTGCTTTATTAATTTTTAATAGTATTCTATCACATGCACTCCGTAAAGGTAATGATATGTTAAATCCCTACAAATTTCTCTCATCCCACTACTTAACAAGCTAAAACCTTCTCAAAAGTGCCTACACCTCTTATGATTTTGGATTTTGCTAATTAACTAGGAATGCAAATGAGTTGAGAGATGTAGATTTGAATTTTAGAGCTGATGAGAGCTTGATTTTCTCTTTTAGACTTTTGAAGGCACTGTGATGCTTTTATACTTTCCCTGGCTATGGGAAAGGAAATGTCTTTTCCTGGAGGCAGAGACCTTGAGTTCAACTCTCACCTCTGATATTTGGGCAAGTTACTTAAACTTTTTGCTCATTCGATTGTAAGTTCCTTAAAAGTAGAGACTGTTTTTGCCTTTCTTTGTATCCACAGAGTTTAGCACAGTGTCTAGCACATAGTGGGTATTTAATAAATACCCCTTGATTCAATCTTCTTGGGACTTGGCTTTCTCATAAAATTAGAAGTGGAACTTAAATGGTTTCTAATCCTTTCCAGTTGCAGAGTTACGATTTCATGAACCCAGGTGCTGTTTTCATGCTACCATTTGGAAAAGAACATCCAAACCTCTACGTTTGGATACGAATGAGTGGAATAGGTAGCATTCTGAAGCCAGGGAGTAACATAAGGCTCTAGGCATCAATGAGGCCACAGGAAACAAGCAAACAAAATGAAAAGTTCCTAATGGATACCAGGAAGTCCTCAAAAATATTTGGCAACTAAAATGATAACATCTCTAAAAATCAGAGCAGCCCAGTATATACTGGCAATGGGCATGGGAAGGAAGGAGAGGAGGGTGTGAGCATTTACATAGCAACTACTATGTGCCAACACTGTGCTAATATTTTTTTTATAAATATTATCTA
The DNA here is from genome assembly GCA_023548195.1 of Bettongia penicillata ogilbyi. NCBI lineage: Eukaryota > Metazoa > Chordata > Mammalia > Diprotodontia > Potoroidae > Bettongia > Bettongia penicillata. The sequence continues at coordinate 5,952,941 of JAJHZJ010000271.1, read as the reverse complement.
ATTAACCCTATGAGGTAGGTGCTGTTATCCACATTTTTTGTAGTTGTGGAAACTGAGGCAAACAGAGATTAAGCAATTTTTTCAGGATTACACAGCTAAGAATTATGTGGGGTCAGATTTAAGCTCAGGTATTCCTGACTCTAGACCCATGGCTCCACCTAGCTGCCTTGGTGTCATGGGAGCATAGTTTAGCCCCTGACACTAGAACTGAACATTTAGGCCTCTACTGGTAACTAGCTTAGGGGAGGAGGAGGAACTGAAGCCAACTCTGTACAATATTAAGGGCTAATATACCCTGGTCAGATCAGTTCATCCTTGATAAGAGGTAGGGTGCAGTCTATAGGAGAGTAAGGAAAATGAAATTAAGGTTAGAGAAGTTTTCTTCGATTGTGGGGTGGTCTTCCCCATTTCCCTTTGGGGTGCTTTGTGGTCCTGGCTTTAAGTGCCTACAGACAGGACCCCATCGAAGGTAAGTTCCTTGAGGCCAGGGACTATTTCAGGTTTCTTTTTTCTTTCCGTACATCAGGCTGGTAAAACTGAATTGTATGGTGTGGTATGTCTGTGTTCTCAAGTGCCTTGCACAGTCCATGTTAGGCCTTACGTTATTTCCGAGCCAAAAGGAAAAGTATCCAAGATGAGATCTAAGCTGTGATGTTAGGGCTTGAAGCTTTGTTCTGGGGGTATATCTGATCCTCCATGACTAAATCTTTGGATTTGCCCAGCAGGGGTATCTTCATGCCATTTGGTTACCAAGAAACGACCAAGAGGTCCTTAGGAACTGATCAAGGAGGGAAAGAAGACAATTAAAGAGGAGACTTGGACTTGTGCTTTACCTCCTCAGTTTTATACTTCTCCCATTCTAATAACAGTCAGATCAAACTTGACCAGATTTGACGATGATCACAAATCAGCTAGCTTACATGTGGGTCAGCATTTTTGTGACAATCTACAGGCTAAATTTCTTTTATAGCTTAATACAAGGGAGGCAGAGAACCCGTGGTTTTAAGGCCATGTGTGGCCTTCTAGGTCCTCAAGTGCTCCCCTTTGACTGAATTCAAATAAGTTTCGTTCTGTGATGTTTGGAGTGAAAGGGCTGCATTTGAGGACCTAGGGGGCCATATGTGACCTTGAGGCTGGAGGTTCCCCCCATCCCTGGCTTAGTATGTTGTCTTGTACATGGTAAGCACTTAATAAATGCTTGCTGATTTGATAGAGAAATTGGGCCTAGGAAAGGAACCAGGGATTATTATATCAGAATAGCAATAGTTCAAAGTATACTCAAGTCCCACTCCAAAATGCTCTTCTCTTTCTTTCTTCTCCTTTTCCACTCTTTCCTTTTTGCTTATCTCCACCAAACCATCACCATCCCACTTAAAATACCATAAGGTGCCTAGGGCCTTTTCTATGCCCTTCATTATAATGCCTCCTCTAGGCTTGCCCTCTGCCACAGAAACGTATTTTCTTCACCTTTTCTTTCCTCCTCTCAAAAAACTCCAGAAGCCTCTTGTTCTCTGTTCATTTCAAGGTCCTGCTGGTAATTAACTAGGGATTCTGAAATATAGCAATGACCCACATTTTTTATAGCACTTCAGGGTTTACAAAGTGCTAGCTGTTAGGTGGGCTGTGTGCAAATCATTATTCCTATTATATAGATGAATACACTGAGATTCAGCAAAGTTAAACGACTTGCCCATTTTGCAGCTAAGCCATAAAGCCAGGACACAGCTTGACCTTCAAGGACCTCCATAATCTGGAATTTCCTAACCTTTCATATGTATGATCTTTAGTCAAACTGAATTATTGGCCATCTTCCACACACACTTTCTCTCCTTTTCCTTTTCACGGATCTTTGCTGATGCTTTTTCACAAGCCTAGAATGCCCTTCCCTCTTCACTTGCTATCAAGGCTAACCCAAACTCCATGATTTCCCTCATCTTCCTACCTTACCCCATCTGGTAATGACCTTTTCCCCAGCAGGCTTCTGGTGCATGTTGTACCTCCTAGGCACTTATTATATGTTATACTGGTGGACCATGGCTTTATGTCTACACACACTGGGTTCAATAATTGGAGCCTCTAACTCCATAATCATCTCCTTGGTTCATGGTTCCCACTCATGGTGTCTAACTGAAAGGAATGGGTAAAATTCTGAAATCAAGGAGGGCAAAGCTCTAGGAAGCAATAAAAAATGTTAAGTGGTCAAAATCAGAAGTATGTAATAATTACTAGAGGACTAAGCCAATTCAGATATTGGAAGCCACAACCACCATGTTTCTAAGTTGTCTGCCCTCACATTTGTACATGGCTCCTTTCCTCCAAGATAGTGTCTGCATTTGTGGAAAAGCAGGCCACAGGTTTATAAAGGGAACATTCTACTACTGCTATTATGTTATTTTATTAAACATTTTCATTTTATTAATCTTGTCATCCAACTGACTAGAAAAAATAATAAATATGTGACTGGAGGCTATGATTTTGGGTGGATTCCAGCCCTACATACTACCTTGAACCTAGGGTAGCAATTGTGTGAGCTCTACCCAATACTAACTTCCTGTGTGATCTTGGGCAAATCACTTTGTTTCTTTGAGTCTCAGTCTCCTGACCTGTGCAGTGGGAATAATATAATGTGCACCAGCTACTTCTCAGGGTTTTGGTTTTGCAAAAGAGCCTAGCAAACTGTAATTTATACAAATGTGGGTTATTGATGTACCTCTCAGCTCAAAGTCACTTACTCATCTGTCCTCATTCCTGGAGATTGACTATTCAGTTAGCCTCAGCTGTGTAAGGGGCAGAGTTGGAAATGCTTCGGGGGAGGAAAAGAGATTCTAATCTTCTGGCTTAGAGAGAAAAGACACATGGTTCCAGACTCTATCAGGTCCCTGAAAGGAGGAAAAGTCTCTGGATATTCCCAGGTTACTACATTAGAGCACTTGCAGAATTTCCCCTTAGATGAGATCTGAAAGGCAGCTGGTGGCATTGCTAGACCCAAGTCAGGAAGACTTGAATTCAAATCCAGCCTCAGACACTTACTAGCTGTAGACCATGGACAAGTCACTTTGCCTTAGTTTACTCAGCTATAAAATGGGAATAATAACAGCACCCACCTTGCAGGGTTACTATGGGAATAAAATGATATAATATAGTATTTATAAAGAGTTTATTTAGCACCATGCCAGCACTTAGTAAGTGCTGTATAATGCTTATTGTATCTTCTTCTCTTGGTAGAGCTTTGAGTTATCTTAATCCCAATGAGATAGCTCATTTACTCTGCGTATCATCTGGTATATATTTTTATCTATATACTTTCTTTGATTTCTGTTTTCTATAGGCTTGGATAAATGAGTTTGCTTAATATTTGATATTTGTGGTCTTTGTGGAATAGGAAATTGTTGGGAAAAGCATTAAACATTATACACAAAGCTTGAGTCCCTCCTTCCTCATTATAACATAGTGATCAGGAGATCTTGAATCTCTCTTAGACTAACAATATTTGGAAGCCAGATAGATATAATTGTAGCCTGGAACTCCTCTCTAAGGGGGAGCAGAGTGACCAGCCTCTGGCTCCAACCATCTGTTTTCCCTCTTGGCAGGAAGTAAAGCCTCCCATATAGAAGGATAGGTGGGGGAGAGTCTAAAGAGGTCTACTCATGCCTCTCTGTGAGCCACAGCTCAACAGACCCAGTGGACACACAAAAGCTATGTGGGCAACACACAACCACCCTTTACATTATTAATAGTAGTAATATTTTTTTTAAATGCACAGCAGAGAACAAAAGAAAACTTACAAGAAACAAAGAAAGATGAACAGCTCTCAACACAATGTGTAGTATTTATGATACAGGCTTTCTTGAAATGAAAATTTATTGTTACTTATTTTGAATCCTTTCACGTTCTGCTATACACGACATGCCCCTCCCCCCCACTTCTTACTTTGTATTTAAGTTCCAATATTTAAGTTTATGATATGCCTTTGTTTCTTCTATATTTGTGTTCCTGGTGGTTGAGTTTGAAATAAAATAAAAAATATTTAAAAATAAAATTAAGGAGTGAGAATGATAGAAGCACTGGATAAAGAGGGAAGGCAGAAGAATGGGGAAAATTATCTGACACAAAAGAGGCACAAAAGGAAGAGCTTTCTCAGTGAATGAGAAAAAGGGGGTGTGAGGGGCAACATTTGAACCTTTCTCTCATTAGAATTGACTCAAAGAGTGAATAACATACACCATAAATTGGATATAGAAATCTATCTTAATCTACAGGGAAGTAGGAGAGGAAGGGAGAAAGAGAAGGGTCCTGTCTACAGGGTGGTGTATCAGCAGAATAGATTAGTAGAAATAGGGTGGTATATCAGTAGAATAGATTAGGTTCACAATACATACAACAGTGACCATGGTAATCTAGTGTATGGCAAATTCAAGATTCAAAAAAAATAGCAATAATATTGCAGTAACATGATGGAAAACACATAGCCTAGAGTACAGAAGACATCTGATGATAAGACTATCGTATCTAAAACAATATCAACATAGGAATCCACCCAAGGTGGCTTCATTTTGCAGGTGTTTTGGCTCATACAAAGCCAGCATCCTGCCACCTGGCAGCTGATGATTCTGTTTCCTATCAGAGATTGCTGTCAGCCACAGAAATTTAATCCACTAACCATGAATTAATTCAACTCCCATGAAGTCAATTCCAAGCTCATGCTTAATTCCCTCCCCCCAGGTTTATTCTGTGGGTGACAGGAGATAGCAGCCCTGTATTCATTATACCTCCAAAAAGCCATTTTTGCACATCGGATTAAATCATTTTACAGAGGAAAAGAAAGAAATAGTGAAATGAATGTTGAGGATTCCTGGAAAAGGGGGAAAAAAATCAAGGTCACAGCTTTTGTGTTTCTGTCTTGAGCTCTGTAGGAATGCTAGTGCTTGCTTTGGGTGTTTGGGAGTGAAATTATGAAACTTGAACATAATTTCCCTTACCTGGCACATTTTATTTGTATCATCTACTTCTCAGGGTTGTGAGGAAGAAAGTGCCCTGTAAGCCTAAAAGTACCATGTAAATGTGAATTGTTATAATTATAATAGTAATGAAAATCACAGAATCTCAGTTCAGTGGGAGTTCTGAGACCATTTGTATAGTCCAAATTATGCCTATCTATACCCTCTATACCCCACCTCTTTCATACTCATATAGCTTCCACTTGGAGACCCTGAATGAACGAAATTTTGATACCCTCTTCCATTGTTGGACAGCTCCAATAACTGGAGGGAATGTTTTATTTATAACAAACTTGCTTCTCTGAAATTTCTTTCCTTTGTTCCTGGAGCAGTTTTCTAGGCCAAACATTCTTCTCTTGTATATCCTGAATCCTTTTGATAGTTTGGAGAAATCCATGGACTGCTTCTCAGTATAATGTTTTTGAATGCATATAATAGAATATATAAGATTGCTCAGGTACCCAATTATATTGAAATACTCATCAAAATATATGAAAAAGCAAGAATGCCTTTCCTCTCTTCCTCCTCAGGTTAAAAAAGTCCAGTGGAGGCCAAAGAGAACACTGTCTTGTCTTGTTTTGTTCTTACCTAACAGTACTTTTAATACTTGAAGACAGCTATTCTGTCCATGCGACAGCTTCTGTTTACATGGAATGTACCCAGTTCCTTCATTAATCATAGAGCATAGGTGACCTTCACTCATTCCCTCAACATCCTGTACATTCCTACTCCAGAAACTTTCAGATGTCCTTTTGAAAATGTGGTGCCTGGAACTGAACACAATACTCTATATGTGGTCTGACCAGGACACTGTCCAAGGGGATTCTAACTACTCATCTTCTAAACATGCCTTTTTTAGTACCCCTCAAAACTGTTAGTTTTTTTATTTGCCATATTATACCGTTGATTCATATTGAATTTGCAGTTCACTTGAAGCCATATATCTATAGCTAGAAGCCACCTTAGGGGCCATTTAATCCAACCCTTTCATTTGACACATGACAAAATTGAGATCCTAGAAAGTTAAGTGACCTGCCTAAGGTCAGAGAGGCAAGATTTGAACTCAGTACCTCTAATTTCAGAGCTAGTGCTTTTCTCACTGTACTAGATATTTTGCTCAAAGAGTATTTGTATTATAAAAGCTGGACTCCTTGAAAAAAAATTGGTGTCCATAATCTGTGATGGGAACTGAAACTCATGAGTTAGGTGGAACAGATGTAGGTCTTGGGGATAGAAAAGTTGTATTTGGCTTGAACATTTGCTCTCTGAATTGAGCAAGTACCTCAATCTACGGAACCTCAGTTTCCTCATCTTTAGAATGAGAATTATAGCACCAGCACTACCTATCTCGAGGGCTATTATATGGAATGAGCTTTGTAAATTTCAAAGTACTACATAAATGTGAGTAATTCTAACCATACTACTGTGATAATGGTGGGTAGTAAGCCAAAGAGATCTACAATAACATATTTGCATTTGAAAAGCATTTCATGTTATCCACATTATATAGCATAAACAAATTCCCTGCTCCATTGACCTTCAGGGCTAGTTCTGATAACCTGGCAATACTTTAGATAATACAATTACCTTCTCAAATCCAGAGAGGATGATGAGAACACTGTTCATGTTATTTGATGGTGATGCTATTATTGGAAAAAAAAAAAAAAGTACCTAGTGTAGTGCCTGGAACACAGTAGGTCCCATAAAAATACTGATTTCTTTCCCCCTTCCTGATGGTTGTAGTTAGATATAATTACAGGCAGACTAGGGGGCTGCCCATGTAGTATGACTGCCAGAGCATTAGAGCAGCCTCCTCTGTTCCCCAAGCATTTCAACTAATATGTTCAGTTATGAAATTTGTTTGGGGATACAACTCATCACCTTAAAATTAATTAATGCAAATATTGTACATGAAAGGTAATGATCATCTAAAATTACCACTAATATATAAACAACTGAAATCTGAGCCTTTCCTGAGATTTGGGTAAAAAAGAGAGAGTAATGAAAGCACAGAACACTGGAAGAAAAAGGAGATTTAGATGTTGGTACGCAAGCAGTAAGAAGACTCCTCTGACCAGAATAGAGGCTTCCCTGTTGGGGAGAAATGGGAAATGAGGTTTGACAAGCAGACTTAGGGAGCAGTCTGTTGTAGTACAGACAAGGCCAGCCTTTGAGTCAGTAAACCCTGGGTTCAAGTTCATACTAACTGTGTAACCACAGTCAAGTCATCTAATTTCTAAGTCCTCCAGATAAACTCTTTAAGTATATAAATGGATCATGAAGTGCCTTTTTCACCAATGGAGGGAATGTCCATTCTGGAAGTACCATACACAGATAAAATCATACGATTAGGCCAAATTCTTTTTTTTTTTTCAATAAAGGTTTGTAGTTTGGAAGAATATTAGTACTGAAAGGAACCTCAGAGACCAGCTAGTTCAACATCCTCACTTTGGTAGATGAGGGAGTTGAGGGCCGAACTGGGCAAGTAACTTACTCAAGATCACAGAACTAGAAAATAACTCCAGTAAATACTAGGTCTCAATCCCAGATATTCAAACTCCCAAGTCCAGTTCACCAAACTGTGACACCAAAGATTCTTAAGAATCTAGAAAAACAGGAGTAGAAATTAGGCCATGGTAGGGTAGGGTCAGGCTGCACAGCCTCATGAAAAGTGAAGGATGCCTGTTTCCCAATTTTATTTAGAGCTCAACATGGGTAAATGAGAGTGGGAAATAAAGAATTTTGACATAGTAGTCATTTGTAATTTCTTGCACAGTGGGTCCATGGGAATACTAATTACTTTGGAGGTAAGTTATTTAGCCCAGGTTGCTAGTAGGGGGGGGTGATTATCCTGCCTTTGTACTTTGTTCCCCTGCCAGTTTCCTAACTTAAGGCCATTTCCTAATAGACAACTTACTCTTTGTAAGCATAATTGCATCCTACCTACAGGTGTGAGCTCATTAGAAACTCAATAGTAAATCCAGAGCTCTCTTCTTTTTCAGATACCTTCTTATTGCAATGAAGTGGTCGAAGGAGCAAGAGTCAGGTTCTATAATTGAGCTTTTCAAAGGTTTTGAATGATGTTTCCATGTAGACTAAGAGATCCTGTAGAGCTTCTGTTTCTTTCTTCTACCCTTCCCTCCCATCCACCAAGTCAACATACTGATTTCCCAGTTTTGCCTGGGACTAGCCTTCCTGTAATAAGCAAGCTTCAGGTAATTAGATGAATAAGGCAGATGTACTTCTGTATATCTGTTCTATAGGTCTGACTTAGAGAGACAGAAGAGTATCTATGTGAGAGAATTGATTTGATGTTTTTAATAAAAAGTTAATATACTACAATTTAGGATTGTAGAAACCCCACCATTTTTTGGACCACGTATGCCAATTGATGAAATATTTTTTATAATTTTATCATAATTTACTATAATTTTCCCTCTCCATGAAAATGCCTTTTAAATATACATAATTCCAAGCAGATATTGTACTCTTACTTTGAAATGAAAACATCTATCCCACTATGTCTAGTATGAGCACATGGACTGAACCAATTGATCAGATTTAGTCCTTCTTTTGTTATAGTTCAGTTGTTTCAGTTGTGCCTGATTCTTCATGGCCCCATTTGGGATTTTCTTGGTAAAAATACTGGAATGGTTTGCCATTTACTTCTCAAGCTAATTTCATAGATTAGGAACTGTCTGTGTTTTTCTGACTCAGTAAGTCAGACAACTGAGTAAGTGTCTGAAGCCTTGGTCCTTCTTGGTATTCTTAAAATCTAATCCTTTTAATGTTAGAGATGAGGTTGAGGTGCAAAGAGGTTAAATAGATGAGAGATAGCTAGACAGACAAAGCATTTATTAAGTGCCAAGCTCTAAATGCTGGGTATACTAAAATAAGCAAATAAGATAGTCTCTACCTTTTTTCTACTATGTCATGCACAACCCCCATGTCAATATTTTCCTCTTTAAAGAAGTAACCTTGGGGGACTACATGTACTCTAGCAGTGTTTCTCCAGCTTAAGATAGTTTGAGAAAGTCTCTCTTCTATAGAATGGGAATAAAAATTCTTTTACTACCTACCTCATAGAGTTGTGAGGAATCCAATTTGTAAACCTTAAAGTACCATAAAATAAGGGATGGGTGAGAAGGCTAATGAAATAGTGAGGCCAGATCATAATGACCTTCAAAGTCTGTGGTGCATTCTTTTGAATATCCTCAATAGTGCAAATCTTGATCCTTAGGAAAATCTTTTTAGGGTGACCACTCTCCAAGGACAATCGTCACTTGAATGCTAAGCTCTGGTATTTCGTTAAAAAAAAAAAAAAAAAAAAAAAAAAAAAAAAAAAAACATCAGTCAGTCACACTGTGTGCAGATCCTCAGCTACTTTCTGATTGCCTTTGAAAAAAGTTACTTAGCTTCTCTGGGCCTCAGTTTCCTCATCTGTAATACTAGATGACATTCAAAATCCATTCCAGTTCTTAGTCTGAGATTCTCTTTAAAAAAAAAACATTTCATTCTATTTCTTTTCTTCCTGCTTCTGTTGGGGTTGTCCTCTTCCAATTTTTATGTCTATTTGGCTTCTTAAAAAAAAATTCTGAATTTAACAAACACCAGATAAGAAAGGATTCTACATCCAGCTGTGAATCTGAATCATATACATCTTGTTTTACCCTCCAAGACAAATTCAACGTGTTATTTTCAAAACCATCCCGACTTTCTTTGTTCCCTATTGACCTTTCTTCTGCTCTCTTTTGGCCATTTAAACTGCTTCAATAATGCTCTTTTTTCTTTTCTTCTTTTTATAAAAACAGGAATTGGTAACCCTAATGCTACCTCCCGTTCTCCCTTTTTTAACTTCTCCATTCCTCTATTTGACTTCTCTCCCAAAGGAAGAAAAAAAATTGTTTCTGAGAAATTCACTTTCCATTGAAGGGATTCTTGGTGAGAACACAGTTGTTCTTTTGGGCTATATTGATAATAGTGTCTCATGGTAGCTGGTAACTAAGGTGGTTTCTCAGTGATGGGAACAGTAGAGGAGATCCCAGGTACCTGTGTCACAGAAAGGCTAATCAGCTGAGATCTTTGTTTGAAACCCTGCTCATCTCATTCAATTCAACTTGATTGTCTTGTATCTTTTCTTTTTTTTTAAATTTTTATTCTGAATTTGACTGCCAAAAAATGTAGACTATTTGTTAGAAATAGTAGGAGAGAAAAAGAGGTTTATACATGGAACTACAGATCTCTTTTTTGTATAGATTTATATTATTTTATAATTGTTAAAAATATAATAAATTCAACCTGTAGCTTTTAGATCTGCCCTGCTTTTCTCTGTTTCTTTTTGGCTTTCCTTCTTTTCTCTTTGGTGGATTTAAAAAAATATTCCTAAAAAAAAATTTACTTTCTTTTGTGTGTGTATGTGTTTGCTACATTAACCCTATTTTCCCTTTCTCTTCTATCTCTACCCTTTGGAGGTTGGAGGAAACAAACAAAGCCTTTGTAGCAAATATGCATAATTAAGCAAAGCAAATTCCCCTAACTGGTCTTGTTCAATAATGTATCTTATTCTGCTTCTTGAGTCCATCATATCTCTGTCAAAGGTAGGTAACATGCTTATCATGAGTCCTCTGGAAATGTGGTTGACCATTGTATTGATCAGTTCTCAAGTCTCTTGGAGTTGTCTTTCTTTCGAATTTTTGTTATTATATAAATTGTTCTCCTGGTTTTACCCACTTCAACTTGCATCAGTTTATGTAAGTCTTTTCAGGTTTTTCTGAAACCATACCTTTGGTCATTTCTTAGGGCACAGTAATATTCAATTACATTCACGTACCATTATTTTTTTAGTTATTACTTAGTTGAAGGACACCTTATTAGTTTTCAATTCTTTGCCACTACAAAAAGAGTTACTATAAATATTTTTGTACATATGGAGCCCTCTCCTTTATCTTTATCCCTTTTAGGTATAGGTCCCACAGAGGTATCTCTAGGCCAAAGGGTATGCATACTTTAATCATTTTTTTAACATATTCCAAGTTGATGTCCAGTGGATCAATTCATAGCCTTACCAACATGTATTAGTGAACCTAGTTTCCTTTGATAATTAGTATTTTCCTTTTGTTATTATTGTTGCTTTTGCCAATCTAATTGGTACAAAGTAGAAACTCAGAATTGAATTAAATTTCATTTCACTAAATATTAGTGATCTGGAACATTTTTTTTCATATTGGTAGCTTAGATTTCTTCCTTTGAAAATTGTATTTTCATGCCACTGAGGAAAAGCTCTAATTTAAAAAAAAATATATCTTGGGAAATGAGATATTTATCAGAAAAATTTGCTGCAAAAACTTTTTTTAAGTTAACACTTTCTTTTATAATTTTGGACAAATTTGTTTTGCTTGTACAAAATATTTTGTAATTTGTGTAACAAAATTGTCCATTTTTTTTTGTGTATGTTCCTCTATCCATTATTTGGGGCAGCTATGTGACACATTGGGTAGAGTGTTGGGCTTGGAGTCAGGAAGACACTTAGTAGGGATGTGATTGGGCAAGTGATTTAACCCTGTTAGCCTCAGTTTCCTCACATCCAAAATTAGCTAAAGAAGGAAATGAAAACTCCACTGTCTTTGCCAAGAAAAATACAAAGTTGCACACGACAGAAACAACTGAATTACAACAAATCAATTTTTTGATTACAAACAATCCACAGATACAAAAGATAATTCCTTCCTTGCTTCACTAATTTGTTTATGATGTAACTCTTGGTGTCTAAGTCATGTATACATTTAAAACTTATCTTGTTATATGATCTGAGATGTTGCTCTATACTTAGTTTCTAGCAGATTGTTTTCCTAGAAGTTTCTGTAAAGTAGTGAGTCCTTATTCTAGTAATTGGGGTCTTTGAGGTAATGTAGTACCGTTACTGAGTTTTCTTACTTTTTTTTTTAATACTTCGGTATCTTAAGTACATAGTCTGCTTCACTGATAAACCTCTTCATGGCCAAATGTATAGCTCGAGATCTGGTCATTCCAGACTCCCTTATTTCTTATGATTTTTAAATAGTTACTTCCCTTAACATTCTTGATCTTTTTATCTTCCAAATGAATTTCATTATAATTTGTTCTAATTCTTTCAAATAAAATTTTGGTAGGTTTAATTGGTTTGGCACTAAGGTAAACTCATTTCGGTAATATCATTTTATTATATTTACACAACCTAACCATGAACAATTAATATTTCTGCAGTGAGTTATATCTCTATTTCTATAAAGAGTGTTTTGTAGTTTTATTCATATAGCTCCTTTGTGTGTCTTGGGAGATAGATGTATATTTTGTAGTGATTTTGAATGGAATTTCTGTTTCTATATCTTCCTGCTTAGTTTAGTTGGTAATACAGAGAAATATTGATGATTTACATAGGTTTATTATAGATTCTACAATTTAGGAGAATTTATTGTTTCAGTTTATTCATTTTTTAAAATTTATTAATTTTATTTGATTCTTTTGGGTTCTCTAGCTTGCATCATCATAGTATCTGGAAAAAAAGTGATAATTTTGTTTCCCCATGCCTATGTTTATTCTCTCAATTTCTTTTTCTTACTGCTATACTTAGTGTTCTTAGCACTATGCTGAATAACATTGATTATAATGGACATCTTTATTTTATCATTGATTGTATTAGAAGGTCTCTAACTTCTCTCCATTTGATAAAATGTGTTCTCTTGTCTTTTAGATGCTACTGACCATATAAAGGAAAATATCAATTTATTCCTATGTTTTTTGGTGCTTTTAACTGTCCCCTATCCCTTATTTATTAGTATCTGTAACTGCTATCCATTCATATTTTTTTTAATTCTAAATTACCAAACTGTTTTCCTGAGTGCATACATTTTACTGTCCTCTGAAACAAATTCCCATTTGTTATTATTCCCAGGATATACTAGTACTAGAATCCAAAGTTAGCCACTCAAATTTAGGTTTTAAGACATTCATAATGCCATTTCAGGAAGATGGGCCCAAAAGAGTACTCATTCCAGTGGCTCTTAACCTGATGAGTTCCATTCCATGAATAAAAAGATCCATGAATTTGAATGGTAAAAATTACATCTTTATTCTCACTAACCTTTAACAGCAATTTAGCATTTACATCCATTTCTTAAAAGTAACATCATTCTTGGAAGAGGTTCATAGACTTCACCAGACTGCCAACAGAGTCCATGAAATAAACAAAGGAGTGAGGTCCACATGACCTACGTGTAGAGAGGTCCATTTGTGGCAAGGAGGGGGCTCTCAATGTGTAGCTCAGAGGGAGGCAGAACAGATATCTCTAGCTTCTCCTCTTTGCACCCTTCTCCAAGGGAAAATTTCATTCCTGCCATGAGGGGAGGCAGGAGGTTGGGGACAAGGGGCTCTTTTCCTCTCCTCAGAGAGAATGGGTAATAGGCAAGAAGTATATCTACCTGTTCCTTTGGATATTGTTTTTCTAGGGGATATGATCTGGGTCCATCTAACTTCTGATTGCTTTGTCATTTTTTGGTGAAAGGAGGATCCCAAGCTTTATATTCAAGGCTTGACCCCTTTCACCCTGAAGAGTCCAGAAGGGAGACTGAAGAAGGTTCTTACACCTCTCACTAACTCTGCCCCATGCCTCTTTCAGGGCAGAGCATTCATCTCCTCCATTAAGGAGAGAGGCTCATACTAGTGGGCTTTGGGATAGGGGATACCCTTAGAAGGGGTCATGGACTTCACCAGACTGCCAAAGAGGTCCATGAATCAAACAAACAAAAAGAATAAGAATCCTTGCTCTATCTGAATCTAGGAGCTCCCTTCCTCCACTTTTTCCTTCAAATAGTTTTGATGATTAGGTTGCATAATGGCAATATTAGGGGAGACAACATGGAGACCAGTTAACTTTGGAGAAGGGAGAACTAACCTGTATAACATCACTGATGCAGGTATATCTGAATGGGGCAGAACTTCTGAGAAATCTCCAACTTTTCAGATACTTTATTTGAGATGACCTCACCAGATCCCTGAGTAGGTCTGTCAGAAGACTGAAGAGGTGTTTAGGGCCTTCAGATTGTACATACTGTATCGCCAAGACAATACCCACAGTGGCAGCTATGAATATGCTGGCATATTTCCAGGTTTGAATCACAAGATAGAACATTTCATTGAAGAAAGAACCAAGACATTTATTCAAACACCAAAGAGCCAGGTCCATTAGAGTAACAAAGAAATCCATCATCATAACCAAAAAGTCTGTACACATTATCAGACCTTCCCATAAACCAACTCCCTTAAGCAAAAATCATTCCTCTCACTCACACCAGCTTTCTTGCTTCCTCTCTCTTTCCCAGTTCTGACTCCTTTGTCTTACTTTCTCTCAGCTCTAGTCTACCCTTCTTGGTCCACCCTTTCCTACTCCAGTGTACAGCTGGAAGTTTTGAAGAACCTCCAAGATGAGGAATACAACTTCTAAAGATAGAGATACCTCTGTCCCTCAGCGTTTTTCATGCATACCCAGTACAGGTATAAGACTTACAACTTCTTTGTTGTTCAGACATTTTCAGTCATGTACAGCTATTTGTGATCTCATCTGAGGTTTTCTTAGCAAAGATACTGGAGTGGTTTGCCATTTCCTTTTCCAGTCCATTTTACAGATGAGGAAACAAACAGGGTGAAGTGACTTGCCCAGGGTCACACATCACTTAGACTCATGTAACTCAGCCTTCCCTCTGACCTATGCAGGTCATGTAGGCCTATTAATGAATGGGGAAGATCTTCCCATTCCAATAACAATACACATACCTATTCAGTTGCTAACTCATACTGATTCTACCTCTACCTCTCTCCAAAATGCCATACATTTTTCTCCATTCATATGGCTACCATCTTTTTTTTAGGTCTTCCTGACCTCTCACTTACACTGTTGTAATTCTCTCCTAATTGTTCTCCTTGCCTTGTCTATGTGCTCTCCAATACATTTTCCATTTTTCATTTTTTAAAATTTTATTTTAAACTTAAATATTAAAAATTAAATACACAATAAGAAAAGAAAAAGAAGGATTGCAAACTTAAATACAGAATAAGAAAAAAAAACATTGCCATGTGCACAATAGAAAGTAAAAGAGGATTCAAAATATACGGCAGTAAATTTCCATTTCAAGAAGGCCCATATAATAAATACTACATATTGTGTTCCAAGATGTCCATCTTTTCTTTGCATCCATGAAAGTGTTTTTGTTCTCTGCTGTGCACTTTTCATTCTGTTCTTTCCCCTCCTTCCTCCCTCTTCCTCCAAGAAAATGACAATTAAATCTCTATGTTGACATGTATATATCTGTATCTATGTATGTATATATACATACATACATATACACATAGATATATACACACAAAATATATACATATGTACATACATACATTTATACATATATTTAGATATCTATAATCACTCATATATAGACAAATGCATTCATATACATCTATATTTGTCCTCTTTTTCTCTGAAGATAGATAGCATCTTCCTTCATAGATCCAAGTTTTCCATATTTTTCTAAGTCCACCAACTCAGTGTTTCCTATGCCACAACAATATTCCAACTTTATGCTGCCTACTTACTTTAAATAGTCTAGAACAAAAGTGATTAATATGACTGACATAAAATGTAGTTTCCCTATTTTTCTCTTTTGATGAAATCTATTTTTTTGAAATTTGAATTAAAAATTTATTTATTTAACTTTTTACATTCATTTTCACAAAATTTTGGGTTCCAAATTTTCTCCCCTTTTATCCCCTCCCCCCACCCTAATACACCGAGCAATCTAATTTTCCCTATCACCAATCTGCCCTCTCTTCTATCATCCCTCCCTTCTCTTGTCCCCATCTTCTCTTTTGTCCTGTAGGGCCAGATGACTTTCTATTCCTCATTAACTGTATGTCTTATTTCCTAGTAGCAACAACAATACTAAACAGTTGTTCCTAAAACTTTGAGTTCCAAATTCTCCCCACCCCTCCCTCCCCACCCATTCCCTTTGGGAAGGCAGGCAATTCAATATAGGCCCTATCTGTGTAGTTTTGCAAATGACTTCCATAATAGTCGTGTTGTGTAAGACTAACTGAATTACCCTCCATCCTCTCCTGCCCCTCATTGTTTCTATTCTGTCTTTTGATCCTGTCCCTCCCTGAGTGTTGACTTCAAATGGCTCCCTCCTCCCATTGCCCTCCCTTCCATCATCCCCCCCCCTTGCTTATCTCCTTCTCCCCCACTTTCCTGTACTGTAAGATAGGTTTTCATACCAAAATCAGTGTGCATTTTACTCCTTCCTTTAGTCGAATGTGATGAGGGTAAACTTCATGTTTTTTTTCTCAGCTCTCCTCTTTTTCCCTCCACTAAAAAGTCTCCTGCTTGCCTCTTGAATGAGATATAATTTACCCCATTCCATTTCCCCCTCTTTCCTCCCCCTACATTTCTCTCTCACCATTTACCTTAATTTCTTTTAAGATATGGTCCCATCCTATTCAATTCACTCTGTGCTCTCTGTCTCTGTATGTGCGTGCATGTGAGTATGTGTGTGGTGTGCACGTGTGTACATGTGTGTGTGTGTGATCCCACCAACTACCCAGATACTGAAAAGTTTTAAGAGTTACAAATATTGTCTTTCCATGTAGGAATGTAAACAGTTCACTTTTGGTAAGTCCCTTATGACTTCTCTTTGCTATTTACTTTTTCATGCTTCTTCTCATTCTTGTGTTTGAAAATCAAATTTTCTTTTCAGCTCTGGTCTTTTCATCAAGAATGCTTGAAAGTCCTTGATTTTATTGAAAGACCTGAATTTCATTGAAAGACCATATTTTCCCCTGAAGTATTATACTCAGTTGTGCTGGGTAGGTGATTCTTGGTTTGAGTCCAAGTTCCTTTGACTTCTGGAATATCCTATTCCACACCCTTCGATCCCTTAATGTAGAAGCTGCTAGATCTTGAGTTATCCTGATTTTATTTCCACAATACTGGAATTGTTTCTTTCTAGCTGCTTGCAAGATTTTCTCCTTGAGCTGGGGGTTCTGGAATTTGGCCACAATGTTCCTAGGAGTTTCTCTTTTTGGATCTCTTTCAGGTGGTGATTGATGGATTCTTTCAATACTTATTTTGCCCTCTGGTTGTAGAATATCAGGGCAGTTTTCCTCAATAATTTCATGGAAGATGATGTCTAGGCTCTTTTTTTGATCGTGACTTTCAGGTAGTCCCGTAATTTTTAAATTGTCTCTCCTGGATCTCTTTTCCAGGTCAGTTGTTTTTCCAATGAGATATTTCACATTCTCTTCCATTTTTTCATTCTTTTGGTTTTGTTTTGTGATTTCTTGGTTTCTCAGAAAGTCATTAGACTCCATCTGTTCCATTCTAATTTTGAGAGAACTATTATCTTCAGTGAGCTTTTGAACCTCTTTTTCCATTTGGCTAATTCTGCTTTTGAAAGCATTCTTCTCCTCATTGGCTTTTTGAACCTCTTTTGCCAATTGAGTGAGCCTATTTTTCAAGGTGTTATTTTCTTCAGCATTTTTTTGGGGTCTCCTTTACCAAGGTATTGACCCGTTTTTCATGCTTTTCTTGCATCTCTCTCATTTCTCTTCCCAGTTTTTCCTCCACCTGTCTAACTTGATTTTCAAAATCCTTTTTGAGCTCTTCCAAGGCCTGTGCCCACTGGATATCCCCCTGGGATGTCTGGGATACAGAGGCCCCGCCCTCCACATCTTTCCCTGATGGTAAGAATATTTCCTCATCATCAGAATTGAAAGGTGGGAACATTTGCACCCGCTCAAAGAAGCTCTCTATAGTCTTATTTTTCTTCCCTTTTCTGGGCATTTTCCCAGCCAGTTACCTGACTTCTGAGATTCCTGTCCACCCCTGCCTAGATCCGCCCAGCTAGTGCTTGGGTCTGAGATTCAAATGGATGAAATCTATTTTTAACTTTAACTTTGTTTGAGATCATGATTATTGCCCTTGTTTTTTTCCTAATAAATTCTACTCCTGATCTTTATTTTATGTTTGTACATATCTCTTATTTCCTATTCCTTCTGATTCCTCTACTTTACTTCTGCCTGCTACCTTGCCCTACTATACCCTCCAATCCTTTTTCACCCATTCTAAAATCCCTCCCTTTCCTTTTAACAGGGATGGGGAACCTGAAGTCCTGAGGCCACATGTGGCCTTCTAGGTCCTTGGGCGAGGCTTTTTGATTGAGTCCAACTTTTATAGAACAAACAAATCCTTTTATTAAGGGGATTTGTTCTGTGAAATTTGGATTCAGTTGAGGGGCTCCGCTTGAGGACCTAGAGGGTCACATGTGGCCTTGAGACTGCAGGTTCCCCACACCTGCTAGCCTTTTATTTCCTTTTGAATTTAGAAGACTTTTATGTCTATCTATCTATCTACATATATAAATGTGTATATGTGTGTGTATGTATATATGTATGTATTGTTCCCCCTTTAGCCCATTCCTGATGAGAGTAGGATTCCAGAACTACCAGCCCCCCTCTCATCTAATTCCTCTATCAGTTCTTCCCCTCAGACCTCATTTATATAATATAATTATTCTTTTTACCTTTTCCTACATGGTTAAATTTTTAGTATCACATCATACTTAGCTCTACACCTATATTTCTTTTGAACTACCCAATTACTAATAGCAATCTCAGGCATACAATTTACATTTCCTCATATAAAAAGTAATAGTCTGTCCTTATTGAGTTGCTTGTAATTAGTCTTTGATATTTACCTTATATTTCTCTAGGATCTTGTATGGCAAATTTTCTATTGATTCCAATACATTTTTCAAACAGTTACTCAAGTGATATTTCTGAAGCCCTCCATCCTACTCCTTTACTCCCTCAATATCTATTGCCTGTAGGATCAAATGAAAAATCCTTCCTTCAAAAACTGCCTCCAGGTTACCTTTCCAGGCTGATTACACATCATTCTCACTCACTCACTCAATAGTCAAACTCTGGGCCACTAAGCCATATAAGGACCCATGTGGGCCAGAAATTGATTTAGAAAACCAATATTGTGCTCTATTGCATTTTTATTTATTTTGTTAAATAATTTCCAGTTCAGTTTTAATTTGGTTCCAGCTGTACCTGGGGGTATTGTGGGCTGCTGGCCTTGTGTTTAACACTCCTACTCCACAGTATATCTGAACTGGCCTTTCTTTCTATTAGCACCCCGTCCTATCTCTATACCATTGCCTGGGATGCACTTATTTCCACCTCTTAGAATGTCTAACTTCTGCTGAAGCCCAGGTTAATTGCCACCTCTTGCATGAAGCCTTCTCTGATTTTGGTAGCTGGTAGTGGTTCCCAATTTATCTTGCATTTCATCATTTATGTACATGTTTCCTCAGATGGAAAGTGAGTCCCTTGAGGGTACCTAGTTTTTGTCTTTGTTTCCCCAGAGGCTGACCCATAAGAGGCACCTTAATAAGTGTTTATGGATTAATGTGTTCCAGACCAAAGACTATACACTGGAGGACTTAGCCCTGTCAGCCCTGGAGTTTCTGCCACGGGACTGAATGACCACATTATCTGGTCAGCCCCAGACATGCTTCGTATCCCACCCCAGTCATCTTCTTACCATCTCAACTGCTCCTCCCCAGGAACTATAATTAGATCAGGACTACTATGGCTTCACTTACTATCCCTTTGATTCTCCAAACCGAAATACCCCAATGTGGTAACAGTCCCCCTATGTATATTATCTCACCCCACCTCCTTCTCCACATTAGAATATAAGCTCCTTGAGGGCAGAAACTATCTCACTTCAGTATTTGTATCCTTAGCTTAGTATGTGCTTGGCATATAACAAGTATTTAATAAATACTTTCTCCTTTTTTCATTTAATAGCATTATTTAAATTTGAGGCCCCTAAAGTCTAAATTTTATTAAAGGGAGAGACAACATGGTATCATGAGATAGTTTGCTAGCAGATAGAGTTCTGGACCTGAATTCAAGAGATATGGGCTTGAATTTGCCTCTAGATACTTACTGGGCATTTGATCATGGGCAAAACATATTATAAAATCTGGTTTTGAATTTGCAAAATGGAAAAAAAATAAGACTTTTACTACTTAGTCCACAATATATTTGTAAACCTGAAAGCATTATGTAGGTGTGAGTTATTGTTATCAATAAAGGAAAGAGTATTATAGTGGATGAGTTGTTATGAGATCTGAGCTCTGGTGCTGGCTCTGCTTGTGTGGCAATGTTTAAGTCACTGAATCTCTCTGGGCCTCCGTTTCCTCTTCTGCAAAATGAAGAAATAGTGTTAGGAGATCATTCCTTTTGCTAAGGGAAATTCCATTTAGCTCTGAAGTTCAGTGGTCTTTTTTTTTTAAGTTTCAAGATGAACACATTCTCTGCAAGAATGAAGCCCTCATCTCCTGCGCTGCATAGCAATATAGGGGTAGACTGGCATTTTTTTTTCTGCCTGTGGCAAGACTTATAATATATGTGACTTGCGGGCATAAGTTATGTCTAAATTAAGTATTTAAGGAGAAAATAAAATCCTTGAAAGTGTTTATTTTGGGCATATTTTAATCTCACTACTTTTACCTCCAGGCTAGGTAGCACTATTACTCTTATCTGAATCGTTGCTATGGAAACAGATTTATACTGTTCTTTCTTTGCCACAGTATTTTTCTCAGCTAGTTTCTATCTTATAAAAATCTTAACAGCAGTGAAATAGACATTAAACCCCAAAGGATTAGAGATGGAATTTGTAGTTCCTCTATCCTGCTACACTTAGTTTTCCCTACCTGCTTCCCCACCCCCAAATGTATCATTATTTAGCAATTTCAAATTGTCTTGTTTGTGGAACAATGAACTATTTTCCATTAAGATTCATACTGGCTGTGAAGCATGTTCCCTGAATAACCAGATAATGTTGTTGGCCAGCCACCGGTGGAAGAATATTGGTGATCTCTCTCTCTGTCTCTGTCTCTCTGTCTCTCTCTTTCTCTCTGTCTCTGTCTTTCTCTCCTTTTTTCTTTCTTTTGTTAGGAGTGATACAAGGAGGAGATGGGAAGATAGTTTTATTTTATGACAACAGCTTTCTCCATCTCCACAGCACACCTTCAACAGGTACATTTGCTCCATCTTGGGGTGAAGGATGGAAGTCACTCAACACCCTTCAAAAAACATCAAACACATGATGTCTCATTCACCAACATCAAAGTGATCAGGCATGTGATGAAATTTCCTAGTCAGAAGCTAGCTTGGCATATTGTTAGGGCTCTAATTTCACTTAGTAGTCAGGGCTAGGGCAAAAGGAAAAGGACTTAAAAGCACCACGTCCATGGATGCCTTACCTGGTAGGGAGATTTTCATCAAATTTTGATGCAGGGTTGGTTTTTCCCATTTTTAAAAATCCTGAGTTTAACAGATACCAAATAAATGTATGTTTCTATATATATTTAGAATAGGAGAAGGCTATTGTGCATGGAACTGAGAATCTCTATTACGTTGTTCAGTCATTTCAGTTGTGTCCAACTCTGTGGCCCCATTTGGGATTTTCTTAGCAAAGATACTAGAGTAGTTTGCAATTTCCTTCTCAAACTCATTTTACAGATGAAGAAACTGAGGCAAACAGAGTTAAATGACTTGCCAGGGTCAAATGTTAGC
Organism: Bettongia penicillata ogilbyi; assembly: GCA_023548195.1. NCBI lineage: Eukaryota > Metazoa > Chordata > Mammalia > Diprotodontia > Potoroidae > Bettongia > Bettongia penicillata. The sequence continues at coordinate 5,931,270 of JAJHZJ010000271.1, read as the reverse complement.
TTGATCTTGTCAGCTAATAAGTGCCTGAGGCCAGATACGAACTTAGGTCTTCCTGACTCCAGGCCCTGCACTCTACCCACCATGCCACCAAACTGCCTCTATTATGGAAAGTTTGCTTTTCTTTTTAATTATATAATAAATCTAACATGCAGCTTTCAAGGCTGTCCTGCTTTTCTGTGATTCTGTTTAAGTGTCCTTCTGTTCTCTTTACTTATTTTTCTAATGTAATTTTGCAATGTCTTATTTTTGGCCTCTCACAAGGGACTGAAGATTTACACGAAGATGAATTTTCCAAATAACTAAAACTTGTATCTTTCCATAAGCACTAAAACTTTTAATTTAACTGTATGAGATATACAACTTTATAAACTATATCAGTCTTCCCTGTTTTCTTAAACAGTATGCCTTTTCTTAATGACTCAGGATCATCCTTATAAAAAAAAATCCCTCTGTCATGATAATTTTTTCCTGCCATATTGGACTGCGAACTGCTTGAAAGCAGGCATTATTTCATGTTTCTTGTTGTTCAGTATCTCCTGGTACTTAGTACAGGGCTTGACCCATACTAGATATTCATTAACTGATTGACTAATGTAAAGAAGGACAATTCGGTATTTGTCATTCAGTATTTCAATGATTCCTTTTCCTCTTGAAAATTGTGGGTGGTGTGTGGGTAAGAAGAAGGCAGATGAAATGATATTCCTTAAATAGAAAAGAGGTAGAAAAACTAATATATCTGTAGCTACCTTGTGCCTCAGCCTACCAACAGTGTTGGAGACTGAGATCTCTTTTCCATATTGCTTTGGAAGAAACTTATTCATTTGGAGCTGTAACATCAAAGTGATATTCACAGGGCCTATGGCAGCCATGATTATCCCAGTGCAATTCTGAATCATGAAATACAATAGACTCTTCACATGGAAGACAGAACCAAAACATTATTCAGACACCAGAAAGCCAAATCCATCAAAATCTATACACAGTAATAATGCAGAGAACAACACCAGCCCCAAGCTTTTCCCCTGCTAGGCTTCCCACAAACCAGCTTCATTAAAGAAATCACAAACAAATTCTTTCACTCACCCTAGCCAGCTGTCTACATCCTTCCTAGCTCTGACTGCTCTCTGACTTACTTCCTCTCCGTTCCACTCTACCTCTGCCTCTTCCTGTTCCATCCTTCCTATTCCACCTGCTCAGTAAGCTCGTCCCACCACAGGCTCCATGTGACTCAGGCAGGACACATGGGCCTGTTAATGAATGGGAAAGATCTTCCCATTTAAATTACCATTACAGGAATCCACATCCCCTAGGGCTAAGGATCTCTGGGAGGAAAGGGCTTGAAGCTACTCAGAAGTGACAAAGATATCACATGGTAATAAATTACCACCTTTTGCACAGCAATGCTCTCACAGGTGTGTGGTAGACTCAACTTGAACCTGCTCAAGAAAGCTAATTATTAAATTTTCAGTGTAAAACACATGCACCTCAAATCAGGGCTTGATTTATTTGTTCTGATTTTCTAGAATTACAGAAACAATGGAAAAATATCAACAATGTAGATTAAATTTAAAAGTGTGTACATTTTTTTCTTGGGGAGCTGGGTGTTAAATATTTACTAGCACACCCCTACCTCAGGGGTTCTTAAGAATTCTCTGCCTCTTCTCCCTACCAATTTGTCCCAGAGTGTTATGATTTGGGGGTTGCTGTGGGGTTACTTAAGGTTTTCTGATTTATCAGCTGTCACTTCTGGCACAGTCCCCCTCCCTGTCAATCTTTATAATTTACTCCTTTGGTCTACTGTGGGCTGGGAAAGCAGAGCTATGTCGAAAATAAGGTCAAATAAGCTCTGAGCAAGGACTTCAGTAGATTTCTTTCCTGTCGGAGTAAAATCTTTCTGATATCTGGTTTGTTTTTGTTTTTGTTTTTGCTGTTCAAATATCTTTTTAGTACATGGATTTTATTTTGATGTTCTCAGATTTGTTCTGGATAGCTGAACTTTCCAGATAAATCAGCTGGTGATGTTGATCACTGACACCCCCAGGAAAGTGTTGGGATTTCATGTTTGTATAATCCTGGGGTCAGAAACTCTTTTAAAACACAAGAGGCAAAGGTGCATTTTGAAGGGTTTTGGCACCTTCTTTGGCACTTTTGGCACGTCACAGGATACCTGAGATAATGCGTGCTTGGAGTACTGAAGCTGATTTCCTACTTGAAAGCACATGATAACCATAATATAGAGTTTTTCCTTCTTTTAATAAAACTTTGAATATGAATCACAGAATAAGCAAACATTTATCTCAGAGAGATATGTGAATGGCAGAATTGTAGATTTAGTGCTAGAAGAGACTTGGAAGCCAACTAATGTGTAACCTCTTTATTTTTATCTTTATTTTCCTGACGAGGCACTGAGGCACAGAGAAGTGATTCATCCATCGTCACGTAGTTAATGAGTTTCAGAGTAAAGATTTGAGCCCTTGTTCCTGACAGTGACAATCAAGAACCCTACCTACTATTCTGTGTTGCCTCTCATCTCTAGGGTGCTGATAGTTTAGCATACACATGTGGCTTTTCTGTTGGGACTCTTCTCATAAATCTCTGTAGAGCTTCTTGTCTCTCAATGGGGAAGAGGTGGTGATGTTCATCTTCTGGATGCTTCTCGTGGTTTTTGTAAGTCTGGACACCCAATCTCCAATTTCTCAGATGCTAGAAGGGGCCATTATCTCAGTATTTTGCGCAGAGTAGGGAACCTGCAACCTTGAGACCACATGTGGCAATCTAGGTCCTCAAGTGTGACTGCATCCAAACTCAATTCAAAGGCCTGCACTTGAAGACCTAGAGGGCTACATGTGGCCTGGAGGTCTCAGGTTCCCCACCCCTGACTTGGCACATTTACTAAGTAAGCCTAACTTTCAGGACTCTTTGATAAGAAGGAACTGTGGTCACAGTCAGGGTAAAGAACAGAAAACAAAAACCTTTAATTTCATATCTTTTGGGAGAGATTTCTTTTTCTTTTTTACTGGTGAGATAGTCACAAGTTGCAAAGCATAGCCTTCAGAATACAGAAGCTTTGCTAATGATTAGACCCCAGACATTGAAAACCCTAAGCATTGAAAATCAAGCATGGAAATGCAAACTTTGAAGGCCAGCACTCCTGTACTCTCACACATATAACTGAAGAGAATATATAAAGAGTGAGAATATGAAGAAACTCATGTTCTTCATAACTCTTTGTTTTCTGGACAGAAGAGGCAGTGTGGTGTCTGCCATCTGTCTCTGCCACTAACTTTTGTTGGCAAAACTTGCTTTCCTTGATAATATGTATATCTCATACGGTCAGACAGACATAAAATAATAGATTTAGAAATATAAGAGGCCCCAGGGATCGTTTCATTCACCCTCTCCTTCCTGTTTTGCAGATGAAAAAACTGAGAGCCTGAGAGGGTCAAGGTCCCAAGGTTAGGAAGCATCAGAGGCTGGTTTTGAAAGCACATTCTTTGACTCCAGAGCCATTGTCAGGGAGGAGACAACTACCTGGTCAACCTTATCAGTTGAAGTCAGCCCTAGTGATTATTAAATAATAGATGTCATAGCCACCTGGCTTAAAGTTTGTAGCAAACAAGAAGGAAGGCAGAGCCAGAAGATGATGGTGCAGGAGGGGAGTGTTGTTGGCTTCCTGTGTAAACCCAGTGCTTGGCACAGCCATCTGGAACTAGTACGGGCTCAATGAGTGCTTGACTATTGGCTGACTAACTGACTGAAAGAGAGCTCCCTTTGAGGAGGGCATATTATAAAGGACTAGATAGACATAGTTAAGTCGATTCAACACCAATTTATTAGGTTCTATTAGGAGCTGGGGATTCGATTAACAAAAAAGGCAGCTAGTCCTGTTCTCAAGGAGTTTACATACGACTGCTCTGAGCCATGTTTGATGCAGTCTTATTTTTAGATCAGGGAAGTGAGAGACTCAAAGGCAAAAGAAGGTCAAGTCTGAAATCATAAAGACAGCTGAGTGTCCTTTGGGAAGGAGCCACACAGCTTGAGATGCAACCACTCAGAGGAACCCCCAAAGCAGCAACCTTAGGCCAATGTAGAAGGCAAAGTGGAATGTCAGGAAGAATACTTCCTGGCCCAGGAATCAGAGGACCTGGCTTCAGAATCTGGTTTCTTCCACTATTACAGCCTTAGGTCAGTCACTCAATTTCCCTTCACTTCAATTTTCTCATCTTTAAAATGGTGGAGTTGGATCAGATTGCCTCTGAGGACCCCTTTTATGTCTATGATCCTATGATGATACACTGTTTCTGGGAAAAACAAATAGGAACAGGTTGTGGGACAAGGCAAAATGTGCTTCCAGGCCTGACAACAGCCTATCTTAATGTTCTGTTATTATAGGGTCTACTCAGGTTGGAGTTGGAGTGGGCCTTTAGCTCCTCTATTGCTATGCAAGCAGATCTGACACTTCTCCTACCCCTTATTAGCAAGAGTAGAGTGTTCACTGGAGCCCTGGTTGACCTGAAAGAAAATGACATTCCCAAGTCAGTGGCATCCTTGAAGCATCATTTCCTCACTTTTAAAAAGAGGAATGTATGCAATGCACAATTTATGTCTTCACCCTCTGGATTGCTTTATCTTGGTCTCTGTGGGATCCTGGGGCTAATGACTTTCACAGTGGAGGATAATGGCATAGGTAATGTGAAACCTAATGGGTGAGCAGCTTCTCCCTGGTCCTGGTCTTAACCTACCCTTTCGCCTTAAGATTGGAAGCTGGGTTCACATTAGGTCTTGAGTTGGCTGCTACTGTCTAGACCTGGCAGCTGTCAGGAGTTTAAATGAGAACTCTTTTAAGAAAACAGTTCAGTGACGATTATGGGCCTTGGGTCTCATCTCACAGAGAAGCTGCTTATCTCTGATTTTTGTATAATTCAAATAAGAGGCTCTGCATAATGTGGCTCTTTCCTTTAAATTACTTGGAATCAGTGGCCTGGCCTTCTGAAAGGTCCTCTATATCTGACTGAATAAAAATGAGTAGGAGGGAGTGAATGTCTAATGATCCCTATAGCTATTCTGATTTTCCTTTTCCTTATTAAGCTGGGTGAAGGTAGAAAGTTCAGAATTGGCTTTAATGTTTCCCAGACTTTGCTGATGTACTACTTTTATCTCCCTCCATACACACCTTTAGGTCTCCATATCAATTAGCACGTCCATTCCTCAAAGTCACCTTAGTTAAATAGCAGAGACAAAATCAAGTGCTTTGGAACAATATTCTTGAAAGAATGAGAAAACCAAACTGAAAAATAGCCACCTGTTATCATTAGGGATGAAACTGGGTTTTTTATGCAAAGAAGATTATAAGAATTGTTTGACTGCAGAAAATTTCTCAGCCTGAAGGCTGGATATCAGTTTATAAGGATTTGGAAAATCTGTGATCCAAACCATTGTGGTGACACTTTTTTTTGCGGTTGTTACTGAGTCTTCTACAAGAAACAAGATCCTAGAATATTTGAATAATAATTATTTTTTCAATAGTGCTCATTTCCTGTCCCTTTCTTTTATGCTAAAGAAACAAGTTTAAAAAAAAGTTTAAAAAGCAAATTGATAAGCCTTTAAGTAACTAATCTCATTTCAAGCTAGCTGATTGTTATAAATGTATAGTGAGTAATATTTAATATTAATAATATTTCAGGGACTCAGGTTACTTTCTCCTAGTCCCTTGGCTTGTAATATTTGAAATCTTGGATAAAATGTCTCAGGGGCCAGTCAATGAGTCAAGCTTCATTCCTGACTTCTACTACAGTCCTGATGGGGTACAGGCTCTGGGAACCCCCTTGAACTCTCCTTCCCACTTTATCTGATTATTTGCTTGAGGCAATAAGACTTGCATTATCACTTTGTCCAATTGCCCCTGGCTATTTTCCACCCTTTATCCTATCAAAATATCTTATTCCCTAATCTGTTACCCTTAAACAAGCTAGCCCTCCATTGTCTGTTCCCATCAAGACCCTCCCTAAATAACTCCTCAAGGTACCCCAGACTACTTGGCTACCCCTAGATTCCTCCCAGTCTTTCTTTATATGACCTCCATCTTGCCTCCATGAAGGTTCTCAGATTCAATTTTGCTGAGATTCAATCTGGCCCACTTGTCAATACAAGTGTCACAAACACTTAGGCTCCTTAAGTGTCCACCCAATATGGCCAATCTTTAATAAACTTTGCTTTTCTTTGGCTGAAAAAAAGGCTTGAGTCAAATTCATTTGGGCAGGAACTAGCATGTCAGTATTTTGGGGTCCCAGAGCACCGCTAACCTCAACAGACCCACCAATAAAATAATCCTTTAATACTTAAAAGATCCATGAATTGATTGAAGAGTAAAATGAGAGCTGACCTCCAGAATCCACAGGGAGATCATAAGAAACACATTCATCAAGTTCAAGTTTAGAAGGGTTACATTGGTGGGGACTGAAAGAACTCAGAGGTGGGATTGCTGAGGCAGTGTCAGTGATGTCAGAAAGACTGTGGAGAATGGGAGAGGGGCCACGCAAATGGTAAAAAGGCAAATGGTGTACCCATTTTGAAAAAGAGGAAAGACTGCAATCAGCAAATCCTAGGCCAATGTGCTTCACCTGGATATCTAGTAAAATTGTAAGATATATTATTAAAGGGATAGCTAATGAATGTCTAGAAATAGAAAATAGAAGCAGCAATCCCAAAGAGTCAGTGTGACTTAATAGTCGGTCAGGTCATGCTAGACTAATCTCACTTCTTTTTTGGAAAGGATTACTTAGACAGGTAAATGAATAAAATACTGGAGAAATAGTTTTCCTAGATTGTAGCAAACATATTGACAAGTGTTCTTCTTTGTTTTTAATGGTTTCTTGATTTTTTTAATACCACTGTTATTTCTCAATAGTCCGTCAATAGTTAGTATGCACAACACTGTTCATCATGTGCTATTTTTGTAGAAGAAAAGAAACAGATGTTGGTAGGAATTTAATATAATCAGATGAATTTAGAGTGGGTTGAAAGCCTAGATCACAAAAGCAGTCATTAATGACTGGGTGTCAGTTTGGAAAACAGTCTCCAAAGGAGTTTTCAAAGATATATTTGACTCTAAGCTATTTAATTTTATTCATCAATGTTTCAATAAGGGCATGGAAGTCATGCTTATCAGATTGTAAGATGATCCAAAGCCAGGAAGGAGAGCTAATGCATTGCATGTCAGAATCAGGTTCCAAAAAGATCTTGAAAGGTTAATATACTGGACATTCAAATTCAGTATGGTGAAATTAAGCAGGGATAAATGTAAAATCTTACTCAGGTTCAAAAATTCAACTTTATAAGTAAAAGATGATGGTGGTCTAGTCTAGCTATCTGATAGTTGTTTGTGGGTTTCGGTAAGCTCAGTTTGAGTCAGACATTTACTGTGGTAGTCAATAAACTAATGCAGTCTTTGGCTACACTGAGAGAGGCTTACAGTACAAGTATCAGACATGCAACTTGTAGCTCACAACACTCCAGAATAAAGTCTGAACTAGATTAAAGGGTAAGTCAGAAATATTCAGCAAAAATATATAAAATACAATTGAGCATAGATCATATAAATATATGGTTTTCCAGTCAATATGTAGTCTTAAGGGATCTTTATGTACTTTAATGGTCCCCATTTCTATTTGAGTCTAATACCATTTTCTTATAGAAATATAGAGGTTATAGTCCCACTGTACTGGACCTTCATTCCACTCCCCCTTGATTTCACTTCTAGATGCTTACAGTTTAAGAATAAGATTACTGAGCTAGAGAATTTCCAGAAAAGAATAAGCAAGATGGTAAAGGGCCTTGAGTTCATACCTGTATCACCAAGGCAGTAGTCCCAGCACTGAGGCTGACTATGAATATGCCAGTATAGTTCTGAATCACAAAATATAACAGACTCTCCATATAGAAGGCAGAAGAAAAACATTCATTCAGATGGCAGGAAGTCAAATCCCAACACCAGAAAGCCAAATCCATCATAGTAACCAAGAAGTGAATACATATTATCGTTGCAGGGGACAAAGTCATTCCCAAGCCTTCCCCCACCCCATCCTGCCCCACTCCACCACCTGGGGCCTTCCCACAAACAAACACTCACAACCTAGCTGTTCCTGCTTGCTTGTGTCCTCTCTCCTCTGCTCCTAACTTCCTCCCAGTTCTGCTCCACCAGTTCCCATTCCACCATTCAACAAGTTCCTCCCACCACATGTAACTTAGGCTTCCATGTGGTTTGAGCAGGTCACATGGGTCTCTTAATGAATGGGAAAGATCTTCCCTTTTAAATTACCCTTACAATACCATGCAAGGATTGATTGAAGGAACTGGGAATGTTTAACCTAGAGAAGGGAAGATGTAGACAGGATATCATACTTAACTTAAAGAATCTGAAGACTCGTTATGGCAAAGATGGGTTAGTCTAGTACTGCTTGAATCCAAAGAATAGAACTAGGAACAGTGGATGGAAGTTGCAGAGACAAGTTTACATTTGACATAAGAAAAAATAAACTGAAGAAGTAGTTGATTTGCCTTAGCTATTTTTTAAGTGGAGACTGGAATGACCATTTGTAAGATACAGAACTTTGGCTAAGAATTATTTTTTAGCTGATGGTTCAAGTGGTATCTTGGCAATGGGCATGGGAGATACCCTATGTTGCAGAGGGGGTGGAAAATGTTCCTCCCATGGGGGGAAGATGTTGGGACACTGGCACTTATAAGAAGAGAAACTTGAGTACTATGAAGCTGCTGTTGATAAGGTTGCCCACCTCCAAAGTCTACACTGTCAATTGGCCCCTCTGTTAGTTTCCTGTTTTAATTAATTATTCTTGATAACCAGTTGCTACAGTTGTTTTTAAAACAAATAGGTAACAAAGTGGACAGAGTCCAGGAACTGAAGTCAGGAAAATTTGAGGTCAGATCTAGCTTTAGACACTTACCAGGTGAATGACCTTGGACAAGCCACTCAATTTTTTATATACCTCAGTTTCCTCACCTGTAAAATGGGAATGATAACAGCACCTACTTCCCAGAGTTCTTATGAGATTCAAAATGAATAATATCTATATACCTTTGCAAAGTGCTATATGAATGTTAGCTGATAATGTCACTGGATATAGAAAAAGCCTGATAGCAAGTATGGTAGTGGAATGATAACTTTTATATTAAACAGATGCTTTTAGGGAGGAGGTAGAAAAAAATGATTAAAGTCTCCCCCATGTCTAAAACCCTCAAAGTATAATATTAAAGCTGAAAGACATCTTAGGAATTAAATTTTCCAATACCTTCATTTTATGGAGGAGGAAGATGGGACCCAAGGGAAGGAGAAGTGAATTGCCCAGAAACCCAGAGGAAAGCTAATTCAATTCTAACTGAAATTGAAGTCAAGTTGTTCTGAAGTCAAATGGAGCTCAAATCTCATAGATTCTGAGACTGGAGGAATTGGAAGAGCCTTCAGTGATCAACTTTTCCGAGGAGAATATAAAGGCCCAGATGGAATGTCAGGATAGAGATTAGAATTCAGGTCTCCTAACTCCCCTAGGCCAGTGCTGCTTCATTCAGATATGTATACAAGATATCTGAATGGATTGGGGTGGAGACATGAAACATTAATGTTTAAAAATTGCACTAAGACTATTGGGACATCTTGCAAATCTGTTCTATTTCTATTTAGTCATCACTTCCACTCCCCACCAGAAAGTTGGATCCTGCCTCTCAAGCCACCTTAGGATTTGGTAAACCAGCTTCAGCTTAATTCTAGGCTTCCACAGCATTTCCTGACCATCTCTAGTCATGCCACTACAGGTACACTATTCTCTCCTCCCTTCTCCCTCCCCCTCATCATGTGATATTTTTTCTAACAAGAATGGAAGCTCCATAAGGTCAGGACTATCTAGCATGATTTTACTTGTATTCCCAGGTTTTATACCATGTCAGAAGCATAATGACAATACTTAGCATTTTATAGCACTCTATTCAAGGGATGTAAAGGACCCTCACCACCACCCTGGGAGGTCGGTGCTATTGTTACGCACATTTTACAGATGAAGAAACTGAGGCACAAAGTAGATAAGTGACCTGCTGGCAAGTGTATGAGGCAGCATTCCCACTCTGCTATTGTTGAGTACAAGGCCAGTATAGCATTCTATACATTGAGCCTGCCTATTAGTAAGCCCTTAATCTTCCTTCCTTCCTTCCTTCCTTCCTTCCTTCCTTCCTTCCTTCCTTCCTTCCTTCCTTCCTTCCTTCCTTCTTTTCTTCCTTCCTTCCTTCCTTCCTTCCTTTATTTCTTTTTTTCATCTATTCATTTATCTATCTCTCCAACTGTCTTACATAATGCAGTCCTCATGATAATACCTAGAGGGAGGCAGCATAAAGATCCTCATTTTTCAGGTGGGAAAATTGAAGGTCAGGGATTGAAAACTGAAGGTCAGTTTTGTCAACTGCAGAACAAAGATTTGAACCAGTTATTTGGTTTTTAAAATGTGACCACATTTGACTACATGACTTTGATGAGTTCTAACACTGCACAGCACAGAAGATAAGCCTGGTTTCCTGATGCACCTCTGCTCTCTCAGGGACACAGATGAAGTAATCTGATCTCAGGCTCATATCTGGGGCTCCCAGTCCTGGCCAGTGCAAGTGAACTCCTATCCTACACTGGAAAGATAACAAGGTGGTGGAACACCAGACAGCTGCAAGGAGGAGATCAGCCAGATGCTGAAGTACTAGACTCAAGCTTCTGCATGGAAGGAGGGGAGATGTCTGTAGGGTGTCAGATCATTGGAAAGCAACCCTGGTGCTGGAGGGCCAGACATTGACGAGATAATATGCAGTGATGGTAAACTTTCCCCATTGCTTCTTTAGAGGGTTTGTTGCTACACCAGCAGACAGGCAGCTGCTGGTTTTGAATCACACAGCTGCTGGAGGTGCTTTGCACATGGCTGCCAGCCCTGCTCCTGGAGCATCAGTGCATCAGTGCCTGACAGTAACGACATGAGGCAATTTTTATGATGCCATCAGCCAGTAAAATATGGATGCCTTAGTTCATATTTGCTGCTCTAACATTTCACTAAGCATCAGTAGGGCTCTGCCTTCTTTCCTGACACTCAACATATGATTCTGATGTACTTTTACAGACCAGAAAGATTATGTTCATAAACTTCCACAAGTTGGCAATGGATTGGCTATTTTATTTTTTATGTTTCAAAATCGATCACAACAGGTGCTTGTCTGAGTACCATGTGTATAGGAGAGTAGCCATTTTAAATGATCACAGTTATATAGGACATTAGACTAAGGGTCAGAGCCCCAGGTATGACACATTCAAGCTAGCTGACTGCAGGGAAGTAACTTAAACTCTGAGCCTCATCTGTAAAATGGGCCTCTTATAAACCTTATGTATTTTTTTCAACAACTCTCAGTGAACTCATTTTTGTCTCCTGAAAAACTGGTCCTCCTCTTTCTTTCTCAATTTAATGTCATGAAAAACTATGTATTTATAATGTGGCAAGCAGTGTGCAAAGAGCTAGGGATACAAAAAGGAAAAGTGACAGTTTCTGCTCCCAAGGACCTTACACTCTAGTCGGAGGTGATAAGACATGAAATTTCAGCTGCACAGCAAATGACAAAGACCAGAAATCCAAGGGCGTGGTGGTGGTGTGGATAGCAAGGTCCATTCTGGAGAATGTACACCAAGGAATTCTTTCCTAAAAATGGAAGGTATAGTTTCTGATAAGGGTGATCTAGGCAATGAAAGTGAGGAAAAGTGATGCCCAGAAAGAAACAGTAAGAAGAGGGAAATAGGCAGCTGTATTATTAATGTATTTTTAATGGAATGGGAAGATTTTTCCCATTCCATTAATACACCAATGTGACATGCTTAAGTCATATGGAAGCCTAAGTCACATAAGTTTGAGTCACATGAAGCTTGTGGTGGGAGGAGCTTGCTGAATGAGTGGAACAGGAAAGGGTGGAGCAGGAAAGGTAGAACAGGAAGACGCAGAGTTAAAGCAGAGCTGAGAGGAAGTTGGTCGGACTAATCAGAGCTGGAAGGACAGAGGAAGGAGGTAGCTAGGATTGTGAGTGTTTGTTTGTGAGAAGGCCTGATATTGTGTATAGACTTCTTGGTTGCTATGATGGATTTCTAATTTTTAAGGAATTATTTTCTTCAGTGAGTTTTTGGAACTTCTTTTCCATTTGGCCAATTCTGCTTTTTTTGAGTCATTCTTCTCCTCATTAGATTTTTGGATCTCTTTTGCCATTTGGCTAAGTTTATTTCTTAAGACGTTATTTTTGTCAGCATTTTTTGGGGTCCCCTATGCCAAGCAATTGATTCATTTTTCATGATTTTCTTTCATCATTCTCATTTCTCTTCCCAATTTTTTCCTCTAATTCTATTGCTAGATTTTCAAAGTACTTTTTGAGCCTGAGACCAATTCATATTTTTTTTGGACGCTTTGTGTTGAGGGCTAGGATGGAGTGCAAGGCAAGTCCACACCAGAACTTCAGGGAAGCCTGTTCTCTGAGACTGGGCTCATTATCATCCATTGCTGCTCTCCAAGTTCCATTTCTCTGGATGCTGCTGTCTCCGTGAGATAAACAAGAGAACTGCAGAGTACAAGGGATATGTAAAATAGATGGATGCCCTCTAGGATAACACTCCTTAAGACAATAAGACTGGCCAAACTACCAGGACTGAAGACTAGCAAATTGTCACGTAGACTTGTAATTTTTGTCTTTTTTAACTCAGACCCTCAGCTTAATAAAGTGGAGTTGTTCTGTCTTCTGCCTGCCCATGTCTTTCTGATTCATCACTTCCCGTGGGGATGCCAGCCATCCGCCACAGCTTTAGACATAGGAGTTTCACTTTGTGGTCTTCTTCTGGTTGGATGTTTTGATCTTCCTTGTCTCCAGAGTAAGATTCTATAGTCTGATTGTTCTTTCCTATTTTTGCTCATTTCCCCACACAATTACTTGACTTTTGAGCTCTTTGTCAAGGCAGTTCTCTGCTTGCAGTAGGGGTAGGCGGTATATTGTCAGCAGCTTAATCCCTCCATTATCTGTGGACCTAGAGCTCAAGAAACAAGTGCTGCTGTTTGTGTGACTGTCTCAGACTTCTCTACCCCATCTGCCACTGTGGGATTGGGGTCAAACTGTGCTACTCTCTCACATTGTTTATTTCCACTGACCTTCCAAGTTGTCCTTGGTGTTTTGGGGTTGAGAAGTCTGGAAACTGCCAGTGATTCAGTCCCCCCATGGCCTGCTCAGGCTCTGTCTGTGTCAGTGCAGCCCATCTGGACTGGACTGCACTCCCACCCAGGCATGAGAGACCCTTCCTATTAACCTTTGAGGCTGTCTTGGGCTGGAGATTTGCTTCACTCTGTCATTCTGTGGGTGCTGTAGCTCCAGAATTTGTTCAGAGTAATTTTTTACCGGTATTTGGCTGGGTTTAGGGGAAGAGCTCAAAGAAGTTCTTGCTTTTACTCCACCATTTTGGTTTTGCCCTCTAGTGCTCTGCCCCCTAGCATCCAAGTTCTTAAGGGAAAAGATAAATAAGTTTCAGGAGAAAATAGACAGTGGGAGACCCCCAGTTTACCACTCACCAAGGTAGATAAATCTATCCATAAGATAAGAAAGAAGCTAGGGAGATGAATGGAATTTTAGAAAAATTAGATGTAATTGACCTCTGGAAAAAATTGAATGGATAAAGAAGGAATGTATCTTTTTCTCAGTTGTACATGAAAACTTCAGAAAAATTGACCCTGGATTAAGGCATTAAAAACCTCACAAACCAATGCAGAAAAGCAGAAATATTAAATATATCCTTTTCAGACCACAATGCAATAAAATTTAGAATCAAAGAAGAGTCATGGAAACATAGATTGAAAATTAATTGGAAACTAAATAACCTAATCCTATAGAATGAGTGAGTCAAAGAACAAATCATAGGAACAATAACTTCATTAGAAAGAATGACAATAATTAGAAAACATTCCAAAAACTTGGAGATACAGTCAATGCAATCCTCAAAGGAAAATTTATATCTCTAAATGCTTACATCAATAAAAAAGAAAAAGGGCAAATCAATAAATTGGGCATAAAATAAAAAAAAAACCTAGAAAAAGGACAAATTTAAAATCTCCAATTGTATACCAAATTGGAAATCCTAAAAAATCAAAGGAGAATTGTAAGTGAAAATAAATTTAACTTATAAACTTGAGGCTGGTTTTATGAAAAAAAAAAAAACAATACAATCAATAAGCTGCTGGTTAATTTGATTTAAAAAAAGAAAACCAAATTACAAGTATCAAAAGTGAAAAATGTTAATGCACCATCAAATGAAGACAAAATTTAAATAATTACTAGGAGCTATTTTAAATGCCCAATTATGTACCAAATAAATACAATAATCTAAATGAAATGGATGAACATTTATAAAAATATAAGAAAAAAACTCTTTTGACAAAAATACAACATTTCATTCCCATTAAAAACACTAGAAATTATAGGAGTAAATAGAGCTGTCCTTAAAAAATGATAAGTAGTATTTATCTAAAACCATTAGCAAATATTATCTGTAATAGTGATAAGCTAGTAGCCTTCCCAATGAGATCAGAACTGCAGCAGGGACGTCCACTGCTCCTATTATTCAATATTGTTCTAAAAATGTTAGCTATAACAATAAGAGAAGAAAAGAAATTGAAGAAATTAGAATAGGTAATGAGGAAACAAACAGACTTTGCAGATGATATGATAGTATACTTAGAGAATCTGAGACAATCAAATAAAAAACTGTTTGAAACAATTAAAAATTTTAGCAAATTGCAGGATGCCCATAAATCATTAACATTTCTCTATATTACCAACATAACCTAGCAGGAAGAGATAGAAAGAAAAATTCCATTTAAAATAATTGCAGGGAATATAGAATACATGGGAGTCTACATGCCAAGACAAACCCAGGAACTATGTGAATACAATTACAAAGCAGTTTTTCACACAAATAAAGACAGAACTAAACAGTTAGATAAATATTAATTACTCATGGGTAGGCTGAGTCAATAGAATATAAATGAGAGTGCTACCTAAAGTATCTAAAGTAATTTACTTATTATATGCCATGCCAATCAAACTACCAAAAATATTTTATAGAGCTAGAAAAAATAATGAAATTATCTGGAAGAACAAAAGGTTCAGAATGTCAAGGAAATTAATGAAAAAAAATGTGAAGGAAGATGACTTAGCAACAACTTGATCTCAAACTGCATCACAAAATGCTAATCATGGAAACAATCTGATACTGGCTAAGAAATGAGAGTGATAGGTCAGTGAAATAGATGAAGTACATGATACACAGGAGAAACAAACAAAGTAATCTAGTGTTTGATAACAAAGATGCAAACCTTTGGGACAAGAACTCACTATTTAACAAGAACTGCTGGAAAAACTAGAATGCGCTTTGGCATAGACGAACATCTCACACAGTATACCATAGTATACCAAGATAAGGTTAAAATGGGTATATGATTTACACATAAAGGGAGATATCACAAGTAAATTAGGGGAGAATTGGTAATTTTGCCTATCAGATCTATGGATAAGAGAAAAATTTATGACTAAATAAGAGATAGAGAGCATTATGGGAAGCAAAATGGACATTTTTGGTTATATTAAATTTAAAATGTTTTGCACAAACAAAACTAATGCAGCTAATATTAGAAGAAAAATTGGAAACTTGGAAAAATGTAGTAAGTATCTTTGATAAAGACCTTTTTCTCGAGTATATAGAAAAGTGAGTAAAATTTATAAGCAAATGAATCATTTCCCAATTGAGAAATGGTAGAAGCATGTGAACAGGCAGTTTTCAGAAGAAGAAATCAAAGCTTTCTAAAGTCATATGAAAAAATGTTCTAAAGTGCAAATCAAAACAATTTTGAGGTACACCTCACACCTATGAGATTAGTTAATGACAGGAAAGGAAAATGACAAATATTGGAGAGGATGCAGAAACACTAATGCGTAGTTGGTGGTATAAACCAATCCAACCATTCTGAAGAATAAATTGGAACTCTGACCAAAGGGCTATAAAACAGTTTAGACCCTTTGACCCAGAAAAACTGCTACTAGGTCTGTATGTTTAAAAGATAAAAGAAAAATGGAAAAGACCTATACTTGCAAAATATTCATGGTAGCACTTTTTGTGTTGGCAAAGAATTAGAAATCGAGATAATACTAATTAATTGGAGAATGGTTGAACAAGTTGTGGTATATGATGTAGTGGAATATCATTGGGATAAAAGAAATAACAAGTAGGGTCACTTCATTAAAACCTGGGAAGACTTGTATGAACTGATGCAAAGTAAAGTGAGCAGTGCCTGGAAAACATTGTACACAGTAACAACAGAATTGTAATGGTAATGATGAACTATGAATGCCTTAGCTATTCTGAGCAATGCAATGATCCAAGACAACTCTGAAGGACTTAAGATGAAAAATGTTATCCATCTCCAGAGAAAGAACTGCTGGAGTCTATAGGTTGCAGCATAATTTTTTTCATATTATTTATTTCTCTTGCTTTTTTTTTTAAAAATGGGTAATATAGAAATATATTTTGCATGATTTCATATGTGTAATTGATATCATATTTCTTGTTTTCTTAATTGGTGGGGGAGAGGTGGAAGGCAGGGAGAGAATTTGGAACTCAAAACTCAAAACAAAAAGAAACACTAAAAATAAATAAATAATACTTTTTTTTTTTTTTTAAAGAAAACTGACAGAGGAATTCATTCCTGGAACTATGCTCAAATTTTCTTTTCTTTTTTTTTCATTTTCCATTCCCCTTTAGAGAATTGCCCCTAGGCCATTTTCCTCTTTCTTTCTCTTCCCCTCATTTACCTGGCACTGACTGACTACCTTCCTGTTTTTCCAAGATTTGTTACTCTGGACAGTGAGGAAATTTTTCTTTGGGGCTTTTTCTATTTCAAATATTCTTTCTTGAAATTAATTTTCAACCTAAGTGTTGAGTTAAATACTGTGAACGCCATGTTTTTGAGTTGGCAGAAGTAATTTTTTTCCCCTTGATAACTGAGGAGGTGCTATAACCTCAAGCACACAGAGAAGGATGAGGAGGAGGAGATTATGAAAAGGGAATGAGATTCCAAGCTCCTGGTTCAGCCACTAGATAGCACTCCCATCACAGCATTTAGACCTCTCACAATGGTTGGCTTTATAAGAATGAGGGCAGCTTACACCACACAAACACAAAGAAGTTTCACAGTCCAATATTGTGTGGGAAAGGGCAATTCCTGAGATTAAATTAAGAGCTTTAGGAAACACTCTGTGGATGAAACAGTTGAAACATTTTCTGTGTTCTCCAAACTCCCATTAAGATGATTAGCCCATCAAAGGAAAATTGGTGAAATTCCTCAGTCAAGGGTGAGGCGGTAGCATTAATTCTTCTAATGAAGCTGCAGTCATTTCCTCCACCCACTCCATTTATCCTGAAATATAATCTTACCACCTAAGCAAATACTACCTTTGAACTTGACTTTTTTTTATGGGGATGGGGGGAGAAGGCTAGTGGGTGCTACTAACCAAATGATTTGGGTCAAAGTAATACCTGGATGGCTCCGTAGGTAGAAAGGTACTGTCCTCCATTGTTTCCCTTTAGACAGAGGACTACTGGTCAGTAAGGGGAATTGAATAAACTTATCTAGTTATAGATACGGCAAGTTCTCATTCTGAAATGTGGCTATCCTAGTGACTAACTGAAAATTGTGTTCAATCATCAACTAGTATTATCCCCCTCATTTTCCCTATGAGAAAATTGAGGTTGAGAGAAGGGAAATGTACGTGATCACATATCTGATAGATAGTACTAGGATTTGAACCTTGGTCCTCTGGCTCCAAATCTAGCATTCCCTTCAGTGCACCACACTATTTCCCAGTGATGGGGGACTCACCACCTCTCAAAGCAATCCATTACCTTTTTGGCAAGTTTTTATGGTTAGGAAGTCAGACTGTAATACGAGGTGAAATATTATTCCCAAGGGTAGTTACTAAAAACCTGAAATGAGGGCAAAGGATACAGTGAATCCCCAACTAGAATGGTGATGAAGTAGGGGGAGGAGTAGGATGCTGTCTTGGTGTGGAGCATGGAGTAGTGGAAGGAGTGTGGGATTTGAAATCAGAGAACCCAAAATCAAATCCCAAAATCCTTCCAAAGAATACCTATTTCCCCATCTATAATATAAGGGGGTTGGAGCAAGTAGTCCCTTTTAGCTCTAAATCAATGGCTCTATTTTCCTAGGAAAACATGATTTGGTAGTGTTGACAACCCCTGGCTGGGGCTGGCAAGGTAGTCCAATACATCAGGAGGCAGTTTTGTCCGGACGAAAGAGCACTGAGTCTAGAATAGGAGAGCTGGGTTCAGATCTCTTCAGGCAAATAATTTGGTCTTTCTCAAATTCTTCAATTATGAAATGAGGACAGTAAGACTTCTGAGGTCCCTTCCAGCTCTGAACTGATGATCTCATGGTCCTATGAGGTATAATGCTGGATTGTTGGAGGTGAGTGAAGAAAAGCAGGCATTGGAGTGGGTGACAAACTGGCTAGTCTCAGGGATAATATTATATTAGAGTGGAGTCTGAGCTTAATGGCATTATTGTGAAATGATGAAATAAGTTTTTTCAAAGGAAAATAACCTACTTGTGGAGAAACTGATATTCGAAATAGGGGAGATAAGATCACCCTAAATGAAAACACAAAGTATATCTGTTAAGAAACAAACGTAAATCAATAAGAGTGTAAATAATTTCTCTTTCTGAAAAAACAAAACCACTGAAAAGATGAGTAAAAAGAGTGGTTTTGAAAGTATGATTTGTGTGTATAGAATAATGCACAGAGGATGAGTAATAGACAAGACATCCAGGGATGTTGATAAATATGTCTTAGGGACTTGTCTGAGGCATATGGAAATTAATTTGCCTTGCTCAGGGTTACACAGAGATATTACTGAATTTTAGTGGGATGCAACTTATGACTTGAATATGGTAATAAAATATATTTTTTCAGAAAGAACAGATAAAATAAATGATGGGAGCAGAGTAATATGAAGAATTGACGACACTATAGAAGGAACAGAAGGTTAATGGGGAGCCAGGGGACTGATTTCATAGCCCTATTTGAAACTGGTGTTAAGGTCAAGTAAGTGGCCATAGACCAGCCTGAGAGTAAGAACTAAGGGAATGCTTGTAAGATGGGTTTCAGTTGTGTTCTATGGTAAGCAAAGTATGGAGAGTGAGAGATTAGATGTATGGTGACACTGTTTCAGGGGTTGTATTTGGAAGCTTGAATGGAGAGCTAATTTATGTGTGGAGAATATTTTGAGTACATGGAGAATTCAACAATAGGCTATTTGAGAAGTGATCTCAGTACAAAAGACATTCAATAGTTGTACAATATAAAAGAGATTCAATTTGTGCCAAGACATTTGTGAAACCAGAGAGACACCAACCCTCCATGGAGTACTGATCTGAACGAGATTGTGGTGGGGAGGAGTGGAGACCTGGTTGTACCTTGGGACCTTTGGTCACCTCATTTATTCAGGGAGACACCAGCAGAGGGCAGCAATGAAAAACTGAAAAATTAGCTTTATTTTATGAGTTCTATGTGAATTATGGCTTCTGAGTTTCTCCAAGTTCTGTTTCAGCTAGACATTCCCATAGTTGGGAGGAGTCCAGTACAAGGTGACCAGGGATGCCAGTTACACATGACTGGAGCATGAGAAGTGACGTTGTAACAATCCACTCTTACATGCAAATCCTTGGACCTTTGGAGGAAACATGACAGAGAACATGTGTTTGTGGATAAAATAAAAGGAAGATGGGAGAGAGGATGAAGTGGGAGTATACCACATTATTCGGAAGGAGATACGGAATGATAAGTTCCTGACTCTTTATATATCTACTTTAGGTCATAGGATAGGAAGATCTTAGGATTTAGAACAAGTATAATCTAGTCCAACTACCTCATGGGAATCTGGCATATGTGTAGGGCATCTAGGATGGTATCTCTCCATGTGGAGAAGCTAAGGGCGCTACTTACAGGGTGGAAGTACTTTGGAGAGACAGTAGAGCGTGTGTAGACATTTTGTAGATGATTCTTGATCTGAAGACCTTGTGGTTAGGAGCTTTTTGTATTGGCTGAGCAGCTGGAATTAAGGAAGTCTTCCAAGGGCCTGAACTGGCATTCAGCGTACCCCTTTAGGTTACGCTCACTTTGGCTGAACTCTGGTGGTGTGACTCCTCCAATAGTATTTGGTGAGAGATAGTGATGTAAGGGGAAACTCCTTAGGGCCTCCTTCCTTCCGAGTTCATGTGAAAGGGCTTCAGTCCTTGGCCTCGCAGTTATTATTTTTCACTTTAGGTAAAAGGCTGGGAACCTTTGATCTTGTAAGTTTCGAAAGGTTAGGAAGGACTCTACTATCCCAGTGTTCCAGAGTATCCATTTGCAGCTAGTACAGAATCAATACATTAGGGAGCAAAGAGTAGCTTTTGGGACCCCTGCCCAGAAGTGGTTGGACAAAAATTCATCTAGTAGTAATGTCATGTGAACTTGACAGACCAGTGCTGGGAAGGAACTGAGCTAAACTGATCCTACTCAAGAACCTCTTTACCCCCAGTGAAGTGATACAGGGGAGCCATCGGAGGAAACATTCTTACATTTTTTCTTGTCATATTTGTTTTTAAAATAAATGTCTTTTTGTAAATGCTGATTGGTGTTAAATGGTTAAGTAGAAATGGGGCACTAGTCACTGGGGACCCTAACAATGTATGTGTGGTGGGGCAGACCTAATCAAGTGGTAGGACCTTAAGCCAATGGCAGTAGAAAATAGATATCCCAAATCCATTAGTGCACCCTAGATCTCTGAAGGGAGATGCAGAAGGACTGTGGTTGGGCATTTCTTTCCTAGTCTCTAAGAAGGGTGCCAGACTCGAATACCCCTGAAACATTTCTAGTTTGGGGGTACAGTTGGATCAAAACAAAAATTCCTTTGTTCCTTTGCTAGCCCTTAGTTAAAGAGGGGGCAAGAACATTAAACTTGTACCTACCGACTTGGCTTTTTCCCACCAAATGCTGGTTATATATCATTCAGAAAAAAAAGAAATATAAAAAGTTATACAGATTAGAAGTGTCAGACTTGACCCAAGGGCCACAAGGTTACAAAATTGTTCAGTGCGGCCTGAAATAGATTAAAATGGAATTTGGAAATGTTTAACAAAATAAATAAAGACAAAATATAACACAGATAATGTTAATTTGTGATTTTCAAAATCAATATGCAATGGCAGAGATTAATTTCTATTTGAGCTTGAAACCACTGGATTAGAATATATGATAAAAATATGTGAGTGAATGAGCTCTTCTGCTAGAAGTCAGCTAAAAATCTCAGCTCAGACCAAGAGATTAACCTTGAACTCATCCAAGGGGAAATTATTCCTCCCAAGTCCTTAGAAAGGGGATCTATAGTTGCTGAGGATCCAACTTCCTTTGCATGTCTGAAGCTTCCAGAGATGCTCCTTCTCTTACTTCTCCTCTGTATGAAATACCAAATGTCAGACTTGTATACTTTAATTTGTTTTGCTGAACTTTGTTTTTTCCTCTTTTTGAATTCTTTGTTATGAGACAGTTCCCTTGGAACATAGGAGGGAGGCATGTATTTAAAAAAATGTAGATAATATAAAACCAATTATATCAATACAAATAAGATGTTAGAACATATAAGCATGTCTGTGACTACTGTCTAAAACAATATGGAGATGGGGGATAGATCTATGATTTCCTTGGCATAGGGAGGTCTTGAAGGAATCTTTACTACCAACATGAACTGGTATGTTCTCTTCAACTTGTAGAATCAGGTAACTACGTAGAGGTCTGAGAGATTAAGAAATTCTGCGGGGTCATACAGCCAGGAGACGTTAGAGATATAACCTAAACCCAGGTCTTCTTGGCTCCAAGGCCAGCTCCCTATTCTTTGTATTAGACTGCCTCTCATGTTTGAAATTATATTCTAGACAAAGAAGACTGGAACATTTAATAAATTCTTACTGATTGGATGAGTGACAGGTATGGGAGATATTTGGTTTAGTGGAATGTAAATGGACTAAAAATCAGGAAATCTGGCTACAAGTGGCTAGGGACAAGTCATTTGACCTTTCTGTGCCTCAGTGTCCTCATTCCTAGAATGAAAGTCAAATTAGTGATCCATAGTTCATGATTGGGAAAGAAAGTATGGTACAGTGGATAGTAAATCCAGGGTCAAGTCCCCTCTATGACATATACTAATCAAATGGTTATAGCTAAGCTACCTAACCTCTCTGCCCTTGGACAACCCCTGAAGACTGTTAGTTATATAACAGTTGATGTTCTGAATTGGTTGAGGGAGTTACCACATAGAAGTTCTCCAGATGGATGAATTCAAAGGTCTGGACTGAAAAGAAAAAGAAAAGAAAAATCTCACAGGGTGTCCCCAAAGTCTTAGCGTAGTTTTAATCTGCTAAAGCTACAGTAAGACTTTTGAGACATCTTGTATATTTGAAAGCTTAACAAATAAAGAACACTATCCACATACAAGGTGTTACTATTATAATTTGTATTTTTTGAATATCAAGATGTTCATTGAAACTGTTCTGTTTGTGTCTACATTTTTAAAAGCTCCCATCATACTGGGTTAAAATGCCCATGTAGGGAGGTCATATTGAAAACATGGGACTTATTTAATGCACTTTGGGTCAATAACTTTAAGCTCTCCTGGAAGGAGATGCAAAGCTCCCTGAATAAGCTCTTTAATCCTTGTATTATTACATGATTACTTTATTTTTCTTTGTCCTTTATAGCGGTGGAGAAATATAGAAGAAACGGTCATGAGAGGCATGACTGCAAATGTTTTTTTTTCTTTCTTCCTTTAAAAAAAGTTATTTGGGTGCTCATTAAAGGTATCCAATTACATCATTACCAAATGAGTCACCCTTTAACTACTGTGAGTTTCCTACACTATCTCCAGGCTGCATGTGGCCTTTTATTTGTCTCCTGGGTGTCGTGGGAGACCCATCTCTTTAAGCTGGTATTGCCCAATTGGGTAGTCAGAGGCTGCTGCTGGTTTATGTGGCTGCTGGTGACTTTTAAAGGTTTTAATTAACTGTGTTTTTTAATCATGCATGTGTTAAAAGATTTCTGAACTGAAGGACATAATTTTTAAAAGCAAAGGAAATAGACCAACAAATAAGAGGCCCGCTGCTGTTTGCTGTTTGGTGATTTTTTTTTATAGCAGTGAAATGAAAATATCTCACCTTTAGGGGGCATGGAAGACTTCCTACCTCCCTTTGCACATACAAAGTTGCCCCCAATACCTGGAATATCTCACTTTCTCTACATGAAATCCTTGGTACCCTTTAAGACTTAGCTCCTGTGTCAGGTACTGCAATAGGAGAGACTTAGCCTGATTTCTGTAGTTGTTAATCGTAGGGTGAGTAGGTGGTGCAGTGGATAGGGTACTGGGCTTGGAATCAGGAAGAGCTGAGCTCTATTTCAGCCTCAGTCACTTACCAGGTGTGTGACCCTGGGCAAGTCATTTAACCACTGTGAGCCTCAATGCACTCAAGTGTAAAATAGGGATTACAATAACACCTACCTCTCAGGGCTATTGTGAGAAATATTATCAAATGAGATAATCTTCATAAAGTACTTGATATAATACCTGGCATATAGTAGGCATTTAATGAATGTTTATTCCCTTCTCATCCTTCCCTCCTTCTTACACTATAATCATGATGTTTTTATTTTGAATGTATGCTGTGTTTACTTATTTGTGCACATAATGTGTATTTTCCTATTGGAATGTAAGCCCCTTGAAGACAGGGGTGTTCTCATTTTTAAAATTATCTCCGGTGTTTAGCACAGTGACCAATACGAAGTAGGTATGTTCAAAATGATCATAAATGAACTGACTTCTTCTGCACTCTAGGACAGGGTTTATCAGAGTCTTAGTACCAAACCACCAGCAAAAGAACCAATCAGAAGCCTAGGGTGTAAATCATAAGACTAGGTGGGGAAACAGAAATGAAGAATCTAGGAGGGAAGTAGATATACAGTCATATTAAGTGAAGTCAAAAACATAAGCGATCAGAAATGAAGAATGAGGAATAGTACCTTAATTTAGCTCACAGGCAAGAAGAGGGTAAATCTAAGGAGAGAGATCAATAGCAGGGAGATGTCCTCCAGGCCTCAGATACCTAACTGGAACTGGTGGTATCCTCTCTATCACCTGATCTTGGATAGTAGATTAAATTCTAGGTGTTCATTTTATCTGTCAGATCAGGACTGGGGAATTTTTAACACTTACATTGGAGCAGAAAATTGACAGAAATCTCAAGAGGTCAATTGATCCATTCTCCTGACTGCCCCTCTCCCCTAAAGTTGTGCCCAAATCACCCAATACTGTTGTGTTGATAGTCGTTTCATATCAGTATTAATATCTATAGCTACATCTCTAGCAACATATAGCTACATAAATATAGATGTCAATATAAAGGGGCAGCTACGTGGCACAGTGGATTGAGCACTGGCTCTGGAGTCAGAAGGACCTGAATTCAAATCCAGCCTCAGATACTTACTAGCTGTGTGACCCTGGGCAAGTCACTTAACCTCTATTGCCTTCAACAACAAAAAGATATCAACATAAAACAGTTACCGTTTTTATTTTATATCTCTACAAATATAGACATATCCATCATATGCCTGTTCTAGAGTTTAAAACCCCTCACTGTTAGAGAAAAATTCTTTTAGTTTAACTAGATTCTCCTTTGTTTTAATTTTAGTACATTTCTAATTCAACCCCTAAAGGAGAAAGCTGCTAATCACGTAGGGGAAAGAAGACTGAACTGGAATTTCGAGAAGTTGGGAGAATCTTGGCTGAGTTTCACTTTGCTTCTCTACTTACTTGTTCTACGAGTATGGGCAATTTCCTTTTCCTCTCAGAATCTCCATTTCCTCTTCTTTATATTAGGTTAATAAGACTTAGCTTAACTGTAGAGGGCTATATAAATTTAAATAATTATTATTAATAATAACCTTTCAGAGGATTAGCATTTGGCAAATCATGAGGCAAAGTTGCCTCTCACCTTCCTTTTTTTCCATGACTCTCTCTCTCTCTTCTTAATATCTAACACTTATATAGCACTTTATAATTTAATAATAATGACCTGTATTTATGTAGTGAGAGACAGCCAGGTGGGTGGTTAGAAAACTGGCCTCAGAGTCAGACAGACTGGGGTCATGTACTTTCTCTGACACATATTAGATGTGTGACCCTTGGCAAGTGCCGTAGTCAGGACTTGGTAAACTATGGCTCATGGGCCAAATCTGGCCTGTTGCCTGTTTTGGTATGGCATGCCCACTAATAACATTTTTTTTTAATATTCTTAAATAAGCCTTATTCATATACCCTTTTAATACGTTTTCCTTAAAATATAAGAACAATTCTTAGCTTGTGGGCTATACAAAAACAGGTCACAGGTTGGTTTGGTCTGAGGGATGTAGTTTGCCAACCCCTACTTTGGACAACTTTCAAACTTTAAATTACGCAAAAAGAATGAGACTGCATTGATGGAGGGTGTTTCCTCTTCCAGGAATTCCCTTTACTACTGGGATTACAAGCCTTATTGCTGTCCCTATCCCTATCCCTATTTATATAGCATTTTAAAGTTTAAAGAGCCTTTAACACACATTATCACATTTGGGTCTCACTACACGTGTTATTAAGTCTACTTTTTGAACAAGGAAAATGACGTTCAGAGAGCTTGAGCGACTCGCCCATATTTAATCCACCAACAAACAATTATTAAACGCTTTGTGCCAGACACTGCTGAGCTGTCACCCAGATGATGAATGTTGGAAGTAGCCAAGGTCTCTCTCCCTCTCTCTCTTTCCCTCTCTCTCTTTCTTTCTCTTTCTCTCCCTCCCTTCTTCCTTCTATCCCTCGCCTTCTTTCTCTCTCCCTCCCTCCCTTTTTCTTGCTTTCATAGAAGTGTAATGATATTTATTTGATTCCATACAAATAGATAATTATTTCACGAATGACAAAACAACAAAGGGCTATTTTTTCAATTTTTTAGGAATAACATTAGAAAAATATTTTATAGAAATATTTTAGAAAAGGTTATGGTGCATTTAAATTGGAATTAAGTCAATAGGATAAAGAAGGTTAAATCCAAAATTCTTCCTGGTCTCCCTTGACACCCGGGCCAATGCTCCTCCTACTCTATCCCCTCGTTTCCTTTCTATCTGCAAAGTACCTTCCTTGCAATTGCCTGAGACAGGCTTTTCTCTTTCTGCTTGCCCATTTAACAGATGAGGAGCCTGAGACTCAAAGAATTTAGCATTGTACCCAGGGTCAAACACCTAGGACATGAGGAGTCTAGGCCTCAGACATAGGTCATACGAGTAGGACCATAAAAGATATTCTGATTACCACACTGTCTTCTGTTTGAAAAATGCTTTTCTTACACTCCTCTGAGACATGTAGTACAAGTCTCATTATTCTCTTAACAAGTCTCATATTCCCTTAACATATAAAGGAACAGAGAGAAAAAGAAGTTTAATGATTTTCCTTATGTCATATAGCCAGTCCTGGGACCAGGGCTCAAACAAATATCTTCTGAAGGCCAGTTGTTTGCTTTCCACTATAGCATGCTGCCTCTTGCTCAGTTGTGTCCCATTTCCTTTCCTCCCCCATTCCGAGCCCCTGATATTCCCAGTGGTTTCGTGTTGCCCCTTCCTTGTCTATCTTTGTCCCTATTTCATCCCCACTGCTCCCCTACCTCCTCACTACTACTGTGCTCTGTATTCTTTGGGTCACATCGTATTCCCCAGACCTGACCTTTCCAACACAACTTACCAAGATTGTATCCTAGTTTCCTTGGGATCCCACTCTTTGCTCTCCAAGGTAATGGCTAATTATTCCATAAACAGCCCTAAAAGTCTGTGTTTGATTCCAGTCAGTAATAACGTATTCTTAACTAATTTTGTGATATTTTTCACTAATTCAAAGGGGAAAAAAACCTGAAACAGCAGAGGGAAATAACTTTGGGCATCTGTGGTGGGGTGTAATAGGCATCTGTTGTTTTGGGTTGGATGGGTCTTTCAGGGCTTCTCAAATTATGTTTTGTTCATGAAGAACTCTGGGTGAATATACCCTGATCCTTTGTGATGATTGACTACCCATCCTTTAACCTTCTCACTTCTAGACTAAGTACTTTACTTTACTTGTCTTTTTCAATCCATTGATCATTGTGAACTTTTTCTATTTTAGTCCTGTGATGCTGTGGAACCTTGAGAAGTGATAGGCTAGCTTTGACCCTAGCTTGCTCAGTTCTAGGCTTTCACAACACTTCCCACACATTGCCAAGCCATGTCATATCCACAGCCTCACATCCACTTCCTTCCCTCCTCTTTCTAGATCCCCTTCATATGTTCTCTACTGCCATTAGAATATGAGTTCCTTGAGGGTAGGGACAGTCTTAGTTTTCTCACTAATATGAACTCATCTGGTAGCATGGCCAGCCTCTCACCTTACCTTATTTCAGCAAGATGAGAATCCCAAACACACTGGGACAGTTATATGTGTATCATTACCCCTGGCTGGGCTGCAGTGTTCAGGAGGTGTGAGTTCTCCATGGTTTTCAAAGATCACCCATGCTCTAGTTCCATCTCTCTTCTGTTAGTTCCAGCTTATCATCTGGGAAGAATTTATGAATCAAGTGGGTTAGATATAAACTCTGAATCCCTACTCACTGGCTAAATCATGACTTCTCTTATTCTTGCTATATTTAAATTAGTCTTAGTCAAATGACCTTAGCATAATGGAGACAATTCACCAAAAAAGAAAAAGATAGTCATGCTTGAATACTCTTATGTAGCATTATTTTGTTCTTGCCATATAATATTACCAAATAAACAGTTAATAATAATAAGAAAAATTAATTCTAAAGGACTACTGAGCATCTCTATGCCTACAGCTCTCTTGCATCTCTGAAGTCTCTAGACCTAAGATTAATTCAAATCTAGAGGTTAAGAGAAAGCTCAGTTAGAGTCTTACTTGGAGTGAACAAAGAATCTTGTACAAACAATAGAACTTCTATAGGATGTTAGATTTGCAGTTTCATTAGGGTTAGTCTTTGGTTGAAGATACACAAACTTTGAACTCTGTATCTTGACTCAACCTGGGTCAGGGTACTTGGGATCTGGAACATGTCAGAATTCATGAAGTTTAGTCCTTTCTCAAGGTTCATCTATCCATTTGCTGCTGGGACTTCTGACCATTGGTCTGGTCAGCCATGGTCAGACACACTGTGACTTGATTAACATAGTAATGTCATTTTGATCCTTTCTGAGAATGAAGGACCATAGTCAACCAGAATCAAATACAAACTCCTCTGCCTGGCTTTCGAAGCTCATCACAACCGAGTCCCTTTCAATCCTCCCACTAAAACGTTATTTCCCTCTATGCCCTCTAAGGTGCAGCTGCAGTGGCCTCCTTGCTATTCTCACAACACCTCGATTTCCCAACTTTTTGCCTTTCTTTGCACCAGCTATCCCTGTTGCCTGGAACAATCCCCCTGCTTCTCAGAATCCCTGGATTCCTTCAAGAAGTTGCCCCAGTGGTACCACCTACAGGCAGGTTTTCCCAGTCCCCCAGCACGTAGTGACCTCCCTCTCAAAGCTGCCTTGTATTCACTTTGTATTTATTCGACATATATTTATATGTGTTCATGCCCCCTCCCCTGTTAAAATGTAGACACCTTGAGGGCAGGGAGTGGTTTTTTTTTGCCCTTTTATCTTTGTGTCTCCAGGTGCTTAGCACAGTGACTGGTTCATAGTAGGCTTTTAATAAGTCTGTTGATTAATTGAAAGAAGTTCTCTAAGGTCCTTTCTAGCTCTCACTCCTATAATTTTATTATCCTGAGGTGTGAGCCAAGCTTTAGACAGACTATGTCAGGATTATTTGAAAGCCAAATAGGATCCCTTGGGGTCCAAATAGGTATTTTGGCCTGAAAAGCAGCAACTCCTTAAACCCCATGGGGAAGGAAACGGCATTGCAAACATAACAGTAAAATAGAACAAAAAGATCCATTGAATCCCAAATCTTTCAGGGGGAAGCACTAAGGTTACCCAGCAGAGGAGGGCTCGGATTCTCAAATCTTAGACTTGACTATTGATTCATGTTGCTCAGGTGAAACTCCCAGGTAGCTCATTGACCCCATTTTACTGGGGAGGAGATGCTGATATGAATCACCAAGTACTGGCCTCACTGGGGATGAATGGCAGGCTCTGTCTGTGGACGGCTATGTGGCAGAAGCCTCCAGGATGATGTAGCTGTGGACAGGAATTCCCTGAGAAGACTGAGGGGAGAAATGTGAACAGTGCTTGCTTGTGCTGAAAACAGTCAAACGCATTTCATTTTACAAGGCTCATTTCCCCAGTACATGTTCCTCTCTCCCTCCTCCCCCCAAAGCCATGTGATGCAATTGTGATAAATAATCACAAGGAACATGTATGCCTGTGTAAATCATTCATTATTATTTGTGTTTGGCTTGGAACCTTTGTCAACATACATCACACCTAATACAACTGCAAGCCCCAACTCAGTCCTTGACGTGTAGGGCTGCTGGTGAATTGCGTTAGCAAGCGTCTGCCGAGATGTGTTGTGAATAGTCTATGTAGTCAGTCTGGAGAATGAACGCTGTGTATTCTCAGAGGACCTGAGTAAAAACATGATATCTAATATTTCAGTAAGCATCCTCACAAAAAAAAACCCATTGCAAAACCCTTCCATTAGGGCTGTTACTGGAATCTTGTAGTTCATTTTTGCCTTCTTGCTGGGAATCCTCTGTAAAGTTATGGTTATGGTCATGTCCTAAATGGTACTAATCTTGGAGCACTTTGTTATTTCTTCTCTCCCAAGGGAGAATAAGTTAACAACTTGCTTAGAACCTATCATGAGAATCAATTTATTCTCCTCTGAGGCTTTAGGAGGGAATTTGTTCTCTCAAAATAATTACACATTCCTGTCATGGTTGACCCCTTCCTTCTTTATAGATGAACCCAGACCAGAAACTATCAACTTGTAAAATATTTTCAGGGTCATTTCTTGGTTGGTGTTTATTACCAGAGAATGAATTGAATTTGTAGACATTATGGGGTGAGCATGTCTCTCTTGACTCAATACAAAATATCTCTCAGTGTGAAAAGCTTGAAGGTGGTTATTTTCTTCATATGGATCATAGATTGAGAGCAGTAAGAGCCCTTAGAGATGATCTAGCCTAACTCCCTCAATTTCCCCATAAATAAATTGTGGTATCAGAGAAAGTTAAGTGACTTGTTCAAGGTCACCTAGATAATAAGTAGCAGTTCCAGAATTCAGATCCAGGTACTCTGACTCCACATTTCACATGATGACCTTATGACTAATAGTCTTCAAATGACCTGCCACGCTGCCT
This sequence comes from Bettongia penicillata ogilbyi, assembly GCA_023548195.1. NCBI lineage: Eukaryota > Metazoa > Chordata > Mammalia > Diprotodontia > Potoroidae > Bettongia > Bettongia penicillata. Next base: position 5,900,689 of record JAJHZJ010000271.1, on the reverse strand, counting down.
TGCACCTAGTAGATACTGAACAAGGTTTTTTTCCAAAGAATTTTAGAAAGACTCAAAATGGAAAATGGAACTTTCTCCTACATACTCCATGCTCCAACTGAATTGGAACACCTACCCATTCTTTCTAGCCAACTCAATGCTTTGTTTTATAGGACTGAGCTCTCTGATGCCCCTAATTGGTAATGATCTCCTGCTATTACCCTGCCCTCCTGGGAACTTACGTAGCTCTTTACTCACAGCTTTTTTATACATTCCTCATACACTATTTTGTGTATATGTCATATACATCTTTAAGACAAAGTTTCGTGAGAGCATAGATCCTGTCTTATTTAAACTTTGTATCTTCCTCAACATCTAACCCAACATTCTGTACCCCATAGACACTTAATAAACATTTACTGAATTATATTGCTGTTGAATTAAATATCCCTCAATATGAGGTTGTTGGACAGTGGTGGAACCCTAGGATACACAGTGGAGGCCAGGACTGGGAGAGCCATGACTAGCCTGAGAAAGTAGGGTAGAAGGTCAACATGGGAATGGGCATGGTTCAATGGTCTAGTACAGAGGTTCTCAAACTTATTTGGTCTACCAAGCCCCTTCCAAAAAAGAATTACTCTGAGCCCCTCTGGAAATCCACTTTCTTTAACCCTTTAAGGCATCATTCAAAAAAATATAAAATACATTTTTAATATATTTTTTAAATGATGCATCTTAAATTTAATAATTTATTGTAAATTTGTGGGGTTGTTTTCTGTATTTGAATTTTGATGACACAGTATTGTGTCATGTAATAGCATAGTATCATATTGTAAATAAGTCATTACATGTATATATTCCTAACAATGCACACTGGACTTCCTGACGTGTAACACTCTCACCTTCTAATATTTGCTTGTTAAGACTTATTGGCAGACTTGACCACTAATTGGTTATAACTTCCATTTTTTGTGTGTATTGGGAAAATAATGCAATCACTATGACTGTCACACAACAGATAAAAGATGTACGAATGGTTTTTCTAAATTTTCTTCTCTTCTTTCCTTATGCTTCCACTACCTCCTTATTTTTATTCAATGGCCTCCAATTACACCCAAAGCTACCACTGTCTCCCTGGATAGTTCTAGTGGCCTCCAAGGGGATGGTATCACCCACTTTGGGAACCTGTAGACTCTAATGTGATATAATACAAGGAGCTTTGGTGCTGAGTATAAGGAAGTTCCAGATTGTAGTCTAGGCTCTTCCTTATCTGCGTGACCTTGAATAAATTATTTTATCTGCCTGCAACTTAGCTTCTTGTTAAATCTGGGGGTTGGATCTCTCATGTCCCTTCCTATATCTACAGACAGGCTACACCAGGTTGAGCATAACTGACAGGCCTCAAATTGGTCAGTGAGTCAGGGGAATGAGAACAGTTTGTTCCAATGGCCATGAAGGCATTTGTCACTTATTGCTTGCCCTTAGACAAATCACTTAACCTCTCTCAATTCCTCAGTTTCTTCATCAGTTAAATCAAAGAGTTGGATAAGACATTCTATGAAGTCTCTTTTAATTCTGTCTATGAACCTATGAGTGGAAGCAAATGGTCTAAGGCAAACAGCAAGCAGAACATCCACAGGAACTAAAAGGGTAGGGTGAGGCAGTAAGCAGCCTGTACAGAAGGGAAGCCAAGAACCCTTCAGATAAAGTGAAGGTGGGCGGCAGACGAAGTCTGGAGTGATTTCCTCGAACTACACTTTGGGCAGGCCATTGTTGCAACCAGACACAGTCTCAGGAAGATAACATATTGGTAAGAGGTCTTGTGATTATTGACTTTTCTGAAAAAGACCTGAGGCTCATATCTATTCATAGTTAACCCACAGATCACACTATGAGTTTGGGCAACCAGGGCCAGGAACTCAGGAAGGTTGCTTAGACAAGGTATAAAGAGTAAGCCGCACTAAGACTTCTTGTTTTTTAAATAAAATTTATCGCTATCTTTTTTTTTGGTATTGTCTAAATATTTCCCCTAGATCTTTCTCTCTCCCATAGAGCTATCCCATTTAAGAAAGAAATTTTTTAAAAGATAAATAAAAAAAGGAAAAGAGGTGGGAACCCCACCATATCCCAGGAAAACTGATCAGTACAATGAAAAAATCTGATAATATATGCAATGTTCCACATGGATGGACCCCCTCTTGCCCACTTGCGTAAAGGACATATAAGACCTTGATTTTTGTATCACTCTTCTGTCCCAGGCAGGAAGCTTTTTATCTACACTCTCCTAGGGCTGGCACTGGCCCCAAGAGGGGGCCATCCAAGGGCTTGCAGGTGGAAATCTCTTAGATACATACACCTGGTCAGAAAGAGGAGTATGAGCACATTCTAAAGATAGATCAAGACATTGTTATAGCTGGGACCTGAGCATCAGTCCTGCACATTAAAGCAAAGCAATAAGCATTTTTGATAATTGATATTTACACTTCTAAGTTGAGTTCACTGTCTCTTTAAGAGCTTTTCTTCCATTAGAGTACTTCAAAGTCATCAGCAAATGAAAATGTACATGGATTTCCACAACTATATGGCATTTCACATCTTGCATTTCATAGTGGGGAGCCAGGATCATCCTGCACTTTTGTATACTCAAGATACAAAGTGCTGGTTTAAAAGCAAATAATTATAGCCTTAAGAATAAATATGTAAGCATATACACATATAAATCTAATTCATGATTTTGTTCATTGTTCTTCCCTTATGTGGATATTAATTGGCATTTGGTCTTTAGTCGTAGCACACATATAATGTAATTACAGATATTTGAGGAAAGGTAGAGAGAACCCTTTAAAACTTAAGCTCTTATTTCTTCTCTCAGTGGGGAGGCATAGGCCCTTTCCCTGGTGTGGTTTTCTCTTCTTGACTAGCAGATATTTTCTCTTGCCAAGGGAAGCCAGCATTTGAAGATAAAACCCCTATTATCTAGTGTGGATATGCCAGCTCAATATTGTAATAATTTTCTTACTGTTGTCCCTTTACTTCTTTCCCTCAAGGGCATCCTATGTGATGATAACTTGTGTAAGTATATTTCATAGATGAGACATTGACAATAAAAAAAATTCCCAGAATATAACGATAAAAAATCCCTCAAACCAGTAGCCGATTTCACTTGCAATCTCCCTTCTGCACGGGGGATGATAACACAAAAATACTATTGACAAAAGATGGTCAGAGAATTGCTGCCTATACTAGGACAAAATTGGGGGGGTGGTAGAGGAAATGGTGGGAAAGATCTTGCTGGGAGTGTGTGAACAGGAACTGTTGGATTTTCCTTTACAAGAATAAAGAAGAATCACATGTCCTTAACTACTGGAAATGAAGGAAATGTGTCCATAACTCTCAGCCCCTGCCACATGCATCATCTATACTGAGGTGCTTTTTTTCAGTGACAGATGTCATTTACTCTGAGGAATTTCTCTCCCTAGGATGTATAGCATAATGGGAAAAGCTAGTCTTTCCTAATTCCTACTTTTACTAGGCCACTCAATAAGCTGTCCCTTTACCCTTTTACTCCTGGAATCATACCTTATATAGAGAGCACTAATTTGTGACAAGTATACACAGCAGGATACAGGGAAAGAACATTGAATTTGGAGCCCCAATATCTGGGACTCCAAATTCTACTTCTTTCTCTTATGAAAATGATAGCTTCTCTGGTCTGTTCCTTATTTGTAAAATGATTAAGTTGGACTAGGCAATATTTAAGGACTCTTCTATTCCTAAATCTTTGAGGCTGTGATCATTTTATGAAAGTGGAGAAACAATTGGTCAACTAGAGAGGATGATGATAAGATTATAGATTTGAGTTCATATCCTTTCAGTTGCGTCTGCCTCTTCATGACTCTATTTGGGATTTTCTTGGCAGAAGATACTGGAGCAGTTTCCCATTTCCTTCTCTAGCTCATTTTACACATGAGGAAACTGAGGCCAACAGGCTTGCCCAGCATCACACAGCTAGTAAGCATCTGAGGCCAGATTTGAACTCAAGAAGAGGAGTCTTCCTGACTCTAGGCCTATTCGTGTGTGTGTGTGTGTGTGTGTGTGTGTTGGTCCTTCATTGCCAAAGACCATGCCATCAGAGAAATGATGACATGACTTGAACTTGACTTTGAGTGAAAGAGGGTTGTGCAGGTCACCAGACTCACTTCTCCTCCAGAGCCATCTGAATCCAATGACCAGATATTCATCAGGATGACTGGAGATGACCCAGGATGGGGCAATTGGGGTTAAGTGACTTGCCCAAGGTCACACAGCTAGTGAGTGTCAAGTGTCTGAGGTGAGATTTGAACTCAGGTCCTCCTGACTCCTGCACTGGTGCTCTATCCACTGCACCACCTAGCTGCCCTAGCTAATCTCTCATTTCATAAATGAGGAATACTTGTTAATTCACTGACTGATAAATGCTCAGAAAAGTTTTGTGACTTAAGAAAGGTCTCATGGGTATAATAAGCCACATAGCTAGGACACAAACCCTGATCTCCTAACTCCAAGTGTACTGTACTCCTGTGCTCTCCTTTACACTTGCGTTATTTGGATATGATTCATCCCTTCCAAGCTAGAGATAGATTGATGATGCAGTGAACAGATTGGGCACTAGCCCTGGAGTCAGGAAAACCTGAGTTAAAATTGACCTCAGATGTTCCCTGGCTGTGTGACCCTGAGCAAGTCACTGAACTTCTATTTGCTTCAGTTTCCTCATATGTAAAATGGGGGTTTTACATACCTCCTAGGGGTTGTTGGGAGGATTAAATCTGTGCATTTAACAGTGTCTGGAACATTGTGGGGTAGTAGTGTAGTGGATAGAGTGCTAGGCCTAGAGTCAGGAAGACCTGAGTTCAAATCCGGCCTCAGACACTAGCTGTATGACCCTGGCCAAGTTACTTAACCCTGTTTGCCTCAGTTTCCTCATCTTTCGATTCAGCTGGAGAAGGAAATGGCAAACTACTCTCCAGTATCTTTGCCAAGAAAACCTCATATGGAGTCATGAAGAGTAGGACATGATTGAAATAACTGTACAACAATACAAAAACTAGAACGCAGTAGGTACTTAATAAATGCTTATTCTATTCCCCTCCTTCCCCTTTCCTCTCTGACTATAGGATCCAATTCTTAAATTCCTAAACTGAAATTAGTATTCTTTAGTGGAACATCTGACTTTAGCTTTTCCATATGAGTTTCTTCTTCCAGTTTTCAGACTAGCAAAGATCAGGGGTGGGGAACCTGTGACCTTGAGGCCCTCTAGGTCCTCAAGTGTGGCCCTTTGACGGAAACTAAACTTCTCAAAGGGCAGCACTTGAGGACCTAGAGGGTCACATGTGGCCTTGAGACTACAGGTTCCCCTCCCCTGGAGCTATGTTTAAGCTCCCAGAATCAGGAGTGCTTCATTTGAGTAAATTGCTTTCCACACAACAACTGAGTAAGATAGGTGGAATCAGAGGATCATAGACTTAAGCTTTAGGGGATCTTAAAGACCAACTTCCTCATTTGTACATAGGAGGAAATTGAGACCTAGAGGTTATATGGGTAGCCACACAGCTAATAAATGTCAGTTAAATTAATGAATGAACAACTAATAAACCTTTTGAGATATAAATACAAGCAATCAAGAAAGCCCCTGACCTCAAGGAACTTCCATTCTAATGAAGAAGACTTACTTACATAAAGGGGATGCGGAGAGGGGGCTGCTGGTGTGCATACAATTGCGTGATTTGAAAATGGAAGTGATATGGAGGTTCTTGGTAAGAGCCTGGTTCTTGTAAGATAAAGGAAAACTTACCTATCAGAGTCCAGAGTCCCAAAGGCAAAAATTCAAGGTTTCTCTGGCAGGAGGATGAGGATGAGGGCTGAAATGCAGTCTGAAATCCAGACTCTAGGTCCAGACTTCTTTCTGCTACCTCCCAGTGTCTCCGCTTAGTATTGAAGCATGGAATGCTATGACAGGGGAAGAGAGGCACAAATAATACTATCCCCATTTAACAAATGGGTATAAGGAATAGGTTGGGTGTATGTAGGCTTTGAGATTTCAGTGTAGTTGAGTGTGGAGACTGAAGACTTGAACCTTGTGACATATTGGAGATTAACCTTCCCGGGGAGGGTGAGATCATGTGAATTTCAGAGCCTAGGACATCCTCCCCCCGCTATCAGCATCATGGTATGTGCTTAGGAATAGGGCTCGTGACCAGGTAGCTACAAACATCCATGCTGCATAGACTAGTATGGAGCAAACAGTGATGAAATGCTGAAAGATAAGGTTTCACTAACAGATTGTCTAACTAATGGGCAGCTGTGCTTGCCTACTGGGTTTCTGTTTTAGAAGGGGATTATGGAACCCTGGGCAGCCTAACATATACGTCCATTCTGGTGGACTCTGGTAACAACATGAATGATAATGTAAACATCTGTGACTGGGGGCTTTGCTTCTTTACTACCCCAATAAGGCTCTTCAGCTTTTTGGCTGACAGTTCTAGGGAGTTTTCTTAAGGCCTCCAAAGCATGGCTCTCTCTAGGCACAGGACTTTTGGAAAAGGAAGGCTGGTGGTATGGACACATAGGAGAGGTGGCCCTGGGGAATGTTCTTCTGGTACCCAATCCCTCTGGCTGAGAAACTTCTGATTTCACTAGCAACGAAGACAGCTGACTGGAAAGGGAACAGGATGAAAAGTGTAGCAAAGACACCAGTGGGAAGGACCAAAGCTGGTGAGTCCTAAGACAGGCGGTGAGAATTGTACCTTAAGCAAGGTCCAGGCTAGATGAGTGAGTGAAAGTTCCCACTTTGCAACAGTGAGAAGAGAAGGTTTGATTAAACACCTGAACTGTCTGTTTATTTCAAATCTAAACTGAAAAGGAAGCCGATAAAGGTCAGATTCCATGATATGGGAGGAGATAGGGAGGACTAAGGTGGCTGCTCTTTCTGAAATAGATGTGGAATTATATACATTTGCACATATATGTCATTGCATTTTAATTTTCATTTTTACCTAATCCAGTCAAACAGTGTACTAATATGATGACTTCATGTAGAGGACTTTGGAAGGAGTAAGCAGAATAGAGGTTCATAACCTTGTGTCTGCAAACTTACCTTTTTTATATTTTGATATAACTGCATTTTAATGTAATTAGTTTCTTTTGTAATCACATAATTGTGTATATATGTATAAATGTATATGTATATATGTATACAATTTTGTCCACTTAAAATATTCCGAGAAAGACTTCATAGTCTTTACCAGACTGCCATAGGGTCCATGACAAAAACCTAACCTAATTAATCTACATCAGCTCTAAACTAAGGAGACACCTGGGATAGCACAGAGGAAATGGTGGAACCAAGGGAGAGACATCCAGGTCCTTAGAGCCTTCGTGGGGTCCTGGGAGCATGCCTTGTACCCCACAGTCCCCTCTGCTGTTTGGTGATGTACCAGGCAAATGGTATGAGCACAATGACAGTGTGTTATGCTCTGTCAATAGTACTCAGAGTCCTCAGCTTTCTTCCTGACCCCTTCTTTTATTTATCTGACCAAGTTAACTGGTAGAACACAAAATAGAATAGGTAGATATCTTTATGGCATGGTTTTCTTTAGTGCCTTCAAATGGGCCTCATTTATCCCCAAATTCTATAAGGAATCTGAAGTTTCCACTTTTATCATTCTAACAATAATACTAGTTTCCTTTAATGAGATTTACTAGCATTGAAAAGAGACAAGTCTAACTATCCACACAGGAAAACAAAGAAGCAATTTGATGAAGGATCTTCAACATTTGAATTAATCATATATATTATAATATCTATATTATAGACATATATATTATAGACAAATACTTCTGAGGTGCACTGAGTTGGGTCCAGAATTGAATGGGTGGAAGAGAGCAAGATAAATTATATTTGAGACATTTTGGAGTATCTTCATTGATCTCAAGATGCTCCCTGACATAGTATCCATTTTTAAAAAATGTTAGTATTCTTTCAAAAATTCAATTTTATTTTATTTTCAGCTCTGAATTTTATTTTCAGCTCAGCTCTCCCCTGCACCCTTTCCCTTTTTCCAGGAGAGGCTCCTGCCCCTCTCAGCTTTATCTGTCCATCTCTCCATCTATCTATCTGTCTGTCTATCTATCTATCTGTCTATCTGTCTGTCTGTCTGTCTATTCTTTTCTATTTAAAGGGGCTATCCCTCTGAAAGGCCTATTCACTGAATGGGCATTACCTCACTTTAAGTGAGTACCTAAAAAGCCTTAGCCTAAAAGCTCAAGGTCTCCCATTGCATCCTGGTCCATCTCTAGTCATCCTGATGAATATCTGGTCACTGGATCCACATGCCTCAAGGGGAGAAAGTGAGGCTGGTGACCTGCGCAGCCCTCCCTCACTCAAAACAAAGTCAAGTGTAAGTCAGGTCATCATTTCTCTAATGTCATGGTCCTCTTTGAAAATAAAGGACAAACACAACCAATAATCTCTCTTCATTAGAAAGTGAGAAAAACAAGACCAGTTACAAATACATGTAATCAAGCAAAACAAATTCCTGCATTGGCCATGTCAAAAATAATAACAAAGAAAACAAAAACCAAAAGCCTCATTTTGTCCTCTGAGCCCATCAGCTCTCTCTATCTGAAGGTGGTTAGTATGTTTGATCCTAAAATCTAGAATTAGTTCCAGTGTGTTGTTCAGAGTTTCTAAGTCTTTTAAAATGATCTTTACAATACTGTTGTTATTACATAAAATGCCTTCCCTATTCTGCTCACTTCATTTTGCATCAATTGATAAAGTCTTCTTGGGGTTCTCTGAGCTCATCTCCTGAAGACATTTCTTACACAATAGTATTCCAACACATCAGTATTCTTCTAGTGCTGTTAACCTTCCTAAAAGTCCATCTCATGGGAAGTGTATTTATTATAAGAGTTGTTCAATGAGCAATGTAAATTATAAAATATTATATTTGAAATTGGAAATTACCTTAGTTCAATCTCTACATTTTAAAGGTGGTAAAATGGAGACTGAGATGTTAAATAGCTTGCTCAAAGTTACACAACCAGGTAGGATCAGGAGATGACTGAGACCCTCTGGTTCCAAATTCAGTACTTTCTAGTGTATCCCATTAGCCATTTCAACTAAGAGAGAAATGCACAAGAATTGTGAAACATAGAATTATTTCAATTAATTAAAAGTAATTTTAATGTGGCATGATAGAGATAAGAAACCTATTTCAGACTGCTAAAGATGATTTGAATTCAAGAAGTAGAATAGATGTTGTTTCAGAAATGGAAGCTGAGAAAAGGAAGTGGGTTGGTCATGTAGTAAGAACAAAAGGCTACAAGTTGGACAAGTTGGGTACCTATAGAACATTAAAGGATGTAAAGGAAGGCTTTTACTATATTGACTTAATCCACCATAAATGGTTTATGGAAGGACATGGACAAGAGTTACCAGGATGAGAACGTGTGGATAGAATGTACTGCACTATTAGTAGAAGTATCTATATTGAGCAGATCACAGTGTTGAAGGACTGAAGAAGTATCTTTCTCTTGGTTCAAGGTATTGAAGGCCTCAGTTAAAAGAGATTTTTTTTTAAACAGGGGTAGCACATTAAACAATTATAACATGTTATTATGAACGAATTGAGAAGATTAACATTAGTTATCTAATGTTCTCTAAGGGTAGAACAAGAGTATAGTGGGTCGGAGAACAGAAGAAAGTGTAGGAGAATGGTTGGGGAGGGAGAGGCGACTTGTCTGAGGAGTGGAAACCTAAATGGAGAATCAGAGCCAGTGGCTTGAAAAGTGAAAAAGCAGAATAAAATCATTGGGAGCCTGAGGCGGAGGCAACCAAGAAAGCAAAGAGAGTCTTAGAATCCAGCTTTTCCTCTTTTTCCCATTTTGTTGAGTTTTGGTCTCAGATCTCACCAGAAACATCAGAGCTATGCCATAATTGAGCTGGTTACCCCAATTTTCTCTTCATGTTATAAAGCTTCACATCACTTTATCAGAATCTGGCTCTAATCTTACAAGATGGGTTTGGAGGTGTGAGTGTGACAGGGTGAATCCCTCCTTTGTTATGTTGTAGAATCCCAGTAGAATATAAACTCCTTGAGTGCAAGGATATCTCACTGAAATATTTATATACATATAGAACAGTGTTAGATATTAGGTACTTAATACATACTTCTTGACTGAAAAATACATTGCATTGGATTTTCTCTGGCACCCATGTCCCTCCCTAAGAAGAATTTAGGCACTTGGGAAACAGAAATTCTCTTTTTTAGGCTGCTAATGGGAATTCTGATGAACTGTAGCATTTAGCCATCCTTAATTCACTTGATGAGAGGCTGGTGTTAATGAGGCCAGCATCATCAGTCACTATGTTAGTCACTTCATGAGGTTACACTGAACCCCTAACCTCAGTCAACTTTCTTACAAATATTCTGAGGACCAGGGTACAGTGTTCGGGGTTGGGAACCTGGGGCCTTAAGGCCACATGTGGCCCTCTAGGTACTCCAGAATGGCCCTTTGACTGAATCCAAACTTCACAGAACAAATCCCCTTAAAACGATTTGTTCTGTAAAACTTGGACTCAGTCAAAAGGTCACACCCCACCTACTAGATGGTTCAATGAAAATCTATTATTATTGCTTGCTGAAGTAAGCCAGTCAAACAACATGTTCTTCCAGCAAAGTATAATGATCTGCCTCCCAGGTTACACTAACCCCAGAAGTCTATTTAACTCCCACCTGTAGGTACAGTACATCCCATACACTGAAATCAGTCCTGGCCCTAGGAAACAATTATATGAGAGTACCTCTGGCTAAACAGCAAGTCAGTCTTATTGCTTGTCAGTCTTTCGTTGAATCCATTTTTTCTCCTAGGGGCTAGATTACCTCATGGTAAGACCTGCTATTCCCACAGATAAATCCCTAATTCCTCTTTTCAAATCTCCCTAATACTGATTCCCTTTTCATTTGGAATTCTCTTGATTACTTGCCATTTGGATTTCCACTGTTCTTTTTGGAATGACATCCTGGATCTTGGGTGGATCATAATTTAGGGGTATCAGTCACTGGAATTGCCATTGTTGGACCTCCTTCAGCACTGGTATGTTATATTTATGTGCTGCATGTCTTATCTTATTTTCTGAACTATTTTCTGGATGCACATCCTCCTGTGCCTTTCGGTAGAATAAAGACATCCTCCAACCCCATTTTTGCTTTTTTCTCTGACATCTTCCTCAATCCATGGGTCTTCTTGGACATCCACTTCTCCCTTTTTCTTGACACAGCCACTGTTGGCCAAGTCCTAATTGTGATTTCACTGGCAAAATCACACACCAGAAAATTGTATAGTAGCAGGGTGAAAACAAGGGAGTCAAGGATAGAAATTCATATCTTATGGAAGAAACTGACTAGAGATTAAAGAGTGAAATGTAATTTGACCAGTGGTGACAGACTAGAAGACCTGGGAAGAGACACTGAGGCACCAGAGATCACAGTGAAGGTATATGGTCCAGCAAGAAAGAGAGGATAGGAAGGACAAAAGTTTTCAGTCAGAGAAGGGACTTTCAAAGTTCTATGGCTTTTGTGCAATTATAAAGTATAATGAGTGAGCATCCATATGTAATATCAGTTTTCTTATTCTAAAGCCTCAGAGTCATATAGGAAGAATGCTTTCCTTTTCCTTTTCTTATGCCAAAAAGTCTGGCTCCAGTTTTCTTTAGCATTTGGCTCTGCCAAGCTTACCATGATAGAACATTTTCATTGTGCTTTTTTTTTTTTTGGTTAAATCCCCTTGGCCATTGAATGAAAGAAAACTCCTCTGAATGTTATTGCTGAGCAGCTCGCGGCATGTTTACGATATGTATGTGTCTCTTCCTGGCTGACCTCACTGAAGGGGGCTGCTGGTTAGCCAGGGACCCATTTAGTGTGGCAAGGGATGAGAAATTATAGACCATCTAACCTAACCTCAGAGGTAGGCAAGATCCGAGAGACATTAATAAGGAATGAGATCACAAAACATCTGGAGAAATATGAGCTGACAAAAACTAGCCATTGTGGCTTCGTAAAAAGGTAAACCTTCTTTGACAAATCTAGTGGAGAAAAAAAAGAGAAGATAATGTGGAAAGCAGAGGGTTAGGAGGCAGTGGATATAAACTGCTTGGATTTCCTAAAGGTATTGGATAAGCGATTGCTGAATTGCTATACACACTGTTCTGAACCTCCAGTTTTTCTAGAGAAGGGGCATATCCATAAAGCGTTCACATCAAGCAACAATCAACCTCTCTCTTACCCTTCTGGTGTCACTGACACCCTTAGGAGTTTTACATTTGATTAATCGTAATGGAAATCAGCTGAGCTCTCTCTTTGCTACTTTGTCAGCAAGTGATGTTCTAGAATGCAGGGTTCCTGCATCCTTTGTAGGCAAGATCCTTGGGGGATTAGGTTGACTTGGTGTGCCAATGCAGGTTTTCCTACTAGTTCTCATGTAGGTCCATGGAGAAAATGTATAAGGTGAAGGATCCACTAGATTTTTCTTGGAGAAAACATGAATAATTTCTTTAAATATAACTCTTGAAACCTGTAAATGATACAAATTGGTGAGAATAAAAATGGGAAAAGGAGAAAGTGTTCTTCTGTATTTTGATGATTGTTAGGAAGAGAAGAGATCAGTCTCCAAATTGTCTATTTTCTCTCTGCTTTTACATCATCTATCTGGATTAGATAGCTTCTCAGGCCAGATGGGATGAACCTTGAGCTCTAGCCTCATGCCTCCATTTACAAAACCTTAGCCATTAAAGATGGAAACATTTCTTTCCCAACTATTGACAATTTGTATAAGTGGATCAACAAATTCAAAGGCATTTATTAAACACCTACTATGTGCCAAACAGATGTTGTAGGCACTGGATCTAGAAAGACAAAAATGAAATGTTTTCTGACCTCAGTGATCAGAGAAAAATGAACATAGCTCTTTAGTTGGAAGGGACCACAGAGGCCACTGGGTCCCCAATTTCCATTTTCCAGATGAAGAAACTGAGGCCTATGGAAGCAAAGTGATTTGCCCAAGATTACAGAGGTAGTAAATTTCAGAGGCAGAATATTAATCCAAATCTACTGACCCCAGATAAGTCACTCTACCATGCTGCCTCTTTTAAAATATGTTGGGGAAAACAACATGTAAGCACATAAATATATAAAAAGTAAATTGAAAGGTAATTTCATGGGGGAAGGAACTAGTCATTGAGGGAATGGATCAGGAAGATGAAGTGGGTGCTTGAACTGAGTTTTAATAGTCAAAATATATATGTTTGGGGTCTGGTTTCTACTGTTAGTGCCTAAACCAAGTGTCCTTTCTCCTAGTCACACATCTTACATCATGGACCAGGATGTGGGTACTTCACAAACTGCAGGTTTGTTCTTTTGCCCTGGCCTATGAGATCTAGATATTAGTCAATATTTAATTTGAGAATTCAGTGAGCTACAGATATCTATAAGATTATGTGAAATGGGATGTATTACCTAAAATAAAAAAGCAGAGAAAATCAATAAAGTTTAATAGCAAAAACTCAAAACCCATGGTCAAAACCAAACCATTGCTCAGCCTACAAGGAGGAAAGGCTATAAGTCCACTTTGGAGGAATAAACCACTGTCATAGGTTAATAATTTGCTCTTCAGATGATCAAAAAGATGCAAAATTTTGATGTCTAAACCAATGAGATTTGCCTCAGGAACACAAAGAGATCAGAAATTTACTGCTTTTGTAGCTTCTGTGGTGCAAGGTCTACTCAGGGTAGTCCAAATGTGCCCCAGTATGTCTATCCTTTTTCCTTGTCAGATGTGGGATTGAATGAGTAAATGAAGCCCTATTATATGCAGGGAACTGATTTAAGCAATGAAGATATAAGTAGAAAGGGAGAGTCCCTGCTCTCAAGGAACACACAATCTTAATATTAAGAGACAACATGTATAAGAGGTTTGCTTTGTAAGACAGGGAAGCTCAAAGGTCCTTAGGTTATAATGGCAAAGCAGATATTAAGGCATCTTCATTAATAGCATCTCCACTGACAAAGTTATATCTATTTCTGATGCTGACTGTTTGAAAATGTCAAGCACTTAGGTGATGAGAATCATTTTTTCTACTCTACAGTAGCTTTGGCTGCTGAGGGGGTAGGGGCTACAACACTTGCAGAAACAGTTGATCTTTACAAGATAGCTTCTCTGTAAGGGCTTGTCTCTTGGAAGATAGATATAGGGCCTAGGCTGGTAACAAAGGCTGGTGGTCTGAGGGGCACTGTAAGAGTCTGGTATTGATAGTAGTCAGGATGATAGCCAATAGGGTTATTTATGACTGTGAGGCCAGACTAGAGGTAAGACTGGTGGTCCAGATAAGGAACTGCAATTCAATTATTTTGCAGATGAGGAAACTGAGGTTCATGATGCACAGAACACTGGAACTGGTGGGCTGGATGTGTTGCCACCTATGATACCTATTGGTGAAATTCGTCGCTCTTGGTGTCGTTCATTATACATCCTTAAAGAGGATCATTGACACCCTGAGGGTGATGACTTGACTTGCATGGGAATTAGATTTAAGGGGCAGAGTTGCATGAAGTCATCAGCCTCACTTTCCTCCAGAACCATCGAAGTCCAGTGGTACGACAATGTATGACTGTTGATCACCAAGATTCAGTGAGTGACCTTGACCTTTCTAAATTAAAGTGAAATTTACACATCTAGTCCAACTCCTTCACTTTGTAGAGGAGGAAATTAAGGCCTGGAGAAGTCAGAAGACTTGTTTAATGTTTTGTAAGTGGTTAGTAGCACGGTGGTCATTCAGTCATTTTCCTTCATATTTGACCCTTTGTGACCTGGATTGAGGTTTCACTGGCAAATGTACTGGAATAGCTTGCCATTTTCTTCTCCAGCTCATTTTACAAATGAGGAAATGGAGACAAACAAGGCTAAATGACTTGCCCAGGGTCACACGACTAGTAATTATCAGATTCGAACTCAGGAAGATGAATCTTCCTGACTCTAGACCTGGTCCTTTATCTACTGTGCTACCTAGCTGCCCCAGTTAGTAGCAGATCTGGGATAGGAATCCATATATCTTGATTCTGAGACATTGTTCTTCCCAAAAAACAAAGACAATACAATATTACACTCACAAATAGTTATGCCCAGATTTAGAGTATTGAAGTATGAATAATCAGACAGTTGGATTTTCCTTATAGCTTGAATCCTTATGAAATTTTTCATAAACTCTTGAATCCCGATCAGCAACAATGAACTATATTTATTATATTGAGGAATCGTTGTTGTAAACACAATCAAAGTTCAAATGATCCAAGCATTTTCAGAATGCTTTGAGAATAACCTGTTAGATAAATGGCCCTTTGCTCTTTCCCTTGGGAAGCCTTTTCCCTAGGAATACATCTCATGAGAGTACTCAAACAAGTACTGTTCAGTGAATATCATGAAATTTAATGTTAGCCATGTCAGCTGGGACAGAAGTGAGGCACTCTATTGAATCAAAATTTTCTGTTTTTACTATGGATGCTTTTATTCATTTTGAAATGGCTGTCTTGGGGAAAAGGGCAGCCATTATTAAGCAGTATTTACACTCCAGCAAGCAAGAATGAATTGGCCCATAGGGAAGGTGACATGTGTCGATGTTTTCCCCCATTGTAAGGCTTTTCTGTGACATGATCACCTTTCGTTGTAGTATTTAAGGGTCTTCTGGAAGTGGAAGGGCTCTTTTTTAAAAACTGATTTTGTCAGAACTCTCCCTCCTATGTTATTCAAAGACAGAGAAGTAATAATGATAGTGAAAACAATAATAATAAGTACTTTTAAAGTTTTGAACAGCACTTTAAAAAGCTGTCTCATTAGAACCTCATAATAACCCTAGAAGGTCGCTTCTATTTTTATGTTCATTTTACAGTGGAGGAAATCTAGGTTGACACAAGTTAAGTGATTTGTTCAGGATCATACATTTAGTAAGTGTCCCATGCAGGACTTTAATCAGGTCATTCTGACTCCAAGTCCAGTGTTCTATCCGCTGCACTACCTAGCTACTCGTGGAATATTAATGAAGTGCTTACTATGTGCCAGATACCATGCTGAATGCTAAAGATACAAATCAAAAGTCCATATTTTCATGGAGGTAGAGAGTACATAAAAAGGAGATGAAAAGCAGAGGAAAGAAAGATGGAAAGAGTATCCCTGAGGGTCTAAAGAAATTTCAGAGGAAATAGAAAAGTTTAGACAGTAAGTCAAATAGGAAACAAAATGAGCATTGCTGTACCCCCTGCAGAAATAGTGGTCTGTACTAGAGTCACCCATCAAAAGAATGGGTTTCAGGATAGAAATTTCTCCAGGATAGAAAGGTGGCTAATGAAGAAGTGGAAAAATACAGAGAATGGAGTCAAGTTGGGAATGGATGAACCTATCAGAAGTGACAAAAGTCTTCTTGTCATTAAAAAAAAGGAAGAAAGAAGAAGGGAAAAAGAAAAAGAAGGAAGGAAGGAAGAAAGAAAGAAAGTCAGTTAGTCTTTGGTCTACTTTCAGATGCCATCAGTTCTTTCAGCGGAGGTGGGTAGCATTTTTCATCATTAGTTGTTTGGGATTGCCTTGGGTCATTGTATCCAATTGTGGTCGATCACAATTCTTCATCATACAATGTTGCTGTTACTGTGTACAATGTTCTCCTGGTTCTGCTCACTTCACTCAGCATCAGTTCATGTAAATCTTTCCAGATTTTTCTGAAATCACCCATGTACTGGTGGTACTTAAATCTATTTAAATCTACAGAATACATTTCCTTTTGTGGGGACATAAAATGACACAATACCAATGAGTGGGGAGGGATTTTTCTGAAGAGGTCGATTCAGAGGCAGAGGAAAGTCAGCACCCCACTTATATTCAAATGCATGTATTCTTATATTTATATACATATATATAAGATATGTATATGTATATATAAGATATGTATATGTATATATAAGATATGTATATGTATATACATATATATACACAGAAAGAGAGAGAGAGAGAGAGATATTGATTGATGGATTATGGTAACAGTGCCAGGTAGAAGATGATAAATATGAGCATGATATGGTCTTTAAAATTTTTATTAATGCTGTTCAGAGAGATCTGAGGGTGGCAAGGAAAGGTAAAGATGACTTGTTTTACCTATAACAGAAGAAAAGGTGAATCAGTAAAAAGGGTACAGCATTTGAGCAGGATAGATGGAATGATAATGATAATAACTAAAAAGAGAAAGAAGAAAGAACTCAGTTGTTACTGTCTTTAATTTTTTTTGTACTTCACAGCAAAAAAGATTAATGCGAAGTTGATGCCCAATA
Source organism: Bettongia penicillata ogilbyi (assembly GCA_023548195.1). NCBI lineage: Eukaryota > Metazoa > Chordata > Mammalia > Diprotodontia > Potoroidae > Bettongia > Bettongia penicillata. The sequence continues at coordinate 5,883,305 of JAJHZJ010000271.1, read as the reverse complement.
AAAATAAGGAGATAGGAAGAGATACCTACTAGTCCTTAATGAATTCGAATCACCTGATCAAGATGAGCTGCATCCACTGTCAGTAATATTTGAAAGATCATGGAAAATGAAAGAGGTACTACATAGAGAAAGGCAAAAGTGTTATCGTTCAAAAAAGGGAAGAGAAACTGCAAACTTTACTTCAAAGAAAATTCTAGAGTAGATCAGGAAAGAGATGTTTAGTGGAGATTAAGAAAAAGAATCAGTGACTAAAAAAGAGCTAGCATGTCTTCAGTCATGCTAGCTAGAAATTAAGCTAGAAATTAAGGAGAATGCCGGTCATATAGTTTATTTCAAATGTTAGCAAAGCATTTGACAAAGTATGTCATACTCTCCTTGTGAAGGAGAGATATTGATAATATCATTGGATTCAGAGCTAGTTGACTAGTAAAACTCAAAGAATACTTAAAGTTTTTAGTGAGTACTCCAGGGTTCTGTGCTTGGCATTATTCTATTTAACATCTTCATCAAAGAACAAATGCGTAGATGGGTGTGCTTATTAAAACTTCAGATGATATAAAACACTTTGGCTTCCCTTTAGATCAAGTAAATCTTTTTAATAAACTGAGACAAATAACTAACATATTGGATAGCAGAGTCAAGCTTCAAAATGGTTTTGATAGGCTACAGTAAGATAAAAATCAATAAGGGCAAATGGAAAGTTACACTTGAGTACAAAAACCACCTTTATAAATTCAATCTGTGGAGGCAAATTGTGTGGAAAAAGATTTAAGGTTTTAAGTGGATCATAAGCTCAATTTGAGTCACTAGCATAATATGGGTGCCGGAAAATGTTATAGGCAGATCTTGATTAGTGTGAATAAGGGATTCTGTGAAACGGTTGTTGCTGGTCATCTTTCATTTTTGTAGAGGGCCAATGACATCATGAAGGTGATGTCTTGCACATGAATTGGATTTAAGTGAGGGAGAGCTGCTTAAAGCCATCAGCCTTATTCTTTCCTCCATTTGCTGAAGTCCAATAGAAAAGCAAAGGTCAACATGACTGGCCCAGGATGTAGTCGGTGACCCTGATCTTTCTAAATTAAGGTCTTTCCTAGGTCTCAGTTCATCTAAGACCACGCCCATTCAATGACTGAGTCCTAGGTAAGAATTGTCAAGCAGTTACCCTGTTTAAATTTGAACTGCATTTTTCCATTGGGCTGAAGTCAATGGCCATTTTTTACATAATTTTAACTTTGAAAAGTGTGAATTGAAATACACGAAAAAACTTGATTGGATTCATGATTTGCACTAATTGGGGCTCTCACGGTAATGCGATCTTGGGCTACATTAAGAGAAGCAAAGCTTCCAAGAACAAGGTCTTCTTTACTCTGCCCTTGTTGGACTTCATCTGGAATATCATCTTTAATTCTGCATATGACCAGTTAAGGAGGATATTGATAAGCTGGAGAGTATCCAGAGAAGGGTAACAAAGGTGGTGAAAGGCCTTGAATCCAATTACCCAGTAGAAGAGAGAATGAGGGTCTGGAATGCTATGTTCAAATCTTTGAAGGGCTACCACATGGGACAATTCGGAGGCACAGTAGATAGAGTGCTGAGCCTGGAGTCAGGAACACTCATCTTCCTGAGATCAAATCTGGCATCAGACACTTACTGGGGCCTGAGCATGTTACTTTAATCCTGTTTGCCTCAGATGAACTGGAGAAGGAAATGGCAAAATCATTCCAATATCTTTGTCCCCAAAACAGTAAATGGGGTCATGAAGAGTCAGAGAGAGTTGAAAGAATGATTTAATCACTAGGAAGAGGGACTGAGCTTGTGTTCTCAGTTCACAGAGAGCAGAACCAGGAACAAGGGAAACAAGTTGCAAAGAGTTAAATTTAGGCTTGGTTTTGGGAAACAAACACAACTTGAACAACTACAGCTGTCAAAAAGAGGAATGGGCTATCTTGAGATAGGAAGTGAGCCCACTGGGTGATCAACTTACAGGATATTATCATGAAATTCCTTTCAGGTATAGGAGTTGATTGGATAGCTTCAGTTCCTTCCAACTCTCAGGTTTTGGAATTCTTTGAACAGTTTTGTATGGTACGTGTTTTTTGTTTTTCCAATTTTACAGGTAACAAACTATTCATGAAAGAAATTAAATTAATTGCCCAGGTCACACAGGTATCTCAAGATTTGAATCAGTTCTTTTTCTGACTTCAGCATTCTACTTACTACCCTTAATCTGCCTCATTGTTCTAAGGAATGATTTTTTAAACTTTTTGGGAGGGACAGGGGAGAGGCATTTAGGGTTAAGTGACTTGCCCATGTTCACAGTGTCTGAAGCCAGATTTGAACTCTCAGTCCTCCTTACTCCAGGACTGGTGTTCTGTCTACTTCACTACCTAGCTAGCTGCCCCTCTTAGTCAATGTTTTAACTGCCTAATTTATTAATTATTTTAATTTTTAAAAGATATATTGATATTGTTTCCTAAGGAGTCTATCAGTTGGAATGACCTTTGGAGATCAAATATATAAATTATATGAATACGGATTTGAAAACTGAAGCACTATCTTAAGGAGGTAACATATATTAAATGTTCTCTTATCTCATTTGTTTTCATTTCACTTTTTCATTTAAGTTATCCAATGAAGGCAATCCCTTGCCATTTATTGTAAACTTTTTCCTCAGCAAACGCAAAGCAGTAGCATTTTTAGCTGTTCTCTTATTTATACTACAGGAAACCAACAGCTATGTTCAGCCACAGCCAACATAATCACATGCTGCTGTATGGAGTCCTACATACCTCATGGAAAAATAGCTGAATTGGAACCCTTCCCGAAATGCAACTGAGGTAGGCAGAAAAAAAAATCCATATGAGCTCATAATAGGGAGGTCATTAAACCATTCAGTGGGATGATTTAGTCTAAAAAAATGTAAGATATTAACACAAATGTTCTTATAAAATACCATGGGGGTGCCATGTCTTTAATTTGCCTAGAATTAATTATACATTTAAATTTTTTATAGTTCAGTGAACAAATAGCATACAGCCTCAAGTATATTTTATTAACCTAGCTGTGCCTAGTATTTCAAAATGTTCCTTGAAAACATAGTGGACAAGATATTTGCATGCATACACGTTTGTGTGTGTGCACATGACTAAAGCAAGTGGAGGCCTTTGGAGCAGAGATACACAGTCTGAAGAGTGTTGTCGCCTGCACACACCCCACTCAGTCATCCGTTAACATCCCAATGTATGGAATCATCACTGGACCTGCCACTTTCGGAGTCCTCGTGTTTCTAAGGGAAATTCTCCCTCTCTCCTGTTCCTTCTCTCCCTTTCCCATTGCCTTTCCTTCTTCCTCTCACTCTCCTTTTCTCTTTCCCCTCTTGCTATTCTGCTTCCCCTTTCCTTTCTCTATCTCCTTCTCCCTCTCTATCTCTCCCCCTCTTTGTTCTTCTTCTCCTTCTCTCTCCCTTTTTCCTTTCCCTTCTCTCACCCTTTTCCTTTTTTGCCCTCTTCCCTTTCCTCTCTCTTTTCTGCTCTCCCCCTTCCTTTTTCTCTCCATCTCTTCTGTTCTCTTTTGTCGTCTCTCTTTATATATCATTCCTCCTTCTTTCTCTCCTCTTTTCCTTCGCTCATCTGTTCTCCCCTTCTTCTCCTTCTCCATCTTTCCTGTTCTTCCTATCTCCCCTTCCCTTTCTTGCTCTTCTTCCGGTCCTTACTTCTTCTACTCCCTCCCTCTTTCCCTCCCTTTTGTCCTCTTCCTCCCTCTCTTCTTTTAGATCTTTCAAAAAGAAGTATGTCTTTAAAATTATCCTCTTCCGATAGATACAAGCAACTAGCTCTGAACTAAGAAAAACAGCCCCTGGAAATGAGAGTTACACTTAGTTTATCGAAGCCATTAGCCTTTCATAAGCTAATAGATCTCCTGTCACTAAATGTAGCCATTCTAAAATGAAGAAGAAAGACTTATTGTGAGCACCTACCATCATCAGTTGGCAAAGCCAGTGTCTGTATCTTTTGGTTCATGTTTTAGAAAAGGCCACCCACAATACTGAGTTCTGTCCTTGTATATTAGTTCTACCTGTACCTCCCATCTGTCTGATTTTTTTTTTTTTAACTCTTGGCCTCTCATTTGCATTCCCAGCCCTTATTTACATGGCAGCTTTCATTGTTTCAAATTCCTGGCAGCTTCAGTTGTCACCTGATCTGATTAAACTCTTTTTCTTTGACTTTGCCAGGGAAAGAGTTTAAGTCTTTCTTCTCTGTAATGGTGAACAATTTTTCAAATACCACCTGGAATCAAGGGAATCAATCCCTTTCTGGGAAAGAAAGAATTTCTTGTTTCATGTGAAATTCCTAATCTGTTCATGAATCACATGTCCATAAATTCAATTATGCACATGATGGGCAAAACTCTTGAACTCCTTGGAGAAAATGAGCAAGGAATGTGAAGACAGAAGTAAAAACACTTCAATTCAATGAATATTTCTTACATACTTAATATGTGAAAGAAGCTTTTGTGAAATACTATGTGTGCATTTTTTGGATCTGTTTTTTCATTAGGATGGGGAACTCCCAGGATGGATATTCCTTTCTGCAATACAGATCAAAACCTCATCTGTAACTTGTAGTCTTAGAGAGCTGTGCAGGGAGACTGACGGGTTAAGTGAATTGATCATGATCCTATAACTGGAATGCATCGGACGCAGGAGCTGAACCCAAGATTTCCCTGCTCCGAGACTGACTCTCTACTTACTATTCTACACTGTCTCTTTTCTCCTCTCCCCCTGGGCAACATCACTGATATCCAAGAGCCCTTATTAATAGGCATAGATTTTAAAAATCTTCCTGTTGGAAATAGGCCGCATTACATAAAACATGATGACCTAAGGTTTAGTGGAAGCAATTACATTTAACTGTTATTTGGAGATAGATGTTGGGATGAATAAGGGAATTGACTTCTTTGTTTAAGGAAGCTGGGCTTATATGACTGCAAAAATTGGATATTTTTATCAGTAGAGTGGAGCCTCTTTTACTACTATATTTACACCTATTTAAATTCTCCCCACTCCAATCAATTCCAAATGATTCATTACGAGGAACACAAGATTTAGAGATAAAACGGACCTTAAAATCATCAGATCTAACCACTTCATTTTCCTGCTAAGGACACTTAACATCTAAAGAAGTTAAGTGACTTGGTTAAGGTCACATGAGTGATAAAGAGCAAAACCAAATTTTAGTTCAGTTCCTGACTCCAAATTTAGTGTTCTTTGTTTTCCAGAGTAGTTGGTTCCAAACTGCCCCTCTGCAGATTTTCCATCTTTCTAGAAGCATGTGTAAAAATGATACTATCAGTCCTCTTTCCTATAAAGACACAGTAAATATGATCTATTATTGTCTTACTGAATTCATGTATTTGTCCCCATCACTTTCAGAAGGGTTGGATCTCTAGCCTCTACAGATCCACATACATGTTGTGGTAGTAGAAACTGTGCTTTTTTATTCATTTTTTCAGCCCCCAACTAAGATTTAGTAAGCACCTACTATATTCCATTTAGGTGGCACTATGCATAGAACACTGGAACTGGAGTCAGAAACACCTGAATTCAAATTCAACCTCACACGCTTACTAACTGTATGACCCTAGGCAAGTCACTTAACTGCTTCAGTTTCCTCATTTGTCAAATGAGCTGGAGAACTAAATGGCAAACCCCTCAGATATGAGGTCACAAAGAATCAGACACAAATGAAAAATGACTGAACAACATGTTCCAGGTACCTAAGTGCTTTCCGAATATTATCTCAATTGATCTGCCCGACAACTCTTTGAGGTAAGTGCTATTATTATCCCCATTTTACAGTTGATTAAGTGTCTTGCTAAGGACCACACAGTAGGAAGTGTCTGAGGCTGGATTTGAATTTGTCTTCCTTAACTCCAGGCGCAGTACTCCATTCCCTGCCTGTCCCACTTTGCAGTATCTTTATGAAGATATATTGATTAGGGAAATGCAAATTAAAACAAGTCTCAGGTACAGCCTCACACCTATAGGATTGGCTATTATGACAGGCAAACAATGGATATTGGAGGGGATGTGGGGAAATTGGGACGCTCATGTGAACTGATCCAAACATTCTGGAGGGCAATTTGGAACAATCCAACTATGCACACACCCTTTGAGCCAGAAGTAGCACTGCTAGATCTATATACCAAAGATATAAAAGGGGGTGGGGGGAGGAACCTATTTATGCAACAGTATCAGTGCTTTTTGATGATATTAACATACATTGTTTTGTTACTATGAATGGCAGTAGAGGATGATAGGCAAGGTCACTTGTCTTATCTCTGACAGAGAAATTGACATGCTTATTCTATGTCCTCTTGCTCACTTGTGCCCACCATTCAGAACAAAGAAAGCTAAAACCATAGTACTCTGTTATGGTAGCTTGCACTCAGATACTGGGTGTTGTATGTATACAGGGACAGCATATGTATGAGATGAGACACAGAACAGGCGAAGCATGTCCTGTAGCATGAATCTGCAGGTGACATGGAGCCCCAGGCAAGGTGTCCTGCATGTGGTTGCCAGATTTATTGCTGAGGTACAAGGCATATATTATGTGCTGGAGCCAGCTGGTCACCTGTCAGGCAGAGTGTTGAGCCTGAGAAGCAAGCTGCTAAACATCTCAAGATAACAGCTTTATGGGTAATAAGCAGCAGGGGTGTCTAAAGGAGGAAAAAAAATCATGCAAAACTCACTTGAAGGCATTTTGTGATAAAATTGTAGGAAGGGTGGACAAAAACCAATGATGCCAATGTGATTAACTTGGAAGTTTAGGAAAGTATTTCATGTGGTGCCTCATGAAACTTTAAACATAAGATTCATTCAAATTCACTTCAAGATGAGCAGAATGATAGGAGCTGACAAGTAGCAGAAGCAAAATAAACTGAGAGTAATGATTTATGACCTGACATAGAACGAGAAAGTTGCAAGGATTCAGTCCCTGTCCAAGCTTATTTAATAACTTCATGATGACACAAACAAACCTTATTCTAACATTGCATCTGATACTAAATTGAGAAGAGCTGATTTAAAAAAAAACTGAAATAGAAAGGGAACATATGGATGAAACCTCAACATTTGGAGCAAGGAACAACATAGCGGGATTCTGTTTGGTGGAAGATGATAAGAATTGTCTGGCTTCTTTACTCCAAGAGAGGGACTGAGACCCCTGCCTGGCTGCTGGCAACACTCTACTCTCACCCCAGTCTTGGACTAGGGGATTATTAGCATGATAGTAACTTCAGCAATCTCAAAGCAAAGTTCAGAAAAAATGGCAGAGAACAGTTTTCTTAGTTCTAAGAAGCAGAGAGACAAAGAAAGGACAAACAGAAGAGATCTGTTGTTCAGTCATTTCAATCATGTCTGACTCTTTGTGACCTCATTTGGAAATTTCTTGGCAGAAGTGTTGGTTTGCCATTTCCTTCTCCAACTCTTTTTACAGAGGAGGAAAATCAAGGCAAACAGGGTGAAGTGACTTGCCCAGGGTCACACAACTGAGTGACTGAGGCCACATTTGAAATCAATAAGAGGAGTCTTCTTCACTCTAGGCCCAGCATTCTATCGACTGTGCCAGCTAAAACCTCTGATAGAATGAAGAAATTCTGTGCATTAAAAGATGTAGAATGATGTAATGGCTGAAGTCATTGCCTTGAAATTGGGAGAAATGGGGTTCAAGTCTTTTATCTGACAGCAAACCATGTGGGTGAACAAGGGCAAATAACTTTCCCTTTGAAATTATCTTCCCTTCACACAATATACATCTATCTGTACATAGTTGTTTACATGTTGTCTCCGCCTTACAAATGTTAATTCTTTGAGGATAAAGATCATATTTTTGTCCTTTTTTGTATCCCCAGAGCTTAGCACTGTGCCTGGCACACAGTAAGTACTTAATAAATGTTCGTTGACTGACTAGCAACCTCTCAGTGCTCAAGGAAGATTCCTAGCCATCCACTAGAGATGAGTTACAAATCTGCATTCATGGAGAAAATTCCAAGACTGAGAATTTCTAATAATGGTGAAATCATAGCTCCAGAAACATTTCCTCAAAACGAAAGAATAAAAATACACCAGGATAAAACTCCAGGAGAAGCAAATAATTCCCAATAATCATTAGTAAAATGATCTAGGGAAAAAAATGTAATAACAACTGGCCACAAGGCCTCAAAAGCAGAGAGAAAACATACTAAAAGAAATGAAGGAGGAAGTAAAGGAAAAATTAAGAATAAAATTGGAGTTCTTGAAGAAATCCTTGGTGGGAGAGTTCACATCTTGGGACAGAAGATAAGAAACCTTAGAAAATTAGAGGATACTCTGATAAATAGAATAGAGTAGAAAAAAAGAATATAAAAATTCAGTGATGCAACTGGTAAGATTAGAAGTATAAAGATTCCAAGATTGGGCAGGAAAATGAAATAACATACTCCCATAAACAACTGACCTAGAAAATGGAACCAAAGGAATTAAGGTTGACTTGAATGCAAAACAGGACAAAATATGATGAGGCAAAAATTTGTAGATATCATAATTTAAGAAATCATAGAAAATCTCTTCAGGCCTATTGGGACCAGAGAAGAAAATGAAAAATAGGTTTATTCCACAGGTCACTAAACCAAAAAAATAATGAACTCCCAATTTAATACACCCAGAGAAATATGATCACCAAACTCCAGAGCTTCCAGGACATAGAAAAGACACTCTAAGTGTTCAGGTACATACCACAGTGGAGAGAACACAGAGCTTTGCATCACAAAGACCTGAGTTTGAATCCTATGTTAAACATGTGCCAGCTTTCTTAGGCAAAACACTTATTTGAGCCTCAGTTTCCCCATTTGTAAAATGGGAGAGGATTTGGCTTGATAACTTCTGCAATTCCTTCAGCTCTAAATCTATGTTCCTATAATCTTAGAACACATACCAAAGGATGATAATTGGAATCCTATAGGATTATGTAGCAAATATGAGAAAGGAAAGAGAAAATTGTGATACAATATAGCAAAAGGCAAAGGAAAAAAGGCCTGTACCCAAGAATAATTTATCCCACAATTTGAAGCTTAATCTCATATGAGAATAAGTAGACCTTTAATTGAAGAGATTACTTCTAAATGTTCCAGTTGAGGAATGCTGCAGGAGACAAAAGAAACATAGAAAAATAAAGACATTTTAGCTTCTTGGAAGAGTAGCCTACAAGTGGAAGAAGAGGCTGCTGTCTCTTCAGAGTCCTTCAATCTCCAAGATTCAAAGAGAGAGCAAAGAAAGAGAAACTCAAGGATTGAGTATTTGAAACTGAGAGAGAAAAAAATCTGAGGAAAAAAAAAGAAATACACTAAAGAAAGGCTACATAGAAGGAGGGAAGATCTTTGCAGTTTTCATAATTTTAGAACTAGAGGAGACTAAATAAGCATGAAAGTGGGGGAAATATTTCATGAACTTGTATCTAACTTGGATAAAGGGAAGGTATAGAAAAGTAGCATAGCATATAAATACCTTAAATAAATAGGGAACTCTCTCCTATAAACAAAGAAACTGAAAGGCCCCTAACCAAATTTACTTTATGATACCAATGTGTCCCTGATCCCTAAACTAGGGAGACAAAAAAAGACAAAGATGAATGTAATGCAATATCCCTGATGAATGTTTATGCAGAAATATTGATCAAAATATTATCAAAGAGACTAAAGTAATATATTAAAAACTATTCACTGTGACCAGCTTGGATTCATGGGATTCTCTGTTAAGAAAAGTATAAATATACCATACTATATTAATAACAATAACAAATATCACATAATTATATCAGTAGACACAGAAAAAAGCCTTTGATGGTAGATAGCACTGATTTATGTTAGAGATATGAGGAAGCATAATAGGATATGGACCATCTTTAAAATGATATAACAGTATTTATCTAAAATGAAGTGCTAGCAAGATTCCTAGCAGAAAACCAAAGGTCCTTCCTCATCAAATCAGAAGTAGCTGTTGTCGCCACTATTATTTGTTAGAGAAATACTATCTATAGCAATAAGACAAGAAGATAAATTGAAAGATTAAACAGAAACAAAGATGATGCAAAATAATATTTATTTGTAGGCGATACGATGACCTATTTAGGCTCCCAGAGTTTCAATGAAAAAATTAATAAAAAATAAAATAACAACATATAAAATTACTCCCTTTCCAAATCATCAGTCCTCTATGTATTACTGGCAAAATCCAACAGGAGATAAAGAAATTCCAAGTAAGTACAAGAATGCATAATAAAGCTACGCTATTAGGTAAATGACTAGCCGATATATGCTCCTGGAACTGTCTGAATGTTCCTGCCTTTGTGAAGACTGATGCCTTTCATCTGGGGTAGAGAATACATTAGGAAATAATAGCATCCTTTTTCCAATTTGCAATATCTAAAGGCTGAAGAAAATGACCAGAATTCTAGAATTAGACTAAAGTCTAATGACTTCCTTTGCTTCCGTAGTGTCGTGGAAATTATCAGCAGTGAAGTCTATTTCAGTAGAAGAAACTTTTCCTCCTTTTAGCTCCTTCCCTTCCTAGATGGCATCATTCAAATAGCAACTAGAGAGATAAGCATGAGACCTTGAACTCAGGGGTACGTATATTGAACAGCGGGTAGAACACTGACTACTCTCTCCAGGTACTACTTCATTGGTAACTTTCTCTTATTGCTGTATTTCTTTAAGATGAGCAGGCCTGGATTGAAGACATCTGTAAAGATCTGGATTTTTTCCCCCAGCCACAGATATCTCTCCCCAACAGATGTTCCCATTCTGGCAAAACTGAAAGGAAGGAAATCTTCAGAATCCTCTTGACTTTGAGTCCAGATGCAGCTGAAGAAAAGGAAAATATTTTTCATGGATGGAATTTTCATGTTCTCATCTTAGTTACTCACCATCATTTGGGGTAAGCACCAAGGCCCAAATCCCTTTCCTAAACCAATATCCTTTGTTCTATCATGGAGGATTATTTTGATCTTACTACTTTTACTTGGAAATCTTCATAGGCAGCCTAGATGGAAAAATTCATGAAATCTGAGCTTACCTCCTAGTGGTACTTCCAGGTCAAATGATTCAGATTCAAATTCTCTTCTGGCTCCAGTTTGCCAAATTTGTATGGGCTAATTTATGCACAGTGAAGATTCTGGAGTTGGCTCTTCTAGGTGTCATTTGTGTTTTCAGGGAAAATTTCCAGTTCTGATTCTTTTGGCAAACTGTTTCCTTACCTCCTCAAAAACATTAATTCAACAAACATTTTTTATAGATCTATGACATGAAAGCAACTGACATGAAGCATTCGCTCATTTGTTCACTTATTCATTAAACTTTCATCACCTACTATGGAAAAAAGCACTATGTTTATAACCTTTGGTTCTAGAGCTCACTTATAATCCATCATTTTTCCATAGATTCTATCCTGGCAGGCAGTGAAATTGTGGTCCCACATGAAGATACAGTTTAATTAAATAACTTGCCCTGCATAAAGTTCTCCCTCTAATACCTCACTGTGGAGATGGATTCTTGAAGATGATGCCAGGAGAACACAAGCTCTGGCAGGTTCTAAAATTCTGGAAAATCTTCCTCTTTGATACCCACAACAGATTTCAGTTGCTTTCTGAGGATCCTCCCAGCTAAGTCTCCGTATTGGGAGATTGGCTGCTTGGTGCTGAATTTTTGGCTAAGGCAACCCATGAAAAAAAATAAGCGTAAAATAGAGCTGAGTCCTGTGAAGCCCCCTACTGCTTCTTCAGTGAAGGCAGCAGTGGGAGGAGAAAAAAATGCAAAACTAGCAGCAACGAAGGCAATCATCACTTCCTAAGGAAGTTAAATCACTATAAAACAACAAAGAAATTAATATGCCCTCAACCAGCTCATACTTGATCTTGACAAAAAGCAAGATGGCAGCCAAGGACAATACCACTTTAGAATCCAAACCCTTTTGTAAAATCTCATGGAGCAGGATGGTAGAGGATTAGGAGCAGCCCCATAAAATAGAAGCAATAGAAGAGGGAAATGAGTTTGCAGAAAGCTTTATGAGAAACACAGCTAAGCCAAATCATCCCAAGGGCGTTTAAGCAAGAAACTGGAAAGGTGACAGCAAAACTGAAAAATGGAAAAGGTCGTAAAGCCTTCTCTACCAAATTCTATTTTCCATCAATAGCAATGGAGCTGCTATGTTTGGATTCCAACTTCATAGCCTTCAATGTGCTACCCGAGGAAGTAGAATTGAACTAAAAAAAAACAAAGAGAAAAAAAGTAGTTTGACTAGACCATGACTATACAACCCAGAGAAGATCTGCATTGTCGGCAAAACAGTTTTGAAAGCTTTGTTACCAATTCATTTTTTAATTTTAAAATATATTTTATTGATTTCGTTAGTTTCCAATTACACTGAAATTTTTTTAACATTTAGTTTTTAAAATTTTAAATTCTACATTCTCTCCCTCTCTCCTCTATCCCTTGAGAAGACAGACAATATAAATTATTATACATATCAAGTCACACAAAACATATTCCCATATTAGCTATATTGCAAAAGAAAACACACACACAAAAAAGAAAATTAAAGAAAGTGAAAAAAAGTATGCTTCAACCTGCATTCAGAGTTCATCAATTCTTTCTATGGAGGTAGACAGCATTTTTCATCAGGGATCCTTTGGAATTGTCTTCTATCATTGTATTAATCAGAATAACTAAGTCAGTCCCAGTTAATCTTTGTACAATATTGCTGTTACTGTGTACAGTATTCTCCTAGTTCTGCTCCCTTCACTTTGTATAAGGTCATATATGACTTTCAAGGTTTTCCTGAAACCATCCTGCTCATCACTTGTTTTATAGCACAATAGTACAAGATCACATACCACAACTTGTTCAGCCATTCCTCAAGTGATGGGCAGTTCTCAAGATATGTGAAAGCAGGGTGGATACAACATACTTTGAGGGAGGGGCATTTCAAAATATATTGTTAATTAAAAAAAGCTAATTGGGTGAATAGCAGTGACATCTTACCCATATGACTTTTTCATCTCCATTAAATTTTCATAAGAATAATCTTCCACCTGTAGCAAATTTGATAAGATAATAGGCAGGCTTTTATAAATGGTAGTCTATAAACACATCATTACAGTAACACAGTTGACTGAAAGATGTAGACAATACAAAATCCTACTGGGCTTATTTTTGGCTATGCTAAAAAAAAATTATTCATTAAAGCAAAATGATATCTTAGAAACCATCTCCCAGCAGGGTAACTTCCATGCATATGTTAAAATCATACAACATTCATTGCAAGATACAGCATCAGAGGCAACTGTATTCAATGACGTTCAGAATATTAATGTGCATCATTATGAAGCATATATGGTACAGAATCAAAATATTGAAGAAGGATTTCCTTTAAATGAAGTGGTCCTCCATATATTTCTCTTTGCAAATGACATTGTGCTGATCATATCATGTCAGATCATTGTGGATCCTTTTAACTGAGATCCATAATCATTGAAAAGATTTTGACCTAGTTAGCTATACATGAGAAAGTAAAGGCAGAATACCGATGGTACAGTATATTCTATACAATTGGATAAACAACTCAGAAAGCAGACCTAGTAGCACATGTATTTTGGTCAGACTCGGTGAACAGACAATGAATAGGGCTCAGAACTGATCAGAAAAAAGAGAAAGACTGGATTCCCTTTGAGAAACTGGACCAGGGCCGCAGTAGACATAATAATGTAAAGGAAAGAAAAGTAGAAATCTATCAGAACTCTGATCAATGCAACGATTGGTTGAATTTAGAGATTTGATGGTAAAGCTTCCCTGTGTAAGAGCTTAGATTAAGGTTTATGTTGTTAGATGTGGCCATCATGTTGATTTATTTTGATTAACTATACTTCCTTTTTACAAGGAAGTGTTCTGTGGCAGTGGAGGGAAGTGGAGTAAGTAGAATAATCAAAAAAAGATAGCAGTGTTGACAAATAAAACATTTATTTTTTTTTCATTTAAAATATTTTAAGTAGTAGTAGTAGTATTTTAGTACTACTTTAAGTAGTACTTTACTAGTACTTTAAGTAATCTCAGATATTTCTGAAAGAAAAAGGCCATTTAAAAATATCAATTATTTTCTGTTAATTCTGTTAACATACTCATAGCTCTGTGGCTATGAGTCATAGAATATTATTGTCTCTGAAGAGTTAAAGTCATGGGTTACCTAAGAGCAATGGAGAGCTACATTATGGATGAAAGTAAGCTGTAACAAATTTCCACTGAGATGTTATACAACAAAGTAAGGGATGTCCCAGAGAGATGTAGGACCCAAAAAGGAGGTTGGATAGTAAGTATAAAGGCTGCTAGGTGAACAATTTTATCCTCCATTAATATCCATGTAATGACCAGAGCTCTAGAAGGACTGCTTTTGTTAGGACTTCCTTCAAAGAGACTTGGGCATAGAAGGACATAGACAAAACATTCACAAGGTGAGGTGTGGATAACTTGTGATTTATGCCAATGGAAGAAGTACCTACTGATCCATAAGAGCAATTAATTCATGGTTTTAGACAAATGCTAAGTGCTTCAAATGCTCTTCTCTATCAACCCCATCTCCCAATTTGCTTCTGAGAAACTGTGGAATCACAGAACAGACACGGGAAGGAGCCTCAGTGGCTACTGAGTTCAACCTGTAGCTGAAGGGATCTGTACGACGACAAAACTAGCAAATGGTCATTGGTGTTTTCTTGAAGATGTCCTATGAGTGCATCTTGAAGCAAACTATTTCACTATTGCACAGTTTCAATTCTTAAAAAAGTTACCTGACTTCAAACCTTTTTGAAAATTTCATCTACTGTTCTTGGTTCTGCCATCTGGGACCAAACAGAGTAAGTCTCATTCCTTGTCCATATGGCAGCCTTAGAGGCTTAAAGATCCTGGAACACGATACTGATGGTCCATTCTGAAGAGCAATTTGGAACTATGCCCAAAGGGCTATAAAACTCTTTGACCAAGCAATATTACTACTAGGTCTTTATCTCAAAGAGACAAAAAAAGGAAAAGGATCTATATGTATAAAATATTTACAGCAGCTCTTTCAGTGGTGGTAAAAAATTGGAAATTGAGGAGATGTCTATCAACGGGGGAATGACTGAACAAGTTGTATATGATTGCAACGGAATATTAATGTGTTATAAGCAATGATGAGCAAAATACTCTCAGAAAAACCTGAAAAGACTTGCATGAACTGGTGCAAAGTGAAATGAGCAGAACCAGGAGAACACTGTACACAGTAACAGGAATACTGTATGATGATCTACTGTGAATAACTTAGTTATTCTTAGCAATACTAGGATCCAAGAAAATTCTGAAGGACTTATAATGAAAGGTATTAACTATCTCCCAAGAAGGAATTGGTGGAGCCTGAATGCAGATCAAAGATACTTTTTCCTTCCTTTATTTTTTTTGTCTGTATTTTCTTTCACAACATGACTTATTTGGAAATACATCTTGCATGACTATGGAGATATAAGCTATTTCAAATTACTTACTTTCTCAATGAGGGGAGAGGGAGTGGAGGGAGAGAATTTGGAACTTAAAAGTTGAAAAAAGAATGTTAAAAATTTTTTACGTGTAAATGGGAAAAAGTAAAATATTAAGTCAAAGGCAAAAAAAAAAAAGATTCTTGAACACAGCTATCATGTCCTCCCTAAGGCATCTTTTCTCTAAGCTACATGTGGCTAGTTCCTTCCACCACTTCTGCTAGATCATGAAGGCCACTCTAGGCCACTCACTATCCCAGTTGCTTTCCTCTGTACTTTACCATTTTGTCAATGTCTTTCTTAAGTCGAGGAGCACAGAACTGAATACTGTATACCACATGAGATCTGAGAGATGCTAAGGATATTTTATTGTGTACGCAGACTTGTCACTAAACCACGCAGACTTCTCAATACTTTTCTGAATATCCAAGATATCAGTGAGATGTCTTCCAAGGCATTTAGAAAAGACTCTTGTATAAAAACACATAAAACAGGACCACCAAAGCCCTATCTGAGTTACTAGTTTTCATTATTTTTAGGGTAAAGATGTGATCTAGAGTCTACCTTCACAATTCTAAAATGTTGTTTTCAATATCTAGGCCTACTAAGTTCTAAAGCTATCTTCTTTATTTAGCATGTAACAAGTTATAGGTAACATCTATGCTTTCAGAAATTTTATGTAGTTACCATTTATCTATAAATTTTAGTTAGGGTTGGAGGACCCCACGATGACTCCATGAAATGTCTCTAAATCACAGCCGAGTCCCTCATGTGAGGCCTGCGGGGAAGTCAAAGGTTATGTTGCCGGCTTTCATTTATAAATATGTCGCAGTCCATTTAACCCAGAGTCTGGGCCCCTTCACAGCTGGCCGTAGAGTTGTATCTATGGCTTTTATTAAGATTTCAATCACTTAGTATCCTGTTGTTTTCTCACTTGTCCCAAGCAAAAAGAAAACCAAGCTTACAACATGGAAGGGGAAGAAAGGTTTATTTTGTGAGTGGCCATCTTACTCCCCCGTCTCTTTTTTATAGAAAATGAAAAGGTCATTGCCATAAACATTTATAGGCTACTAATAAAATGGTATATCATAAGGTTTTTTATTTTCATTTAAATTGTATAAAATTTTTTATGTAGTAATGACATTTTAGTGTGACTATTTTTCTTTATCTTGATAGTTCATATAAAAAAGTAGAAGAGAGGCAGGAAGGTATAGATCAGAGGTGTTTGGCTGGAAAACTCTAAAGTAAGGCCCAAAGAGATTAAAATACAATTGAAAACATTTTACAAAATAAATAAAACTACACTAAAACATAATGTGAATTTGTGATTTTCCAAGTCAATATGCAGCCCAGGGATCAGTTTCTATTTGAGTTTGATACCAGTGGTTTACTGGCTAGAGATGGGGAGCTTGCCTTGGGGTCAGGAAAGTGGAGGTTCAAGTTTCAGCTTTGACACATACTGGCTGGGTAACTGGGGAAATAACTCATCTCTGTTTACCCTAGGTAACTATCTAAAATTTTAAGAAAAAGAGCCTATATGTCCCAAAATGTTTATTGCAGCTTTCTTTGTGGTGGCAAAGAACTAGAAATTGCAGGGATGCCCATTAGTGGGGAAATGGCTGAGCAAGTTGTGGTATATGGTTGTGATGGAATACTACTGTGCTGTAAGAAATGATGAACTCAATGATCTTAGGAAGGCAAGGAAAGGCTTGTACAAAATGGTGGAGAGTTAAAAAAGAAGACCCAAGAGACATTGTATACGTAACAATATTGTTTTAAGAATGACTTTGAGTGAATAAGTTATTTTGTCTATTATAAATACCAAATCAACTATAAAAGAGAATGAGAACAAAGAATTAATGAACAAATGTATAGGAAAATTTTATAGATAGATATGAACATATACATATACACACACCTATTTGTATCTAGTTATCTCTAAAGTAGGAGAAAGGAGGAAAGAAAAAAGGGGGAAAAATTTACATGATAATTTTGCTGTATATTTGAAAAGAATAGTAAGTTGTACGTAGTAGATTTGCAGGTTTGTGTGCAATTTTTCTTTATTTGTATTATGTTATGGAGATGCTTGTTTTATTCCATAAATTAAAAATAAAAGTTGTTTTTTTTTGTAAAAAAAACAAAAGAAAACATTAAGTTGCAGAACAGTTACCCCCTGGGCTAGTAGAGAACGTGGTCTCTCTAAAAGTTTCCTACAACAATAAGACAGTGAAGAAATCATGGAACAGTGAGAAAATGCCAGAGTTAGAGATGAAAGACCTGAGTTTGAATGCTAATTATGCTACTAACCAATGTGGCAGCTAGATGGCACAGTGGAGAAAGTACTCAGCCTGGAGTCAGGAAGACTCATCATCCTGAATTCAAATTTGACCTCAGATACTATTAGCTGTGAGACCCTGGGCAAATCACTTAACCCTGTTACCTCAGTTTCCTCATCTGTAAAATGAGCTGGAGAAGGAAATGGTAAATCTCTCCATTTTGTTAAGAAAATCCCAAATGGAGTCACGAAGAGTCAGACAGGACTGAAATGACTTAGACAATAGCTAAAGTGTGATATTGGACAAGTTACTTCATCTCTGGGCCTCAGTCTCCTCATGTGTGAAATAACAGGGTTGGATTAGATGATCTTTAGGGTCCCATCCCAAGGGCAGTTAGGTGGCTCTGTGGATAGAGAGCCTGCCCTGGAGTTAAGAGGAGCTGTGCTCTAATCCAGCCTCAGATACCTACTAGCTGTATGACCCTATAGGCAAGTCACTGAGCCCTATTTGCCTCAGTTCCTCATTCAGAGATGGAAATGGCAAACCATTACATTACCTTTGCCAAGAGAACCCCAAATAGGGTCATGAAGAGTTGGACATGACTGAAATGACTCAGCCACTACAACAAAAAGGGCCTACGATCTTATAAAATTTCAGATCTGTGCCAAAAATAAACAAATAGACACAAAACCTCTAGAATTGAAAACAGGGTAACTGGCATAGGTTTAAATGTGAAACCACTTTTTAAGCTTTTTCTAAAGTTAGAATTTACATAGATCTTTAAAGTTTGAAAAACATTTTACAAATATTATCCCGTTTTATCCTCATGACACCTTGAGAGGTTGGTGTTGTTATTGTTGACCCTGTTTCTCAGATGATGAAACTGAGGCACACAGAGATTAAGTGGCTTTTCCAGGGTCTGATAGCTAACAAATATGTGAGACAGGATTTGATATCAGGCTTCTTGGCTCAGGCTCAACACTCCATCTGCATTTTCCCTGTCAACTCCTAATTTTGGTGCTATTTCCTCTACAACATAGCAAAATTCAGAATACTTTCATGTTATTAATACATAAAGCCCATAATTTTTTTATGTTTATTTACTTATTTTTAGTTTTCCACATTAATTTCCACAAAATTTTGAGTTCTAAATTTTCTCCCCATCTCTCCCCTCCCCATACCCCATAAAGCCTTGCATTCTGATTACCGCTTCCCTCAATATGCCCTCCCTTCTATCACACCCCTCCTTCCCTTATCCCCATCTTCTCTCTTTTCTTGTAGGGCAAGACAGATTTCTATACCCCATTACCCGTATTTTTTATTTCCCAATTGTATGCAAAAACAATTCTCAACATTCATTTCTAATACTTTGAATTCCAGCTTCTCTCCCTTCTTCTCTCCCCACCCATTCCCACTGAGAAGACAAGCAACTCAATATAGTCTATATATGTGTAGTTTTGCAGAAGATTTCCATAGTGGTCATGTTGTGTAAGACTAACTATATTTCCCTCCATCTTATCCTGCCTCCATTTATTCTATTCTCTTTTGACCTTGTCCCTCCATAAAAAGTGTTTACTTCTAAATACTCCCTTCTACCATTTGTCCTCCCTTCTATCATCCCCTTCACCCCACTTGTCCCTTTCTTTCCTGTAGTGTAAGACAGATTTTTCATTCCAAATTGAGTGAGCATGTTATTGCCTCCTTAAGCCAAATGTGAAGAGAGAAAGCTTTTCTGTTTCCCTCACACCTTTTCCCTTTTCTCCTTCATTGAAAAAGCTTTTCTTGCCTCTTTTATGAGTGATAATTTGCCCCATTCCATTTCTCCCTTTCTCCTCCCAATATATTCCTCTCTCACTCCTTAATTTTTTTTTAGATATCATCCTTTCTTATTCAACTCACCCTGTGCTGTGTGTGTGTGTGTAATCCCTCCAACTTTCCAAATACTGAGAAAAGTTTCAAGAGTTACAAACATTATCTTTCCATGTAGGAATGTAAGTAGTTCAACTTTAGAAAGTCCTTTATGATATTTCTTTCCTGTTTACCTTTTCATGCTTCTCTTGATTCTTGTGATTGAAAGTCAAATTTTCTATTCAGTTCTGGCCTTTTCATCAAGAATGCTTGAAAGTCCTCTATATCACTGAATGGTCATTTTTTCCCCTGAAGTATTATACTCAGTTTTGTTTGGTAGGTGATTCTTGGTTTTAATCCCAGTTCCTTTGACTTCTGGAATATCATATTTCAAGCCCTTGTGTCCCTTAATGTAGAAGCTGCCAGATCCTGTGTTATCCTGATTGTATTTCCACAATATTCGAATTATTTCTTTCTAGCTGCTTGCAATATTTTCTCCTTGACCTGGGAATTTGGTTACAATATTACTAGGAGTTTATCTTTTCAGGTCTCTTTCAGGAGGTGATTGGTGGATTCTTTCAATATTTATTTTGCCCTCTGGTTCTAGAATATTAGGGCAGTTTTCCTTGACAATTTCATGAAAGATGATGTCTAGGATCTTTTTTTTGATCAGCTTTCAAGTAGTTTCATAATTGTTAAATTGTTTCTCCTGGATCTCTTTTCCAGGTCAGTTGTTTTTTCAATGAGATATTTCACATTATCTTCCATTTTTTCATTCTTTTGGTTTTGTTTTGTAATTTCTTGGTTTCTCATAAAGTCATTAGCTTCCATCTGCTCCATTCTAATTTTTAAAGAACTATTTTCTTTTTTTTTAAAAATTTATTTATTTATTTAACTTTTTACATTCATTTTCACAAATTTTTGGGTTCCAAATTTTCTCCCCTTTTATCCCCTTCCCCCTCCCCAATACTCCAAGCAATCTAATTTTCCCTATCTCCAATCTGCCCTCTCTTCTGTCATCCCTCCCTTCTCTTGTCTCCATCTTCTCTTTTCTCCTGTAGGGCCAGATGACTTTCTCTTCCTCATTAACTGTATGTCTTCTTTCCTAGTTGCAACAACAATACTAAAGAGTTGTTCCTAAAACTTTGAGTTCCAAATTCTCCCCATCCCTTCCTCCCTACCCATTCCCTTTGGGATGGCAGGCAATTCAATATAGGCCCTATCTGTGTAGTTTTGCCAATGACCTCCCTGATAGTCGTGTTGTGTAAGACTAACTGGATTACCATCCCTCCTAACCTGCCCCTCATTGTTTCTCTTCTGTCTTTTGATCCTGTCCCTCCCCAAGTGTTGACTTCAAATTGCTCCCTCCTCCCTTTGCCCTCCCTTCCATCATCCCCCCCTTGCAATATCTCCTTCTCCCCCACTTTCTTATACTGTAAGATAGGTTTTCATACCAAAATGAGTGTGCATTTCACTCCTTCGTTTAGTCAAATGTGATGAGGGTAAACTTCTTGTTTTTTTTTTTCTCAGCTCTCCTCTTTTTCCCTCCACTAAGAAAAACTCCTACCTGCCTCTTAAATGACATATAGTTACCCCCTTCCCTTTCCCTCTCTTTCCTCCCCCTACGTTTCTCTCTCACGATTTACCTTAGTTTCTTTTAAGGTATGGTCCCATCCTATTCAGTTCAATCTGTGCTCTCTATCTCTGTATGTGTGTGCATGTGTGTATGTGTGTGCATGCGTGTACATGTGTATGTGTGGTCCCACCAACTACCCAGATACTGAAAAGTTTTAAGAGTTAGAAATATTGTCTTTCCCTGTATGAATGTAAACAGTTCACTTCTGGTAAGTCCCTTAAGACTTCTCTTTGCTGTTTGCTTTTTCATGCTTCTTCTCATTCTTGTGTTTGAAAGTCAAATTTTCTTTTCAGCTCTGGTTTTTTCATTAAGAATGATTGAAAGTCCTCTGTTTCATTGAAAGACCATATTTTCCCTTGAAGTATTATACTCAGTTTAGCTGGGTAGGTGATTCTTGGTTTGAGTCCTAGTTCCTTTGCCTTCTGGAATATCCTATTCCACACCCTTCGATCCCTTAATGTAGAAGCTGCTAGATCTTGAGTTATCCTGATTGTATTTCCACAGTACTGGAATTGTTTCTTTCTAGCTGCTTGTAAGATTTTTTCCTTGAGCTGGGAGTTCTGGAATTTGGCCACAATGTTCCTAGGAGTTTCTGTTTTTGGATCTCTTTCAGGTGGTGATCGATGGCTTCTTTCAATACTTATTTTGCCCTCTGGTTCTAGAATGTCAGGGCAGCTTTCCTTGATAATTTCATGGAAGATGATGTCTAGGCTCTTTTTTTGATCATGACTTTCAGGTAGTCCCATAATTTTTAAATTGTCTCTCCTGGATCTATTTTCCAGGTCAGTTGTTTTTCCCATGAGATATTTCACATTCTCTTCCATTTTTTCATTCTTTTGGTTTTGTTTGGTGATTTCTTGGTTTCTGGTAAAGTCATTAGACTCCATCTGTTCCATTCTAATTTTGAGAGAACTATTAAATTCAGTGAGCTTTTGAGCCTCTTTTTCCATTTGGCTCATTCTGCTTTTGAAAGCATTCTTCTCCTCATTGGCTTTTTGAACCTCTTTTGCCAATTGAGTGAGCTTATTTTTCAAGGTGTTAATTTCCTCAGCATTTTTTTGGGTCTCCTTTACCAAGGTATTGACCTGTTTTTCATACTTTTCTTGCATCTCTGTCATTTCTCTTCCCAGTTTTTCCTCCACCTGTCTAACTTGCTTTTCAAAATCCTTTTTGAGCTCTTCCAAGGCCTGAGCCCACCCGCCACCACCCTGGGGTGTCTGGGGTACTGAGGCCCCGCCCTCCACGTCTTTCCCTGATGGCAAGAATACATCCTCATCTTCGTCAGATCCAAAGGTCGGGATCATTTGCATTTGTTGGAAAAAACTCTCTATAGTCTTATTTTTCTTCCCTTTTCTAGGCATTTTCCCAGCCAGTTACTTGACTTCTGAGATTCCTTTCCACCTCTACCTGGATCCTCCCAGCTAGTGCTTGGCCTCTGAGATTCAAATGGGCTTTCCGCGGCAAGCTTTAGTTCTGGCGCTGGGGTGGGGGCAGGGCCGCCTCCCAGGCTCAGTTCCCTCAGGGGCTTTATGCAGAAGCCTTCAGTAATAGAGCGGGGTGGGGGCAGGGCCGTCTCCCAGGCTCAGCTCCGTCAGGTTTTATGCGGGAATCTTCCGTAATGAAGATCCTGCCTGCTGTTGGGGGATTCCTGAGTCCTGGGCCGCTGCCGCCTCAGCCACCGCCCACACCTCTGCCTCCGCAGCTTCCTGACCCCGTCTCTGCCGCCGCCGCTTCCTCCCGAGGGGGCCCGAGTCACGGAGACGTTCCGCTCCCCTCCTCCAGCCCGGCCTTCTCTCTCACTGACCTGTAGCTTCTGTGGGCGGAGGGACTTTCCCAGCTGCTGGAGCTTCCGTCCCTGAAGCCTGCTCAGGTCAGCTTCTCTGGGGCCTTGGCCAAGGCCGCGCTGGGGTGGGGTCCGCTTTCCGGGGCGCGACGGACCCCGGGGATGGCTCTTCAGGGCTCTCTGGCATGGAAATCTCTTCCACTCCGTTTCTGCACACCTTGTATTGACCCAGAAGTTATGGGGGTCTCTTTTTACATTAATTCTATGGGCTTTGGTTTCGGAGCTCATAAGCGTGCATCCTTCTACTCTGCCATCTTGGCTCCACCCCGTAAAGAACTATTTTCTTCAGTGAGCATCTGAACCTCCTTTTCCATTGGGCTAATTCTGCTTTTTAAAGCATTTTTCTCCCCATTTGCCTTTTGGACCTCTTTTGCCAATTGATTTAGCCTATTCTTGAAGGTGTTATTTTCTTCAGCATTATTTTTTTGGGTCTCCTTTAGCAAGCTGTTGACTCATTTTTCATGATATTCTTGCATTGCTCTCATTTCTCTTCTCAATTTTTCCTCCACCTCTCTTACTTGATTTTCAAAATCCTTTTTGAGCTCTTCCATGGCCTAAGACCATTGCATATTTATTTTGGAGGCATCTGATGGTAAGCATTGTTCTTCCTCATCTGAAAGGATGGAATAAAATACCTGTTCACCAAGAAAGTAACCTTACTTAACTTTTGAGTCCTTTGTCAAGATGGGGAAAAATCTGGGGATCTATAAGTTCTCAGTTCCTCCAAAGTGGCTCAATCAAGGGTGAGGAATTTACTCCTCTCCTGGCCTGCACTCTGATCTGGGAGCTATCAAAGCCTTTTCTGCCTAGGATCTACAAGTAGAATTCCCTTTCCAGAACCTCCACCAGCTCCACCACACCAGCCAACACTCTTCCTCACCCTTGGACCACCACTCAGGACTGAAACCAGATTAGCTGCTCAATTCCCCCAGGGACTTTAGATACAGGGCTCCAAAAATGGAAGCTGCTACTGCCTCTGTCACCACTGATTAGGGCCAGGGAGGACCTACGGGAGGACCCTACTCCATTCTCACCCAGAAGAAAAAGCTTTTCCATTTACCTTTGAAGTGTCTTTGGCGTTTGTGGGTAGAGGGATCTGAGAATCGCTCTGCTGATTAGGATTCCCACCCCAGAGGCCTGTTCTGGTCCTGTCCCTGCTGCAACAGTGGCGGGGTCAAGGCTGGGCTGCACTCTGCTCTGCTCTCCATGCGATAGAACTTTCCTGTCAACCTTCCAGGCTACCTTGGGCTAGAAATCTCTTGTCATCTTGTGGCTTCTGCTGATCTAGAATTTGTTTTGAATCGTTTTTACAGGTATTTTATGGGCTGTGTGGGAAGAGCTAGAGTATGTGCATCTTTCTACTCCACTACCTTGCCTCCACTCCAAAGTTCATAATTTTTGGAAAATAATTGTCTTTAAACTAAATAGTAGAGGATTAAAGTTTGAGTTCCAGAGTCTCATATTACCAAACCTTCTCACATTAGACATATTTACTATGAATTATGATCATAAATATTTAAAATTAAACCATAGCTCTCTAGATGACTCTAAATGCACGAAGCATGTTTTGTGGTCTAGAATGACTCTTTTTATGGTTAGATTTGATAACTATTCATCCTTCAGATTCATGAATATATAAAATGTTTCTCATTCCACAGCACAACATGGCCAAACTGAATGTTGTCTGTTTTGGAGTTGGTATTTAAATAACAATTGTACCTCAGCTTATGTCCACTATAAGGGAGAACTGTGGGTGAAGAGAGGTGAAGATCTTTCCATCTGTGACTGGCCTACAAATAGTTGACCAGGTAACTGAGTAAATACCTTTGTTTGACTTACTCTATCCTTTGTAGTGAAAAGAGTAGTGGATTTGTACTATTTTTGGATCTTAACTGTCTCTAACCATCTGTGATCTTAAGGAAGTCATCAGATTTTGCAGAACTTTAATTCAATTTTCTCTAAAATGAGAAAGAGAGGATATTACTAAAACTATGTGCCAGAAGAGTTTGTCAGAAAAATATTTTGTAAACTCTAAGCAGAAACATGAACTGTTATTATTTATTTTGAAATTAGGATAGCCAACATTGGGATGTAGGGCCTTAAGTTTTATCTTGTATAGTGATGGCAGTTTTGTAGAGAGTTGTTTCTTTCCCTACCCATTTCCATCTTGACTAAATGACACCACTTCAGAAAATGGCCATGATAGCAGGAATTAGGGCTATGACCACTGGGAACATTAGACGTTATTATCCCACTGGAACTACAAACCCCTCTACTCAATTACCAATATCTTTATGCCTCTCATAATACTCCTGGGCCTTCACTAACACAACATTCCTTGAGATGGCCCTATCAGCAGGTCAGAGTAGATGACTGCTTGTCTAAAAAGTGCTAAAAGCCCTTTGACCAAAAGTAGTTCTCTCTGTGACTTTCTGTGATGCATGACTGGCTTAAGATCACATAGAAAGTTAGTGAGAAATTTGGGACTCAGAACCCAAGTCTCTTCACAACTATTCCAGGGCTCTTTCCGGTATAACGTATTAGTATGAATGAATCTGGAAAGGCTTCATAGAAGCAATGGCATTTTGGGATGTGATGAAAGGATGCAAGCAGAGCAACCCAGGAATCCATACTGCTTTGGAAGACTCTTAGCAGTGCAAGAACAATGGTGATGTGGCAGGGATGACATTGATGCCCCATCTGATGAGTGGGGCAATGATTTTCAGGTCCATAAAATCAAGACATTACAAGAAGAGTTAAAGAAATAGAGAAATAAATGATTTAGTTCTTGACCAGGGTACAAATGAGGACAGATGAAAAAAAAGAGGTTAAATGGTGATCAAATTAAAAAGTGCCTATCTGATGTAGCCACAATTTTTGGTGTTGAGATTGTAGAGATGAAAATGTACCTCTGAGACAAAGTAGGATCATGAGATGAACAAAGAGGCAAGAGAGGCTGGTGGTGTGGCAAAAGAGTAGGTAAGTACAGTACTCAGATGGAACTGAGTTCAAATCCTGTCTCAAATACTTATTAGCTGTGTGATCCTAGGCAAGCCATTTAACCTCTTTCTGCCTCAGTTTCATCATCTGAAAAACTGGGGTAATAATAACACCTATCCCCCAGGATTGTTGTGAAGATAAAATGAAATATTATTTGTAAAGCACTTTACAAACCTTAAAGCATCATATAACTATAATAATAATTAATTATAATAACTTATTATTATTTTTATATTAGCTAGAAGCAACTAGAAGTAGCTGAAGGAGGCTCCTGGGTTTGAGTTCAATGCCTGATACCATAAGAAGGGAGCAGCTGCTGAGTCAAGTCATGAAATCTCTTATCTGACTCTATTTTGTTTCTCTGGATGGCTTTAAGGGAAATAGTATTTGGAGATGAGTAAGAACAGCTGGTAGGAAGTTGTATACTATTTGAACTGTGCCTGAGAATTCAGATTTCCTTCTTCCCTTGGGGACTGCTTGCAACAAATCAATCTGGAAGGGTGAGACTCTATTGATTACCCTCTCCATTCCGTTATCTACTCCATTTTCCACCAACTCTGCTTGGCTTCTGCTCCATGGAACAACGTTCCCTCTCCCCTAGGATAACCTGATTACCTGAAATCCCATCATCATGAGGAATGACTCAGGTTTGGATACTGAATTTTGCCTGAAACACAAAAAAGGCATAGGTTAACTGGAAATGGATGTAAATGTAAATTTAGGCAGAGAGAGCAACCTCTGTCTAAATGTTAGGAATTTTTCTAAACAGAGGTTGAAGCAATTATGATTTAACTCATAACCGTTGATCTAAAACTCCTTAAAAGCTGAAGAGGAGAGAATCCCATTGACTTCAGGGACCATTATATTGCCTCTAGGGTTAAAATGAGTTAATTGTTGTAAAACTTTTTACAAATTAACAGACATATATAAAGCGCTTAGTATATGCCAGGTATTCTACTGGGCATTGTGGATATGAAGAAAATCCAAAAATGGTCTCTGCTTTCAGGGATGTATTATTCTGATAAAGAAGATACACACATAAATAAGAATATACAAGAAACCTAGGGTCATGCAAAGTCGTTTTGGAAGGAAAGGCACTAGCGGCTGGGAGGCTGGAGAAAGCTTCCCTGCAGGTGGTTGAGCTGAGTCTGGAAAAAAGTCAGGGTCTGAGAGGGAGAGATGGGAGGGAGAGCATTCCAGGAATTAGAACAACCAGTGCAAAGGAATAGATTTTCCAGATGGTAGGCACTTGTGGGTAAGGAATGACCAGCTTCTCTAATCAACATGCTTGGCATTTTTTACTCAGTGGAAGGAGGAAACAGGCTCAGAGACTTTTCATGGTCATATACTTAGTAGGTATTGAGTGTAAACTTTGAATTGGAGCTATTCCAGGTTCAGTATTCATTATTACATAACTACCATATATCATCTAATAAGGCACCAAATTGCCTCCTGCCAGCTAATTTTAAATAACCAAGATTCTGGTTGGTTAGATGACAATTTTCTCTGTAGCTGGATTGTAACTCCTAGGACTTGTTGATGAAGTAGGCACTTGAGGTTGCTTATCTTGTCCCAGGGCTCATGGGCAAATTGTGAAAACCAGTAGCATAGATTTAGATTTGGAAGGGATTTGGGGGCTCATCTAGTTCAAATGCCTCATTTCACCGATCAGGATGCTGAGCATCAGAGGTGAAACATAACTTATCAAGTCTTCCATAAGCCATTGGGAACCAGAGTGATTACAGTGTATCCACTTCATGGCTGCTGATTCTGATGAATATTATAGTCATGTGGACTTTGGTTCCTGTAAATTACAATCTTTATGCTCCTTAAGATGTCTTTTCATTAAGCTGCATACTTTATCTTCACTGTATTATACCATTTACCTCCCACCCCCACCCCAGGTACAGAGAGACAGACTAGAATCCCAAATTTTAACTGGTATGAGTCCAAAGAGGAGGGAGCATTAAAAATATAAGATGATAGTAGCTGTCAGCTGGAGAAATAAGAGTTTGGAAAGTAGCTTCTTACAACAAATGAATAAGCTCAGTATATTTTCATCAAGAAAATATTTTTGCTCATTCAATTTTCCAGACATAATGAAATTGCATACCTGAGGAGCTCTATAAATTTGGGGCAATGGGAGTCAGATAATAAAGTTATTCTCACAAGGCTACAACTCGAATTCTCTAATTGCCTCTTGCCTGAACTTCGTAATTGATCTCTTGGACTGGAGTCTTCCCTTCTTCAGTCTATTCTACCCCCAGCTGCCAAAGCGATATTTCTTTTAAATTAATTCATTAATTTTTAGTTTACAACATTCAGTTCCACAAGCTTTTGAGTTCCAAATTTTCTCTCCCTTTCTCCCCCCACTCTCCCCAAGACGGCATGTGATCTGAAGTAGGCTCTACATTCACACTCACATTAAACATTTTCACATTAGTCATGTTGCAAAGAAGAAATATAACCAATGAAATGAACCACGAGAAAGAAGAAACAAAGCACAACAAAAAGAGAGAGCAAATAGCATGCTTCCATCTTCATTCGGACTCCGTAATTCTTTCTCTAGATGTGTACAACATTTTCTATCATGAGCCTTTTGGAGTTGTTTGAGAACCTTCATTGCTGAGAAGAGCCAAGTCTATCAAAGTCAGTCATCATACAATGTGACTGCCACTGTGTACAGTGTTCTCCTGGTTCCTCTCACTTCACTCAGCATCAGTTCATTTATGTCTTTCCAGGTTTTTCTGAAGTCTGCCTGCTCATCATTTCTTATATCACAATAGTATTCCATTACATTCATATACCATAACTCATTCAACCATTCTCCAATTGATGGCCAACCCCTCAATTTGCAGTTGTTGGCCATCACAAAAAGAGTGACTATAATTTTTTTTGTACATGTGGGGTTTTTTTCTCATTTGTATGCTCTCTTTGGGATACAGCCCCAGAGGTGTTATTGCTAGGTCAAAGCAAAGTGATGTTTCTAAAGCAAGAGTCTAGCCATGTAAAGTGCTCCGGAAGCTTCAGTGGCTCCATCTTTTCTATAGGATAAAATTCACCTTCCTATGAAAGTGGTGTCCTTGTCATTACTGGTGTTAATGGGGTAAGTTGTGTAGATGTCTGGTTGCAAGTCAGGTTGGCTGTCCCATGTCAAAAATGAATACTACCTAAGCATTTTAAATCCGAACCTAAGTGATTAAAATTAAAAATTAAAACAATATTTGCTGTTGTTCCACTTCACTCCTAGGAGAAACAGTATACCACAAAACAGTGACCTAGAAGACTTCTCAATTCACATAAAGAGTTTTGTTTTTCTGAGTGTGACTTTAAATGTAGCCCAAGTCTGTAAAAGATGGGGAGGTGGGAGAGGGAATTCTGTGGCTCTAAGGAGCTTTTATATTTCATAGAATGAATGAGGGGGGCCTCCCTCCTAGATTGGTGGTCAAGGAGACCACATGGGGCATCATTTATGAGCTATTTTATATTAAATATCCCTCAAGCTAAGCGGGTCATCTCTTCCCCCTTCCCCTCAAGTCCCGTGAAAGGAAGGGACGTGGAGTTAAGTGAGAGGTCCTGGGTGCTAAAGGAGAAAATCTCACCTAAGTTTGCCCAAGAAGCGGAGAGGACAGTCTGGTTTTTGTTTTTTGGTTTGAAAGACTCTACCCCTTTCCAGTCAGGAGGGGCAGGAATGCCAAAAATACAGAGAGATGGCCACTGCAGCAATACCTAGGGGCCACATTTATCATATGATATTTGGATATTTCAGAATCCCAATAGAACACGGGCTCCTTGACAACTAGAAAGGCTTCATTTCTTTCTGTGTATCCTGGCACATTAAGAATAATGTCAGGCACATAGTGGGCTTTTCCCTCCGTGTTAGACTGATCAAAATGGGATTTTCCTGGCCTTCCAGATAAGGGCTGACCCTATGAATGGAAGTAATCAGCTTCTGAAATCCACTGACATGACTTCCATGAACTGTGACTGTGCCTCCTGTTAAGGACTGGAGCATAGCAGTACTAGTTTCTTTCTTTCTTTCTTTTGAATGTTTTAAAGTATTTTTTTCCATTTGCTTTTACATCACCTACATTTGGACAACATTTCAGTCCCCTTCCCTCTATCCTTAGAGCTATCAAAGATAGAAAAAGGCGGGGAAGGGAATTATTTCAACAAATATATGCATTGCTCCACACCCATGGTATCCTGACTCTGCATTAGGGTATCAGTTTTGAGTTTCGATACTTAAAAAGACGTGCGAATTTTGTTAATGTGGGAAGTTCCTTCACTGACAACAATATAATTTCTCTCAATAGTCTCCATGCATGACTGTATAATGACATTCCTTGCCTAGAGGCAGCTACAGTATCCTAGTAGATAGAGTGCTAGGACTGGAGTAAGGAAGAACTGAGTTCAGTGTGGCCTCAGATCTAGTTTGCTGTGTGACCTTGGGCAAGCTATGACTTCTTCATGCCTCTTTTTCCTTAGCTGTAAAATGGGGATTATGAAAGCATTGACCTCTCATGATCTGTGAGGATGAGATGCAATAATATTTGTAAAGTGCCTAGCATAGAGGCTGGTGGTACATCACAGGTGCTTAATAAAGTCTCTCTCCCCTTCTCTTCCCTCAGTGGCCAACTTTCTCATGATCAAGTTTTCGGAATTCAGAATACCTCAGATGAGAGGTACGCAATCTGTGGCAGGCTTCATACTCTGGGACTTCTCAGCTTTGTGAGATGCTCCCAGAGTCTGTGTTCTTATGACAACCTTTGAGCTTGTGTTTTTATGACATAACCTTTGAGAACCCAGAACTCCAGCGATCAAACACCCGAATAAGACTTCAGTGGAAGGTCTTGAAAAGAAAACTTTTGATCTGATCACTGCTCCCTGAGTTACCTGTCTTCAACTTTTCATTAACTCCACTTTTTTCAACTCTACATCATCAGACAGTCAAATTTTTCACATGGTTCACCAGCAAGTAGTGCTTTGAAACATTTTCAAGCTGAAGTGCATTAAATGTGCTATGGAAGCTGCCTGGAATAATTGCTTCTGGTTGGTTCCTTGCTTCATTTTATTGCTTCAGTTAACAGGGAAAATAAGGTCCATGCTACCTTGTCAGGTTTTGTACATGGTTGTCTGATTTCTTTAATACCTAAATGCACATGACCAGGTTCCAAGGTTTAGGGTCACTTTAGAGGTATTTAAAAAAAGATTTTTTTTTTCTTTCAAATGCAGTATCTTGCCATACCTTTAAAATGCTGTTGCATGTTGCCTGACAACCTGGTCCTATAGCAATTATCTTGAAACTCATTCTTCTGGGTTTGTCAGTAGTAGTGCTCTATACAAGTAATGTTCTAGATAACTGAAATTTCTTTAAGTGACCAACCTTTTTTTTAAACCATTCATAATAAAAGTTTACTGAAACATATTGCATATTTTATAGAAAAGTCACCTATATTTCAAAATATTCACTGCATCACTTCTTATGAAAACAGAAAAAACCTGGAAACAAAATAGTAGGTGTATATTTATGTGTTTGAACAAATTGTGGTGTATGAATATAATGGAATAAGAGACAAGATAAGTTAGAGCATAGTATAGTTGATAGAAGCTGGTCTTGAAATGAGGATGACTTGAGTTCAAAATATGCCCCAACATGTGCTGGAAATCAGTCCTGAGAAAGACATTTAGCTTTAGTGCTACAACAATTCTCTTAAGACTATAAGTTGCAGAATAGTTATTGGTTTGTGTTTGTAGAGGGAATTTTCTTATCTGGGAACTCTCAATGCCAGTGAAGTTGCAGGGCTGGACAAAAGGAAAAGAAACAAGGAATATAAGAAATTCAGAGAAATATGGGGAGAGTGAAGTAGGCAGAACCTGGGAAACAATGTGCACAGTGACTACAGTGACTTCAGCTAAAAGAATACAAAGTGAAACTGAACTCAGTGCTTAATAGTGCCTGGCACATGGTAGACTTTATAAATATTTACGGACTGATAATTATAATGATCAATGTTGGCCCTGAAAGAGTGTACCTCCCTCCTGTCCTCAAAGATGCAGAATACTGCAATCACTGCCCAACAAGGTTGTCATTGATTATTTTTGCTTACCTGTGTTCGTTATAGCTCTTTATTTCCCATCAGCTGCTCTGCATGTTTTTGACTCCAAAAACATCATGGCTACCCCAGGATGAGCTCGTCACCTGAAATCTCATCTTCCTGGAGATTGATTTAGCTTTGATACTCAGAACCTCCTTAGTACCCTCTGCTGCCTCTCCCTACTGATTGGAGGGCTAGAGCAGAACAACCAACTCCTCCCAAAGTCTTTCTTCAGAGAGTGTCAAGAACTTTACAGCTAAATTCTTCATCTCCCAACAGTGCTCTGCTTGGTTTGCACTCCGTGGACGTGACCACATGCTGGGTACCCTCTGGTGATATATGTGACCCCCTTCTTTTAGAACTTACTTTTGTGTATTATCTTCCCCCCTTTAAGTTCTTTGAGGGCAGAGCCCATCTTTCTTTTTCTTATTTGTGTCCCTAGAGTTTAGCACAGTGTCTGGTACGTAGCATTTAATCAATGTTTATTGATTATTAACTATTCACTATAAAGAAAGATTACTAGGAGGGAGGAAATTGATGTCTAGAAATTGTTATGATATAAAACAATACATCAATAACAGCTAAAAGTATAACATATGCTTTAAACTATTTAAAGAGAGGATACTAAACATGATTTGACCTGTTTTTTATGACTCAGTCATTAGAGAAATCTATTACTATGCTGTATTATTGGAGATCTATGTTAGCTTTTTAATATTTAGTTCTCCTTTCCAGTCAGTCAATAAACCTTTGCTAAGCACCTACTATATGCCAGGCATTGTGCTAAGCAATGAGGATACAGAGAAAAGCAAAAGACAGTCCCTACTCTAAAGGAGCCCACAGTCCAGTGTGGGAGAGTGTGCCAGCAAGTACATTTGCTTAAACAAACTACGCATAGGATAAATTGAAAATAATGGATGGAAGGAAGGCATTAGAATTAAGAAGGAATAGGAAAGGCTTCCTGTAGAAAGCAGGATATTATCTAGGACCTTGAAGGAAGCCAGGAGGTAGAGATGGGAGGGACAGTGTGCCAAGCATGAAGGACAGTCCATGAAAAGGCCAAGAGTTAGGAGATGAAGTGTCTTGTTAAAGGAACAGCAAAGAAGCCAGCATCACTAGGCTGTAGAGTATGTGGTGTGTAAGGTATAAGAAGACTGGAAATGTGGAGGGGCAGGTTATGAAGGGTTTTGAACACCAGAGGATTGTTGTTTTCATTTGATCCTGAAGGTGATAGGGAGCTACCAGGGTTTATTAAGTGAAGGGGTGCCACAGCCAAAGCTGTCCTTTAGGAAGATTACTCTGACAGATGAGTGGAGGACGGACAGACAGGAATGATAGATGTGAGACTAGAAGTCACCACTTCTACCATTGTATCTTTTTCTAGTAACTTTTCCTAAACAACAGTTCCTGGTTCCCTACTGTTGGTTTAGAAAGCAGATCACCAATCTTATTAAGAATCCTTAATGTTAATTACAAATTAATAAAATATTAATTAAATGATAACTAATCTTTGGTTAATTATTAATAATATAATAATGCTATTGTTCAATTGTTTTAGTTATGTCTAACTCTGTGACCCCATTTAGGGTTTTCTTGGTAAAGATACTGGAATGGTTTGCAATTTCCTTCTCTAGCTCATCTTACACACAAGGAAGTGAGACCAGCAGGGTTAAGTAACTTGTACAGAGTCACGCAGCTAGTAAGTGTCTGAGGCCAGATTTGAACTCTTACCCCATTCTGCATCCACTGTGCTACCTAGCTACCCAAATAGAACATAACAACGTTAGGAATTATAGGTTAAGCAATGAAAATAGTCCTTAATTCAGAACCAGGAGATCCACAATTTAGCCTTGGCTCTTTCACTTGGTAGTTCTATGGGTTAGAGGAGGTCACTTCATTTCTCTGGCCTTCATCACCTCCTTTGTAAAGTACAAGTTTTCATGAAATGATAATTGTATTCCTTCCAGTTCTAAGAGTGCATGATTTTAGGAAGTCAGACTCAGTAAGACTGAGATCTTTTTTTTTTTTCAAGGACTGTTTCATTTTTATTTTTATATTCCAAGTGTATGGTACATATTGGGTACTTAATACATTTTTTTATAAACTTTCTCAATTGTCCTTTTTTGGGTAACAGTGCCATCTGTGAGTTTTGTCTCATTTTTTGCTAACTTCCAATCCATGAGATGTCCTTTATTTTTTTTTCTCTTATTTTGATTTATTTATTTATTTTTATAATTTTATTTATTTAACTTTTTACATTCATTTTCAAAAAATTTTGGGTTCCAAATTTTCTCCCCATTTGTCCCCTCCCCCCCACCCCAATACACTGAGCATTCTAATTTCCCCTATTACCAATCTGCCCTCTCTTCTATCATCCCTCCCTTCCCTTGTCCCCATCTTCTCTTTTGTCCTGTAGGGCCAGATGACTTTCTATTCCCCATTACCTGTATTTCTTATTTCCTAGTAGCAAGAACAATACTTGACAGTTGTTCCTAAAACTTTGAGTTCCAACTTCTCCCTATCCCTCCCTCCCCACCCATTCCCTTTGGGAAGGCAAGCAATTCAATATAGGCCATATCTGTGTAGATTTGCAAATGACTTCGATAATAGTCATGTTGTGTAAGACTAACTATATTTCCCTTCATCCTATCGTTCCCCCGCATTGCTTCTATTCTCTCTTTTGATCCTGTCTCTCCCCAAGAGTGTTGTTTTCAAATTACTCCCTCCTCCCATTGCCCTCCCTTCCATCATCCCCTCCCTTGCATTATCTCCTTCTCCCCCACTTTCTTGTATTGTAAGATAGGTTTTCATGCCAAAATGAGTATGCATTTTATTCCTTCCTTTAGTCGAATGTGATGAGGGTAAACTTCATGTTTTTCTCTCAACTCCCCTCTTTTTCCCTCCACTAAAATGTCTCTTGCCTGTCTCTTCTATGAGAGATAATTTTTCCCATTCCATTTCTCCCTCTCTCCTCCCAATACATTTCTCTCTCATGATTTAACTTCATTCTTTTAAGATATGATCCCATCCTATTCAATTCACTCTGTGCTCTCTGTCTCTGTGTGTGCATGCACGTGTGTGTGTGTGTAATCCCACCAACTACCCAGATACTGAAAAGTTTTAAGAGTTACAAATATTGTCTTTCCATGTAGGAATGTAAACAGTTCAACTTTAGTAAGTCACTTATGACTTCTCTTCGCTGTTTACCTTTTCATGCTTCTTTTCATTCTTGTGTTTGAAAGTCAGATTTTCTTTTCAGCTCTGGTCTTTTCATCAAGAATGCTTGAAAGTCCTCTATTTCATTGAAAGTCCATTTTTTCCGCTGAAGTATATACTCAGTTTTACTGGGTAGGTGATTCTTGGTTTCAGTCCTAGTTCCTTTGACTTCTGGAATATCCTATTCCACGCCCTTCGATCCCTTAATGTAGAAGCTGCTAGATCTTGTATTATCCTGATTGTATTTCCACAATACTAGAATTGTTTCTTTCTAGCTGCTTGCAATATTTTCTCCTTGACCTGGGAATTCTGGAATTTGGCCACAATGTTTCTAAGAGTTTCTCTTTTTGTATCTCTTTCAGGCAGTGATCAGTGGATTACTTGAATACTTATTTTGCCCTCTGGTTGTAGAATATCAGGGCAGTTTTCCTTAATAACTTCATGAAAGATGATGTCTAGGCTCTTTTTTTGATCATGGCTTTCAGGTAGTCTCATAATTTTTAAGTTCTCTCTCCTGGATCTATTTTCCAGGTCAGTTGCTTTTCCAATGTGATATTTCACATTCTCTTCCATTCTTTCGGTTTTGTTTTGTGATTTCTTGGTTTCTTATAAAGTCATTAGCCTCCATCTCTTCCATTCTAGTTTTGAAAGAACTATTTTCTTCAGTGTGCTTTTGGACCTCCTTTTCCATTTGGCTAATTTTGCTTTTGAAAGCATTCTTCTTCTCATTGGCTTTTTGAACCTCTTTTGCCAATTGAGTGAGCCTATTTTTCAAGGTGTTATTTTCTTCAGCATTTTTTTGGGTCTCCTTTAGCAAGGTGCTGACCTGCTTTTCATGCTTTTCTTGCATCTCTCTCATTTCTCTTCCCAATTTTTCCTCCACCTCTCTAACTTGATTTTTAAAATCCTTTTTGAGCTCTTCCATGGCCTGAGCCCATTGAATATTTATTTTGGATGTTTGGGATACAGAAGCCTTGACTTTTATTGTCTTTCCCTGATGGTAAGCATTGTTCTTCTTCATCTAAAAGGATGAGAGGAGATATCTGTTCACCAAGAAAGTAACCTTGTATGGTCTTATTTTTTTTCCCCTTTCTGGGCATTTTCCCAGCCAGTTACTTGACTTCTGAGATTCCTCTCCATCCCCGCCTTGCCTCCAGATCTGCCCAGCTAGTGCTTGGGGGCTGAGATTCAAATGCTGCTTCCCAGCCTCAGGGGTTTCAGTGGGAGTGGGGCTGCTATTCAGTATAAGATTAAATTCAGCTGCTCGGGTGGGGGCAGGGCTGCCACAAGGGGCTCAGTTCCCTCAGGGGGTTTATGCAGAGACCTTCAATAATGGATCTGAGCTCCTGTCTACTTTGGGAGCCCCTGCTCTCTGCTGCCTCTGCTCCTGCCTCCCAAGGGGGCCTGAGTTATGGAGAACACACCACTCCCCTCTTGGCCAGCCAAACAGGCTCTCTCACTGACCTCTGGCATCCGTGGGGGGAGGGACCTTCGAGGCCACCGGAGATTCTGTCCCTGAAGCCTGCTCAGATTTGCTCCTCTCCGTGCTGTGGCCAAGGCAGAGCTGGGCTCTGCTCCAGGTCTGGTACATGACAGACCTTTGGTGTCAGTTTTTCAGGGTTCCCTGAGACAGAAATCCCCTGCACTCTGACATTGTGTGCCTTCCACTGCTCCAGAATTTGTTGGGAGTTCTTCTTTACGGTTATCTTATGGGCTGTGGGTTAGAAGCTAGCATATGTGAATCTTTCTACTCTGCCATCTTGGCTCCTCCCCAAGACTGAGATGTAAGGAGGAAAGTACATACCTTTCTTTTTTCTAGAAGTTTTATAACAATTATTTGGGGCAGGGGCGTAAGAAGAATTTTTTCTACTTAATTTCTGGTGCTCAATTGTGTTCAACTGGGTTAATGTTGCCAGAAGTCTGACCTTAAAAAATGTGAAGTGTAATAAATGAACGATTGATTCTGTCCTTTTAGTCCAGACACAGAGAGAATTATGGAAAGGATTTGCCTCGAAATGAGGGAGGCAGAAAGATTTATATTCTGAACATATTTAAGTGGATCAACAATAATGTGGCAAAGTGGAAGATGCTTCAAACACATGTCATCCCTAAATTGAGATTTGAATCTTAACAAATAGGAAACAGTTGCAATAGAATCTCATTTCCAGCCACCTTCTCTTCAGTTTCATTATTAATGGCACACAGATTACTGCCTTTCTTCCATTTATTTTCACATTTTATGAAAACATTTTAGTTGTTGACATCTTGGACATCTCTGCTAATGATGAAAACTCATTGTCCATTACGTGGGGCTGTAAGGAATGGATATTATAGAGCTTGAGAAGAGATTGTTGTTATCATGAAGAACACTACCCCAATTACAAATCACAATGAAAATGCATTAAACTTTAGGAAGCCTGAAGACATTAGTTGGATGATGCTTGAAAAATGGCCACAGATACTTTCTTTTCTAATGAGGAATGATCATCACTGACCATTGTTAGATATAGAGGAGCCTCTTTCTCATCTCTGCTTCAGTCAGGAGAGGGGTGAGGCATGCAAATGTGACCAGGACATCTCAATGAATGGGAGGAAATGCTCAGAGATATCTCGGAGATGACACTAACCTATTTGAAAGAGTAAAATACAGCTAGATGGGGAAGTAGATAGAGGGTGCTGGGCCTGGAGTCAGGAGGACTTCTTGAGTTCAAAGCTGACCTCAAACACTTACTAGCTGTGTGACCCTGATCAACCCAATTAACTCTGTTTTGTTCATTATATGTAAAATGAGCTAGAGAAGGAAATAAATCGCAAATGACTCCAATATCTTTGTCAAGAAAATCCCAAATGGGGTCACAAAGAGTCAGATACAACTAAAAAACGACTGAAAAAAATAACAGTGATAGAAATAAATTGTTGAGAGATCTTATAAGCCTGAGTGAATGGGCAAAAAATTGGTAGATGAGCATCGTTGTGGGCAAGGTTAAGCTGTACATTTCAGAATAATAAAAATTCTACACAGACTAATGGACATGGATATATTTTTATTCATTCATTTATTCAACAAATATTAATTAAGCATCTGCTATGTGTGCAGACCATAGGGAACACATGGTCCTAGCTCTCAAGCAGCTATGCTTTGATTGGGAAGATAAGAATAACAAGGGAAAAACTGAAATAATTATGACCGTTATGTCAGAGCCTCTTGACAGGAAGGGTCCAGATGCACTTTGGTCATTTAGTTGAATCTCCTCATTTTACAAATGAGAACATTTAAAGTACAGAGGGGTCAAGTGACTTGTCCAAGGTTGTACAGATATTAAATAAAAACATAAAATCCTCTGTTTAGCTCTGTATAACTTATACAGGGGCCTGCATGACTTGGTCCTTTCCTACCTTTCCACTCTTCTTGTACCTTACATCTCATCATGTACTCTCTAAAGGTAGAAATAAGAGGAGGGAATAATGTTTTTCTTTCCTTCCTATGGGCAGCTAGTTACATGGCATAGTAGATTAAGTATCAGGCCTGGAATCAGGAAGACCTGAGTTCAAATCCTGGTCTTAGACATTTACTAACTGTGTTACCCTTGGCAAGTCACTTAACCCTGTTGGCCTCAGTTTCCTCATCTGCAAAATGAACTTGAAAAGGAAATGGCAAACTACTCCAGTACCTTTGCCAAGAAAACTCTAAATAAAATCACACAGAATAGGACATGACTGAAAAATGACGAACAACGACATATACCAGAAACTACACTAAGTACTTTACAAATATTATCTCATTGAATTCTCACAGCAACCCTGAGAGGTAAGTGCTATTATTGTCATCATCATTTGACAGTTCAGGAAACTGAGGCAGACACAGGTTAAGTGACTTGTCCAGAGTCACACAGATGGTGAGTGTCAGATACTGGATTTGAATTAGGGCCTTCCTGACTCCAGACCTAGCATTCTGTTCACTGTTGCGCATAATTCAAAGTCTAAAATCTCATTATCTCTTTTGATTGCCATGTCACAATATTGGCTTGTATTGGATTTGTTCAGTTTCCTTGAATCCCCTAGAATTTGTTCATGAGACTTTTTGCATACTTATATCTCTTTCGTATGAGTTTATGAAGTTGATTTCTTGGAGCCAAGTATAAGACCTGGTGAAAATTTCATCTCATTAGAATTGGCCTAACAGTCTAGTCTTGAAATTTTTCTGTGCCCTCACTATCATAGCCAGGTTAGCTCTTCCTCTTAGCTTTGAGTTAGTATCTATGGAAAACCTTTCCTGATACCCTTAGTTGCTAATGTTTTCTTCTTCTTCGTTAAATTATACAGAAATTACAATTTCTGTAAATGTTGCACCCTCTAGGCCAAAAATTGTCCCTCGAGAGCAAGTGTTTTTTTTGTTTTGTTTTGGGGTGTGTGTATGTGTGTGTGTGTGTGTGTGTTTACTTTGGTGCCTTGCACATTTCCTTTTACTTAATGTGCTTAATCCATTCTTGCTGTATTGATTATTACATGAGACACAGATAGTGACATGAGCAACCTGAACACAGAATGCAGGATTAGGAGTCTAACTTGATTTGCATAACTAGAACCTTCTCCTGCTTGGACTGTTGGACTAAAAGGGAATTTTGATGTTAAGGAAGGGAAGTGAGGAAAAAGGGTGGGGATGGGAACCTGTCCATTGAGTACATCTTATACAGTTGCTTTCCATTCCTAGAAATAGGAGGAAGCTGTCAGGAAGTTTCTGAGTGATGCCTAACTGAGAAGAATAAGGGTGTTCCTATGGAAAGAGTTTATAGAGAAATACACTGTAACTCTGAAAAGGGGAAAAAAGTAGAAAAAAGATTCCTTAGCTAAATCAGAAATGAAGGAATAATTGAAAAGGGGGATAATACCAAAAATATAGAGACTTTTTCTTTGGAAATACTTATGTATAAGTATAATATAAAATTCTAATAAGGTCTAGTTCTTAAAATCATAGACTTAGAGCTAAAAGGTCAGCCAGATAAAAAGCATTTATTAAGCACTTACTCCATGCCAGACATGCTGCTAAGTTCTCAGAATATAAAGAAAAGCAAAAAAATATGTGTGCTCTTAAGGAATTCACAAGGGGAAGAAATGACATGAAAGCAACTATGTACAAATAATAAAGGCAGAAAAACCTAGAGAGAATCTCAGAGAAGATGCTAAAGTTGAGGAGGACTAAGAGAAGTTTCTTGAAGAAAGTGGAACTTTAATTGATTCTTGGAGGAAGTCAGAGAAGCCAGGAAGCAGAAATGAGGAAGGTGAACATTTCAGGCATGAGGAACAGCTAGAGAAACTGCTTGCAGTATGGAGATGGAATGTTGTATGTATATGTATAGAACTACAGGGAGACCAGTGTCACTGGACTGAAGAACAGGGGATGGAAGAAATAAGGTTTAAGAAGACTGGAAAGGTAGGAAATGGCTATGTTATGAAGGACTATAAAGGCTAAGTATTGGATTTTATATCTGAGCCTAGAAGTAATCTACTGGATCAGGGCGGGGGGTAGGGGGAAGGGGATCAGGCAGTGACATGATCAGATCTGAACTTCAGGAAGATCAGTTTGACAGCTGAGGACAGGATGGAATGGAGTAGGGGGAGATTTGAGGCAGGAATATCTACTAAAAGGTCATTATAATATTATAGGCAAAAGGTGATGAGTGTTTGCATCAAGGTGCTGGCACTGTCATATGAGAAAAAGGAGTATATATGAGCAGCATTACAAAGACAGGATTTTAGAGGTCAAATAACCTAAAGATTCTAATGCTCTCATTTTATGGAAAAGGAAATGGGTATGAGGTTAACTGAGGTTAAGTGAGCATTAAAGACAAGATTTAAACTGACATCTTCTTACGCCATAGCATTTGCTCTCTCCACTGGACCAAAAACCTTGGGAGGTCCCATAATCCATCCTCCTGTCTGCAAACGGAACCACAACTTAGTGCAAACCAACAACTAAAAAAAAAAAGGTGATATTTTCCTTTTCAGAAAAAGTATTATTGCATGTACTTCTAGTAACACAGTCTATTTGGAGTTAGGAAAATATCTTATAGTGTGATATGTGAGGCCATTTATAATTCTTTATCTCATCTAAACCTATGGAGTATTTTATGGTATACATCCATTCCATGGATGTGATGAATTTATTGGACAAGTTTATTGGGCAACTATCCTCATAAGTTCCATCTAAAAAATAGATTCCTAATTAATCTCTCCTAGAATGGAAGCTAATTGTTTTTCGCTTCTCTTTATGTATGTACGTATCTATGTATGTATGTGTGTATATGCGTGAGTGTTTTTTATGCAGGAGCCATAAATAGGATGTGGGACAGGAATTTGACCCAGTCCCCTGAATTTAAAGGATATTGTAGTTGTCATCCATCAGTATCTGAAAAGAACAGATCTTAGTACCTAGTTTGCAACGATAAACAAGTAGCCAAAACAGGGAGCTAAATGGCTCTCCAGGATGAGCTCCCCTACTGTCCTAGCCTGGGGTTCATCATCACTCCTCACAGTACCTTTTCCATCCAGGGCCTCACAGCATTTTTTAATCTACCCACAGGGCAGTGTCTCACAGCCTACTTGCTCAACTGAAAGCCTGTTTGGGGTCATTTCCCCAAAAGCAACTTGTGGAACATGTCCCTGGTGCAAGAATTCCCACTTACAGTCAGTCACTAGACATTTGCCCAACGTATGTATACACAAGTGTTTACAGACACTTTGGGAAGGGCTGGAGTGTAAGAAGGTTGCTACTTGTGCATGGGTTCCTGCAGCTGATTTATTATTATCAGTATCATCCTTATCAGGATTTATGTTTGATTTCCATAGTCAACCTCCCTATCTGGTAACTAGAGCCCCTTTGAAATGCATTTATAAACTTCTAAAAGCAAGAGCTACCTGGAGAAAATCACAGGACTGCTTTCTTACCTATGCTTTTTCTTTATTATTACCCCTGAAGGTCTGCTAAAATTAACAAGTCCATAGGCATTTAAGAGCCTACTGTGTGCAAGGCCATGGCGAGAGAAAGCAAAACAAACCAAAACAAAACAAAATCAGTCCTTGTTCTCAAGGAGTTTGAAGTCCAGTGGTGAAAGCTTCATGGTAACAGATACATAAAAGCAAATAATATTTTTTAATCACCTAGCATGGATCATAACAAAAGTCAGGGAATTTTTGGTGAAATTGCAAAAAGCGCAGACACTATATGGCTTTGTTGGTTACTCTCCCAGCACTTTCTCAAGGTCAAGCCCATGTGTCATGTGCATTCCCTTCCCTTGTAATGGTGCAAGTTCATTCTTGATCTCTTTCTTTTATTTCCTTGCTTATGGGGTAGGTGGAACTGCATCACATTGCAAATGACTAATCTTGGCCGAAACAAACGAACATTTTCTGCTTCTAATCTCTTACTGTGTCTTTAGTTGTAATTATTTAACCGTATCATTAATCTATGGAAAATTCCCAGGTTTTAACCATTTTCAGATAGTCTGGCACACTTGAAATGAGGATGCAACTTTTCCAAAAGACTGAATGACTTGATTTACACTATTCACTGAATGAGTTCCAGTGTATTCTGTGGGTCTTGCCAAATGGATGACCTATTTTTCCAGAGCCTTGTGCAAGTGAGGTTGTTAGTGTTAAACAAATGTTGAATGTCTGTCAACAGCATTTATTGAGCATCCTCTGTGAAAGGAATACAACTAACAATTGTGGGAAGGTACAAAAGAGAAACCATATCTTTTGTCAGTGGTTCACCCTGTCCATCCCCTCTTGAGGCTTTTAACAGAGGGTATAAACAACATGGAGCTCTCTTGGTGAACCCCCTCAGTTAATCTGCTCCTTGAACAGACATGTAACATAAAGGCAATAGGACAGAGAAAGCAAAGACATTAACAAGGGGGGTAGGTGGGAAAAAGAAACAAGTAGGAACATGTTGCCATCAGCTGTAATTTATAAAGTTTAACTCTATCCCCAACTTTAGGTCTCCAATTCAAAACTATCCAGTGACTGGAATGTTCTGGCCATGGAAAGACATTCGGAGTGCTTGACCCTGCTTAGTTTGTCACTGTTGGAGCTCTCATTAGATCCCATCTACTGTTCTGGGAGTCAAGATGGCAGAATAAGCAGCATATTGCTGTAAAACTCTCCCATATTCACCCCTAAACAACCATAAAATATAGCATCGCAAAATAAATCCTGGAACCACAGAACCAGTAAAATGACAAAGTGAAACAACCTTTTAGCCCAAGAAACTTGGAAGATTGGCAAGAAATCTCTGTCTAAATCAGGTAAAAGGGGAGAGAGTTTCAGATAGCATCCCAGGAAACCAGCAGGAGATCCTGAGCCCCCC
Organism: Bettongia penicillata ogilbyi; assembly: GCA_023548195.1. Taxonomy (NCBI): domain Eukaryota; kingdom Metazoa; phylum Chordata; class Mammalia; order Diprotodontia; family Potoroidae; genus Bettongia; species Bettongia penicillata. The sequence goes on along the minus strand of JAJHZJ010000271.1, from coordinate 5,839,427 downwards.
CAGTGTGGTGCAGCAGGCAAATGCCAACACCAAGATCTCCACGTGCCTTAGCATAATCAGGGGAACTGGCAGACTCCAGCTCTAAGAACCAGCACAGCTCAGGGCAAACAGGCATCCACTAGCAGCCAGACCTCCAGACCAGCCAGCCCTGGGAAATGCAGAAACACCTCACCAGGCCTCAGAACATACCAGATGCTAACACTAGGATCCCAGCTCAGTACTAGACAAGCTGCCAGACCCCTACAACTTCCATTAGTGCAAAACCCCGAAGAGAAAAGGGAAGGGGTCTTAAGCCCAGAAAAAACTCATGGAAGAGCTCAAAAAGGAGCTTAAAAACCATGTAAGAGAGGAAAAAGAAATGAGAGTGATGCAAAAGAATTATGAAAAAAAAGATTTCATCTACTGGAGAGACCTTCACCTGCATAGTTGGAAGCCCCATCATGTATGAAGATGGATGCTTCAGACCTTGCCCATTCATTTTGGTCTCCAAGCAATGTCTTATCATGTATTCAGAGAGAATAAGGATTCTTTGGAAAATAACTTATTGGTCTTTTTTATGTGTAGGGTAATAAGAGAGACTTGAAGAGTTGGTCTGTGTTGGTCACATTATGAACACCTGCTACTAAAATCTGTCTCCAGGTTAGGCGCAGTCTGTTTTTGTCTGACAGATTAACTATGAGGATCCTCCCCCACCATCCCATCCTTGTTTATCAGATATATCATCCAAGGAAGAATGAAGAGCCTTCACTCAGGATAAATAACACTCAAAAAAATGATCTAAAAATATGAAAATAAATGACTATATAATACATAAGGTAGCCTTGAAAGGTAACATGGTTTTACTTTCTAAAGAAGATAAATTTTGTAAATATAAAAATGTGCTCTATCATATGAAACACTTTGTAGCTTTTCCTTCCTCCTCTGACTTTAGGAAGCTAAACTGGTCTTCTCCTTCTTGCCTCAGTCATTTGTCACCTGAGCCTAAAACTGTGCTCCTGACTCTAGGTCTTTTAACTCTCAATCTGGCATTTTTCCCCCTTGAGACACAGATGGTAGCTGCTTTGAAAAGCTGAATTAATTATGGGGAGTGGGAGGATGTGGACTGGGCTAACTGATATATTAGCTGATAATTTAGGGGGCAGAATGAATAGATTCGATTCTATCTAACTAGTCTACATGTCTTGAAAACTAGATGGGTTTGGGCCTCAACTTCTGCTAACCTGGTCAAAAGTGACTTTCCCATCAAGGAACTTTACCACTAAAATTAATATATTTGAAAATCTGAGAGAAAGAAGAGATTTTTCAGATATACAGGCTTTTGATATGAGACTCATTTCTCTGATCATGGGAAAGGTCCATTGGACAATTATTTCAATCTGACCCATTTTAGATAATGTCATATTCTTTATTACTGTTCTTTGGAAACAATATGATGATTACATAGAATTATGAGAAGACGTAGAACTGATATAAAATGAAATAAGCAAAACCCTGAAAAAAAAAAAAATATATATATATATATATATATATACATATGATGATTCCAAACAACAGTGTAAATGGAAAGAAGAAAAACGTCCATAAATAAAAGTGAATGCTGAAAAATTATAATGATTGACCTTAGCCTCAAAGAATAGCTATGAGAAGGTATCACCCCCTGCTGAGAGCTGAGGTAGTTGGAGAAAGACTTAAAGAAGGAGGTAGGATTGTCTTTGGAGGGGCCTTCACTCTTTTCCTATGAGAATATTTCTCTATTATTTCATTGACCAGATGTAACCTAATGCCAAAATGATAAATTCTATCACATTCCAATAAATGATTAAAGTGAAGTAGCAGGATATTTTGAAGTGGGTCAGTTGGCATCATCTACAACCCCAGGCATCCTACTGGATATAAACTCCAAGAGCCCCTAGAATGAACTTCGGCTCTCTGCAGTCCTTCCTCCAGCACTCTCTCTCTCTATCTCTGTCTGTCTTCTCTCTCTCTCTTAAATCCAGGTAGGGGATAAAAAAGATAAATAAAACAGTTCTTGCCTTTAAGGAGTTTAGAGTTGTTGAATTAAGACCCTAGGCCTGTTCCTTTGTTCTACGTCTAGAAAACCTGATGTCACTGCAAAGGCTTATGGGTAAAGTGGGCATTGAAAAACTGAGAAACTCTTGGGAAGTATTTTACCACAGGAAATAATACTCTTCCAAGGTAAGACAACAGTAAATATCTCCTCAACTTGTGGTGCTTATTTCTAGAACATTACAATTACAAACTCAGTCACTTTGTTCCACTAACCAAACATTTATCAATCTCTTCACCTAATACTTCCATATCTCATAATTGTAATATTACCCATTCAGTTTTTCAATCTTATAACCTCTTCCCTCTACCTTATTTATCTTTTGTCTTCACAGCTCCATTATTAAGTTGTTGTTCTTGATCCTTTGTTTGTGAAAAGGCCCAAAGACATCATGTTTGTACATAGAGTTGAAAAAAGAATCTATTTTGGATTTCTTAAAGCTCCCACTAATCAGGTAAATGACTTCTTACTAGAAGCAACAGAATCTTGATTCCTGTAGATATAAAGGTCAACAAAGCCTTTGCAGATAAAGCAGTGAGTAGAACCGGTGGTACCAAAGGTTCTGTAGGTGAGCCAGGATCCAAAGCAAAGTGTGAGGCAATACTAGGTGAGCAGCTGAAATGAGACGACTTAATAAAAGGAGCAGAATTGAAGCTGAGATCTAGGAGATGGCAAAGCCAAATTTTTATAAAATGGAAAGTTACATGGAGTCATCGAAAGGCAGTTTTGGGGATATGGCTCTAAGTACACACTTTCCCTGGTTTGCCTAGGACCAACAGGAAGTGAGGCTTCAAGAGGTAGACAGAGGTCAGGATGGAGAGCATTTGGTACCTGATAGCATGGAGGGGCAAAAATGAGGAGGACTCAACCCATAAATTTTGAGACTGAGTGACTAAGAGAATTGTAATGCTATAAAATGAAAATTTTGAAATCAAGAGAAGGAAGAGGATCAGGTTTTGGGGAAAATATTTTGAATCTATTTTTGATAGTCTTTATTTTGATATCCTTAACTTACAATGCCTTTCTGCAAAACTCACCCCTTTCTCCCATTGGTGTCCTCTTGGGACTTCCATTTTGTGAAGGATCTCAGCCCACCTCCATTCCTCTCTTGACTCTGTTTTTGTAATCTGGACTTCAAAAGCCTACTTTTGCTGCTGTATCATTCTGGAACTTCTCATCTCTACCATATCTGGGTGGAAATGACGTGGATTATTTGAAATGTGACCATACATGATGAGGAGGGCAAAGTTAGAGGTGAATGTGGGTGCCATTTTCATAGAGATGATTATGTCCTGGGAAAACGTCTCAGAAGCCATCTAGGATTATATTGACAAAATTCTAGCTATAGAACTAGAAGGGACTTTAGAGACCATCAGGTTCAATTCTCCTTTTTTACAGATGAGGAAATTGGGACCCAAGAAATGACTTCCCCAGAATACTTGTCAAATTCTGAGATCCAGGCTCTTCCCATTGTTGGCTGTAAAACTTCAAACCCAAATTAATTATGCCTTGAAGTGACCACCTGTGCATATTCCCTTACAAATTCCAACTGAGGGTAAAAAAAAAAAAAAAAGAATCCGTAGTGGATGTTGGAGTAAATGGTGATCAGAAACTTTGTTCTCTATAGGCCAGGATTTTACCTCCAATCCTCTCACCATCTGGCCAATCTGGAGTAGTCTTTGTGAATTGGGGGACCAGGCACTGTTCCCTTGGCCTGAACAATTGTGCAGAGACACAACTTGCTAATGGCCATATCTGCAGGCCGTGTGCTCTGCACATGGGTCAGCAGTGCTGGGTCAGAGGAAAGTGTGAAGATCCAGAAGAACAATGACGTGCTCCTCTTGGGCTTCCATTGTCGTCAGATGAAGCTATCCATCAAAAGTATTCCGCGTAGCAGCTGGCTGGTCCAGCTGCCTCACTGTGGGGCTTTTTGTGTTTTCCTACCCACAGAGCAATTGATTGGTTTTTTTCCCCCTTTTCTGCAAGTTGCCTCCTAAGACCTTTATGAATCATCATTGCTTTGAACTATATAATTGATAACTAACAAATGTTTTGAGTGAAAGTCAGTGTGACAGAGGAAAGAAGTAAAGGAGTTGCAGTAAAAGACATTAAGTGTAAATCTCAGACACTAAATAGCTACCTATGTGACCTTGGGTAAGTCACTTATCCTCTAGGGATAATGATATTTGTATTCCCTATCACAAAAGGTTGCTGTGGCAAAAATGCTTTGTAAAACGTTCAATACATTTCAATTAAGAATGAATGGCATGAAGACAATTTGGGTTATTTTAACATTTATATCATTATCATTCTCATCATACATTCAGTGGAATTTAGATAGTAACAAAAGGCCGTTATTATCACTATTGTTGTCATTATGGTTTGAAGAATTGCATGAATCTCACTTGTGTGTTCATCCTTCGTTGCATCAGAGAAATGATGACATGACTTGCTCTTGACTTTGTTTTGTGTGAGGGAGGGCTGTGCAGGTCACCAGCCTCACTTCTCCTCCAGAGTCATCTGAATCCAGTGACCAGATATTCATCAGGATGACTGGAGATGATCCAGGATGAGGCAACTGGGGTTAAGTGACTTGCCCAAGGTCACACAGCTAGTGAGTGTCAAGTGTCTGAGGTGAGATTTGAACTCAAGTTCTCCTAACTCCTGCACTGGTTCTCTATCTACTGCACCACCTAACTGCCCCATGGATCTCATTTAGCACTGTAAGAAAAGCAGAAACTCTGTGATTAGGTGATTTTTTTTTTCTTTTCAGTGAAATAACCGAGTTATTTTAGACTTCACTGTACAATGGCTAAGCTGGGAGAGAAAGAGCAGTGAGGCGGCCAGTTGCTTTCATGTATTTGCTTGTTTTGCTCTTTTTTTCTGTTCCCCCTTCCTTTGGCTTGTTGCAGGGAAGTCATGTCAGCCGCCAGCTCCCATCGGCTATGCCAGTCAATCATTGCATATAGCCAGCCCCTTGTTAGCATGGGTAAGCAAAACTGTTCCCACAGCCATGTGTGAAACTTGGTGAATCAGAATAGAAATATGCCGTGTGCTCATTGCAAAGGAGGAGCAGATGAAATTTAGGAACTCAAATGTGCGATTAATTTAGGCTTAATGGGACTGTAATAGTACAGTGAATTTTAAGTGCCCTTTTGATTATTACATCAGGGGTCTATTGAAATACACCCTTGTCATTAGAACTGAAAGTTTGGAAAACAGTTGCATCAAGTCTAATGAATCAGAGCCCAGTCAGAATATTGAGATAGTACTAAAGAGGCAGGGGAGATGGCTTGAGGGGAGGAGGAGGAGAAGGCTGACAGCAGATTTTCCATTTCCACACTGTCTTCTTCACTTATCTGGATTTTGTTTTCCCAGCTGTGGGGTGAAGAATAACAAATTTGGCTGGCTAATTAAAACTCATCATCATAATTATATAGTCTTTCAGAAAAAAATTTAGTTTTTATTCCAATCATATTTTCTACTCCCTCAGAGTGCCTCCTACCTCTCTTGTCTAATTTTCCCAATGAATGAAATCAACATTCAAAACACTTTGTCCTTACACTGCTTGAGTGGTATGGGGGAAAGACGTCTGTATGTGTGTGCACATATTTGTGTGTATGTATACCTGCATATGTATCCATATATGTGTTATACATGCACATATTTGCATATATGTATAGCGTACCAGACTATCTTAGGGGACAGTTAAGTGACTTGGAGAAGTTGCAGAAAAAGTGATAGAAAACTGAGCTAGGAGTCAGGAGACAACTGATTCAGTCACTCACTGACTTAATGTGAGAGTAACAGGATACTAGAAGGGGTTACTGAGAACAATGGTTGTTTTGGGCTATACGATGTATGTATGTAGCATTGAACAGTATACAGAATTGGGAGAGACCTCTGAGAACATCAGGTCGACCTTTGAGAGCATCAGGTCTAATTCTCTCATCTGCGGAAGTTGAAACTAAGGTACAGAGAAAGGCCTTGGCCAAGGTCACATAGCTAGTCTCTAGCAGAACAGTGCTAATTTTTTTTACAAAAATTTTTTACAAACACAGTAAGAAAACAAACCATCTGCCTAGCATGATTTAAATCAGGACTCTACAACTACTTTGTGATGACATTCTATGTTTTATTTCTATGAAACCTTGAGGTCAGCCAGCAGAGTGGTATCTGAAGTCCTGGAGTAGTTAGTTTGGGAGGTGGTACATAATACAATCCCTAAGCAGATCAAGGGAGGAGTTATCACTGCTGGCTTAGCTCCCCTTGCCTGCTGAGAATCACAGCAAATTATGAAGAGGGCAGGCTCAGAGATGCCCCAGTTAAGGCTTCTGTGGTCTCCTAGTGGAACCCCATGGACCGATTGAGGAAACTTCAGTGTTGATACTCACTTGCACAAATACAGGCTGGTGGGTCCAGATAGATAATTGGAAAATTCAGAAATCTGAATAGGGTCTTCAATACTTTCATTTTACAGGCAAGGAAATTATGGACCTGAGTGGTCCAATGATTTGGCCAAGGTCCTAATGAAAATCCATAGGATTGGATTGGAAGGGACTTTCAAGATCATCCAATCAAGCACTTTCGTTATACAGAGGAAGAGAAACAAATAAACATTTGAATAGTACCTACTATGTGTCAGGCACTGTATTAAGCATGTTTTTTTAAACCAAATATCTCAATTATACATAGAACTGAGGCCCCAACACAAAAGGACCTCATCCACAGTCACACAGCTAGAAAGCAGCCAGGAAGACTGATTTCCTCTGATTCCAAATCTAGTGATCTTTCCATGATTCACACCAGAAAGCACATCCCTTTCCACTGCATTATGTTGCCACTCTCATACCCTGGACAGCTCAAGGGACTGATTGCTTGAACTGTGATAACAAAACAAAGAAGTGTAATTATAATGACTGCACATGTCTGCAAAGAGGACATGAGAAATTCAGCTCCCTCTCTTCTTTATAGAGGTGGGGGACAATGGGTGTGAAACACTGCATACATTATCAAACACTTGATATTGGATTATTACTTTTCTTCTCTTTTTTCTCCTCTCTCCCTTTCTCTCATTGTTATAAGGAATAATTTGCTTTGTAGGGGAGGAAATAGAGATGAAATATGGAATGAAGGTTATATAAAAATAATAATTTTTTTATAAAGCTATGATACTAATTCTTGGTGAGTTACAGAATCAGTTTCATGACTTTCCTCATGCCTCATAGATGAATAGTTAGAATGGGTGGGGGAGAAACCTTGTCAAAGCCTTTTGATAGCTTTCTGGTTTATTTTGTCCTCTATTCAGCATTCTAAACTAACATATTCGATAGATAAATTCAACTGTCTGGCAATTTACACAATATTTCTTGTACACATTCTGTTGTTGTTGTGCTTATAACATTCAAATATTTAATTTGGCTAGTGGGGAAATCCCACCCAGGTGTTCCCCCCCCCAACCCTTCTTGGCTGACTGGGGTCCATCACTGGAAGTTCACTCAGCCTGTTTTGTCCTAGTATTGTCCTAATAAGGACATTGAACAAGCAAGGCCTGAACTGTGTCAACAAATGCTGAAAACATAATGTTAGAATGGACCATTGGGGTACTGCCATGGTTTCTGTGAGATCTCTAAGGAGTCCATAATGGCCCAGCAAAGTAATTCAGTCAGAGGTCATTGGCCTGTGTGGTGCCTGGCCTTAAAGCCCTGCTGATCCAGAGCTGGCTGGGCCTCTAGAGAGAATCAGACTGGAATTTGAAGCAGCTGCTGAGGAATCTCAGCTGAGGACCATTCGAGAGGCCACAATTGACTTGGATGGGAGACCACCCACCTTACAACAACACATGAGCAGTATCCTTTCAACACCATGTATGCTTTTCAATACCAAGTGAAAGGCTTTTCACTGACAATGGATGACATCCCTGTTGTAGTACTATGGCCTATCCTGATTGGACTGATGGCTTTTAAATGTCACATAGGCATATGCACAAATACTTTTAGAATTCAAAGGCATTTTTGTTACTTTTGATACCAAAAAGCCAAATAAGAGTTGAAAATTGGAGACAACTTATTTCGTAGGAGTTAAGTATGTGAAGGAAGAAGGACTATATAGCTTTGAGTATTCAGGGAAAAAGTCAGACAATAATGGAGCTCTAATAATAGAGGGGATTTGTCTCTCCCTCTCTAACTCCATTTGTAAAAGGGATATAGTGAATGAACTTGGTGCTTTGAAAAAAAGTCAGCTAAAACAGATTTTACCACCTGGTGTTCAGTATTTTATCTGCCCCAGTTTTACAGAACTCCATGTCCAAGATAGCCCTATTCTTAACCTCACCAAAGAGAAAGAAATAATTCAGAGACCTTTGTTAACTTCTAGAATATATCCCTGTCTTGCTTCATAAACTAATATTGAAAGTATTGAGTAGATTCACCTTCAAATCTCAAAGATTTATATTAAGCACTTAAGAAACATAAAATGTGTGCTCCTTGTGTGGTATTAGACAGTTATTAGTGTTAAAAAGATGGGCTGTAGTAGAAAGACAGGAACACTGCCAATGTGACAGCTGAGGCATCTGACTTGTATAGCTGATGATGTGGCTGCTCTCATGTCTGGGCTAGTAGCCTTACTGTCAGCTGGTTCTCAGCTAAAGAATTCTTGCATATCCAAACTAGACTACAGTATGTCTATCACTGGAAATATAGGTTTAGACTGTAATTCAAAGTCAGGCACTACATGGGCCAATTACCACTGATTTGAAAAGCTTCAGATGCCCTCTGTGGAACTGAATTTTGTCAATTACCTTGGAGACTATGGCAACATCCAACTTATCCTTTGAACCATTATGCTTTATCGTATTCTTGTAGAATATCCTTATTAGGACAATGGGGATTAGTAAACTGAGGGGGCTCCTAGTGGTTACCTTTGGAATTAGAGGAGGTGGGTGGCTGAGATTCCTAGAAAGAATTCTCTTATTGGCCAAAGTGAATATTTAAATGTCACATACACCACTGCAGTAGAATGAATATGAGTGTTGAGTATATTGCAAATATACATGACTTGACCCATGTAATGTAATGGTCATGTACTAATTTAAAAGTACAATAGCAACTCTGTCCTCTTAAAAAGAAGAGGAAAATCTACTGTATACCAAAATGTTCTTTGAATAGTACTTAACACAGTGCTATGAACATGAGTTCATAGTGAGTACTTAATAAATTAAATTAAATCCTTGTTGATTGAGAGTGTGAAGGTGAAGCGTCTTCCCTAGTTGCTCCTTTTATAATTAAATACAGATGGATCCTTGTTTAATAGACAAAGTCACATCAATTGCTAAGCATTTATTAAAGCACCTACTATGTGGCAGGCACAAGAGATGCAAATACAAAAGTAAAACGATCTATACCCTCAAGATAGTCATATTCTGTTGGTGATGGTGGTGGAAGGAACATGACATATTCACAGGTAAGTAAATAAAGTTTAGAAATACAATAAATATAAAGTGTGGGGAAGCACTAACAACTGATATGTGTTTCCTTGTGTATGCAGGGGTTGGGGGAGGGGTGATAAATCTGTTCTTCCTCTTAAAGGAGGTGGCTCTTGAGTTAGCCCTGAAAGAAACTAGGGGATCCAAGTGGTGGAGATAAGGAGGGAGAGCATTCCTGGCATGGGACACAGGCAAAGGCATAGATACATAAATGTAATATCCTAATAGGATGACAGCAAGCAGGACAGTTTGGATGGCGTGTAGTTAAGTGGGTGGGAAGGAAGGAAGGCATCATGTGTAATCACTCTTGAGATCAGCTATCATTAGTTACCATTAAACCCTGTTGACTTTTTCCTGGGTACAGAAAAGACAAGTTCCATTTTTGTTGGACCCAGAATGCTGGCCCACAAGGAAATATGTAGACCCAAAATATAGGGAATGGGGAGTCTGGCTACTAGCTGCTCCTGGAGCAGGATATAGAGGCAGATGGGTCAATGTGTGCATTTTCTATCATTTTATCCCTTGGGTACATGACTCTGAACGTAGCTTTCTAAAAGAACTAGAGAGTATCTAGGGTAAAGGAAAGAGGCATTTTGTGTCAGGTTTTAGAATATTCTGTACAATCTACTGCCAGATGGGAGGAATGGTTCCCTGAAGTGTCCTCACTGGCATTGGATGTGACCCCCTCATAGATGGGTGGGCAGCCAGTCAGAGTGTCCAGTACCTTGTCTATGCCTGGCTTCTGAACTTCTGTGGCTTTGTAGAGACTGGCAGAAGATGCAATGGGTTTGCCTGACTGGCACAATTAGAGTTTTTAGTGGAACAGTCTCATAAAGCAGAGATACTGGATCCCCTTGGTGTTTTTTATTGAGAGGATTGATTTCCTTTGTGACTTAGAGTTAAAATCTAATCAGATTTACATCTGAAGTGAATATTTTACCCTCTTGGCAATTCACATGCTCTTGACTGCAGTCTCTTTGGCATTCTCATTTGTATTGAGGAAGCTGGACATTTTGAAGCTAAGACATTCTGTCTTAGGTTCTATTTGACTTCAGTGTGCCATGTCTATGTCCATCCTCCATTTTGTATTCTTTTCCTTTCCTGCCTTTCTTTCCCCTTTTCTTCTGGTCAACTTCTTTTGCCCCAGTCCTTTCTATTGCTGTACAATTTGAGTTCATAAATTCACAGAAAACTGTTGATGATTTAATGGGTTGGATCTCTTGCGTGTGTGTGTGTATGTGTGTGTATTTTAAAATGAGCTGAGGAGTTGTTAATGGGATGGCCAATGGTGACATTTTAGAAATCCATCATGGTACCTGGGTGAGAGTTTTGAGGGTAGGGATGCCAACATCCTTGGCATCCTCTCCAATTATACCTGCAGAAAAGGAAGGAAGGAGCCATGGGAAGTAAAATATACCCTTTAGACACTGCTTCTTTTTCCTCCATCATTTTAAAGAATTTTCTTTCACTAACTATTCCTTCCTGGGTATATTTGAAAGCCTTAAAATAAGCAGAGATTAGGAAAGCATCTTTTATCCAGCTTTCCCTGTTGTGTCTTTTATAACTGTACTTAGTCCAAAATTGAGCCACCTCGTTATTCACTCAATCCTTGATAATTATCCATAGCACTCACTTAATCAGTTAAAGTCTTCTCGGCTCCCATGGAAATAAGATCAATTAGAAGATGCTGTAATTCTTGTGCTCTCTCCTCTTTGCCCAATTCCCTTTCTCTATCTGTCTTCCACACGTAACTGTCTATACCCTTAATCATTTCCACTGACTTCTGCCTAGTTCTGAGGTTCCTGCTCATCTAATCTTCCAGACAATTTTCTTCATTATTTGTATTACTCTGAAGCTCTCACAATTTAACTATTCTTCCTGTTTTCACCTTTTAGGAAATCTAATTGGGGTAAGAATATTTTTTTCCATGAATGAGCTATCATTGCCTTTCATAGTTCTAGTGAATGTAGTCATCCCTCTCAAAGTACTTGCCCTGCCAGGAAAGGCAGCCTGGACTAGTGAATAGAGAGCTGACCTTGGAATCAAGATGACCCAGATGTAAGTCCCATTTTTGACATACTTATTTAACTGTGACTTTGAACAAGTCACTCAATCTTTCAGGATCCTGGGAAACTTTCTAAGACTATGAGTAGCAGAGAGTTATTAATCTGCATTAATAAAGCAAATTTCCTCAATAGGGATACCCCTATACAGATGAAAATGTAAATCTAACACATCATATGCCTACCATAGGTGCACAGAGTATGGATCAGGGATGTTGGTACACTCTGGAGGAACATTTCCATTAACTCTTTATCTGAGGGGCCTATTTTGTTCAGACAGCTGCATGAAATATGTGGGTAGATAATGGAGAATAAATAAGACATAGCGCTTACAGTATATTAGGGGGACATATAACTAAATGATTTTAATTAATCATCCCCTTGGTAACTATTCTATACACACTTAAGTTCATGTAGAACATGAAAGTTCTGCAGATGACCTTTTTGGAACAGGCAGAAATAAAATAATCCATCACCTGCAATGTTGCTAAAATGAATTTCCAGTCAGGTAAACTATATCTGTATGATCACTTAGGTTGCCCAGGAAGATCAGATGGCAATGCTACTTTTTTATGCATTACCTGAATCAATATAACAATCAATAGGCAATTATTAAGAACCTACTATGTGTCAGGTGCTGGGTTAGGCTCTGGGAATAGGAAGGCAAAATGGAAATGATCCCTGTCTTCAAGGACCTAATAGGAAGAAGCTTCTACAAGCACTTCTCATGGTGTTGGGCTGGGACCAAGGGTCAGGAAGACATAGGTCCAAATCCCATGCTACAGTAAGTAGCTGTGAAACTATGAACACGTCACTTTGGCCCTCGTAGTCTCAGTTGCTGCATCTCTAATTTGGTTATAATAATTTATAGCATTCTACATGAAGGCATTTTGAATGAAGGCATTTTGAATTATGATAGTATGCTTTCCAGGGAAGTAAGCATAGATGATGAGGCTGATTCAGTCAGTGCCAAAGCTAGTTCAGTGTTTGGGAAGTTCCAAAGGAAAGCGTGGGAGAAAAGAGATATTAGACTGCCTACCGAACTAAAGGTCTATACAGCCATCACGTCAACCTCATTGAACCCTGGACAGGATGACAGTGCCATGTCAAGAAACTGAATGCCTTCCATTTGAATTGTCTTAGAAAGAGTCTGAAGGTTACCTGTCAAGATAAGGTACCAGGCACTGAGGTCTTTCTCAAGCTGAACTGCAAACTCTAGGACAGAGAGCGCAACTCCAGTGAGCTACTCATCTTGTTTGAATGCCAAATATATGTTTACCTAAAAGACTATTTTATGGAAAGCATATGGCAAGAGCTCACACAGAGGTCAGAAGAAGTTATACAAGGACACTCTCAAGGTCCCTCTGAAGAACACTGGAATTGATTGTGAGACATGGGAAACACTGACATAGTACTACACAGTGTGGCGTGCCCACATCAAAGAAGACACTGTGCTCTATGAGCAAAGCAGAATAGCAGTAGCTCAAAAGAAAGATAAGATGAACAGATTTCAAAACATTTCCAATCCAAATGTTCATACGGACTATTTGTACCTGACCTGCACTAGAGCTTTCCGAACTCATATTGGTCTGATCAGCCCCCAATCTGACACATTGTACTTTGACCCTGAAATAATGATGTCATTTTGGTCCTTTTCTAGCATGAAGGACAATGACCAACCACAATAATGTCTCTAATGCCCAATTCACAGAGTTATTCAAAGGCTCAAATGTGATTACGTGCAAAGTCCTTTTTAAACTACTATGGAAATGCCAGTCATTTTCATTATTTTGACATATGTGAAGGTGTGTATAGAACACCCACCAAGGGAATAATACAATTAAATTAATCAAAGAAAATCCCTGTCTAAGTATTGGGAAGATGCAATGTTTAGATATTTTGTTTCTATAACCTCAAGAAGTTTACAGCACAGTAGTGGAAACAACACACACAGACAAATCGTTATAAAAAAACATATATAATTAGATGCGGTCCAACCAAAGTACTGTGTGAGGTCCAAGGAGCAGACATCATTACTGATTGGTCGTCATGTAAGAAGCATTTGGGTTGCAATTAGTTGATTTGCCTTTTTCTTCTGAGTCTCTGTGTCTATACTTATGAAAGGGGACTGGCCCCTTGTAATTTGTCAATGCATCGGTCAACTTTGCTCCCTTCTCATATTCATATAGAGAGGAGATAGATGAAGGGAAGAATTCATAGGGAAAAGAAGGTGAGGAGGTATTGATTGGATTTAGGGGTGGAAACAGAAATTTTAATAAAGAGAAAAGGGGGGAGTTTGTGGGAAACCAGGAAGCTTTGTTTCCACAGAGTGACAACCTAGTATGGTCAGGTAAAGGTCAGAAACTTGTGTGCAGGCTTGATGAGATGTTTGAGGAAAAGCCTATCAGAGAGGAGAACATGAAGTCACATGGCCAGGGGACAGTGGCATGGGAGATCCAAAATTTGGAATATTATAAGAAGCTTCCATTATTCAAATGTGTTATAGTCTTCCGATAGCCTTATAGGAAACTATCCATTCATTCAAGGGAATGAATGTAGAAGGCCCTTCCTCCTCTGAACTCCATTTTAATACATTTTCCTTGATACCCTTTCGTGTGTCAAGTTCATCTCTAACTAGCTGCCTCACAAAGAGGTTGGTGCTTTTTGGTTGAGAATTTACCTGTGAAAGTGAGGAAAGGTGATAAGCTTAGGGATAAGAGGGTTAAGAGGTGTTTTTAAAGATGAGGGAAATGTGAGCATTTCATATTCAGTGAGCACTTAGGTGGACTGAGTGCTAGAAATCACCATTTTAAGTATTCAGAGCAAAGACACTGGAGTGGTTTTGCAGATGAGGAAACTGAGGCAAACAGGGTTAGGTGACTTGTCCAGGGTCACCGAACCAGTATGTGATCCACCACTGGATTTGAACTCAGGAAGGTGAGTCTTCCACACCAGAGGTTCCATCTGCTTCTCCACTTGCCCAAATGAAAAGAAGACCTCAGTTCAAATTCCACCAAGACATTGTCATGTTCATTCTCAGCAAGTGACTTGACGCTTCTCTACAGTAATATGGCCTTTGTCATGGAAACTTATAGCACTTAATATCATTTTTGGACTCTTAGAAGGGCCAGAGCCTGAACTAATCAAGTTCCATCTCTTACAACAGTCTGAGGAGAAACATCATCTGATGCAATTTTCTGGTCTGGATGTTTGTTCAAGCTGCCTTCAGAACAGCGTCTTCTTCGCTTTATCTTCATGTAGAAATCTCCCTTCCCTTTCCTTATTTCTCTTCTTTCTTTCTTTCTTTCTTTCTTTCTTTCTTTCTTTCTTTCTTTCTTTCTTTCTTTCTTTCTTTCTTTCTCTCTTTCTCTCTTTCTCTCTCTCTCTCCTTTCCTTCCATCCCTTTCTCTCTCTCTCTCTCTCTCTCTCTCTCTCTCTCTCTCTCTCTCTCTCTCTCTCTCTCTCTCTCTCTCTCTCTCTCTTTCTTTCTCTCTCTCTCTCTCTCTCTCTCTCTCCCCTAAAAACTTAAACCCCATGGTTTCTGAAGTTGCATTTTAAATAATGAACAGAAATTCAATGGACAAAACCCAGTGGAAGAGTGTTCTAAGTACAGGAAACAGAGCACACAGTTAGCTGAAAGTGCTTTGGGGAGTCTTTAATTGTCTAAATCAGTGGATTTCTAACCTGTGGGATATGCAAACCTAGTAGAGAACTTAAGGCTACAGAATTTTTGGAGGCTTTTGAATTCATCAATAAGCAGATGTGGTTTTTGTAGCATGGTTCAATGGATAGGATTCTGGACTTGAAGTTAAGAAAGACCTGAATTGAAATTCCACCTTAGAAACTTCCTATTTATGTGACCTTGGGCAAATCATTTAACCCTCATTGTCCTTCAGTTTTCTCAACTATGAAATAAAAGGGTTGAATTTGAAAGACTCCAAAGTATCTTGCAGAGCTAAATCTATGATACTAAATGAGTACTATATCTTTTAGCAACTGAATAATATTGCTCAAACACACATACACATATTACTTTTCAAAATGAAATACAAATTCATTTAAAGGCTTTACTGAATTCACTGTAGCTTTTTGTTACCTATTTTCTCATATTTTTCAATGTTAACAGTGATTCCAATCCTTGACAATGTTAGGAACCAGACAAGATTCCTAGTTGTCCAGACAAATGCTTTTATTTATCATTTTACTTTGACTTTGTTTCCTGAACAAATGAGAGTGTACTTTATCAATATATTTATTAATTGAGATAATTCAAGTCTTTCCAAAAGCTTCATTATTCTTTTTAGTGAAACAACTATGCTGATAATTGCATTAAATCACTCTTTCATTTCACTTTTTTAGTCATAGCCTTAAAGTGAAATATGGAAACCTACTTACGAATTTTAAAACAATCATTAATTCTCCGTAATAGATTGCATGTAGTTCCATTTTTCACTGTCACCTTGTTACAGGTACTAAATGCTGTTACTGAAATGTGAACATGAATAGCCTTTTGAAAGTTCTGTAACTGACTTCCTGAATAAGGTTAATAGTTTAACGGTCAGTTATAATTTCTGCAATTGCTGTCACAGCTAATGATGCTGGTGTCCATAATTGTTTTCTCTGCTCAATCAACACGAAGAGGAATGGTTTTTTTATGGATCAGAGTTTGAAAATTATCTTGCCAAAAGATTTGAGTAAAAAATGAAAATGTTTTTGAATTTAGTATATAAAGATGATTTTTCCATTATAGCTCTATGTGCTTAATCTAAAGATTGTTTTTCCTCTTGTAGGTAGTCTATAAAAACCACATATGTAGGGACTTAATCTGTACTGAAGCATTTGGTGATGGAGCTTTGCAAATGGTTTTATAAAAATAGGTGGCTGCCAAATTCTGTTTGCCCTTCAAAGCATACGTTTTTCCCACCCACATTTTCCATTTCTAATACTTCCTTCTCTGGGTCACCTAAATCTTTCTCATGGTTCATACCCGTTTTACCTAAAAGTGGCAAGTAGAGTCCTGATGCAAGGGAATGCACAGTTGGTAGCGAAAGAGGGAGCAATGAGCAATACTTGCAAATTACAGTGAGACTGGAGCTTGGGGAGCCCCCAAAAAGGAATATGCTCTTGGATAAGGAAGCTGAATAAAATAGATTGTCGTGTATCAGATGCCTAAAGGAATACTGGATTTGTCAAAGTCAGAGAAACTACGTTGTTTGTGGCTGTTATGTGTCATCTGCATGTTCAGTGAAAAGAGCACTGAGATCACAGGACCCGGTTCAGGATTTATCTCTGACCTGAGCTGTGTGCCCTTGGGTCTTCGTTTCCCCATCTATACAATGAAGGGATTAGACTGGATAGTCTCTGAGGTCCCTACCAGTTCTCAATCTATGAGTCTGTGATTCCAAGTCATTCTTTCTTTGTTTCCTCATTTCAAAACTGAGGGAGTTGAGTTCAGTCATGTCACCTCTCTGTGCCTCAGTTTTTTCATTTATAAAATGAAGTGGTCAGATTTGATGGTCTTTACAAGATCTAAATCAATAAACTTGTACCATCCAGGTACAGTACTACAGAAATAGTGGGATCAGATCTCTATTGAACTGATGAGGCTTTGGGGAGTTTTTATAGATGCAAAATTAGATGGACAGGCTTTTCTGCTTACCCGAAACAAAGTGAATTTCCCAGACCCTCGGGGGTGTGGACAGAGAAAGTGGTTTATGGAGCTTCAATCTCAGTTCCTCCTCTTTCCCTCCCTATACCACATAGCTTGGGGCAAGGTAACTTTTGACCTTTGACTTTGACCTCTCTGAAGACAGCTTGGACAATGTGGCTCTTCCAGAAACACAAAGAAACTTTCTGAAGCAACCCAAGGTTTCTAGCCATTGAATCTGTGAGCTCTGCATAGCAAGGGACTGTTTAAGCTATGCCAGCTATTTTTAGACCCTTAAGTTAGAATTTACTGTCAAATACCTCACCTCTAATGTATCAATCTCTATAAGGGGTGACATTACTTATGTGTGATGAATGAGACTGACAGGAGGTGACCACCAACCTTTCTATTGACAATATATATCCTATGAGTTGTAGATTTGGTCATTGAAATTGACAATATATATCCTATGAGTTGTAGATTTGGTCATTGAAATGTTTCCAAAACTTTCTTGGCCCACTCACTAGGTAGCTCACTGCAGCTCAGGAAGTACCAGGTCCTGACTTCCTTACAGATGAAGACTCATCTGAAGAACAGTCCATCAGGACTGTTGGGTAGCAGTTATCCACAATCTGATCCATCTCTACCTTCCACAACCTACCCACTCATGACCCTCAAATCCCTAGTTGTTGGGGTTTTTGGTCTCACCTTTGAGAGATTCAAATGCCCTTTCAAATTTTATGGGTTCAATCTTTGCACCCCCTCCCCATCACTAGCAGGCCTCAGCTCTATTTCTTTACCACTTTTCTCTAGGTGCTGAGGATCCAACAAATGGGTTGACTCTAGCTACCTGTAAAGGAAAGTGCATCACAAAAAAAATTTTCATTTGAACTTTTACGAGACAAAGATTATTTATAATAACATTTTTAAAAAGGCATTTTCCACCATGAGTGATAGCATCTGTATCACAGAGGATAACACTTTGCATTACTACAATGTGGCTGATAGAGGTTTTGATTAAATATTTGCCTCTGAGAGGAAAGACAAGTATTGAATAAATTATGCTCATTGGTACTGTAGGTTCAAACACAAATGTCACACATATCTATGTGTATATGTATATGTGGATATATATATATATGTGTGTTTATATATAAATATATTATTTATAAAATTTGGTGACTAAGAGGCACATGTGTAGTACTTCAAAAACCTTCTGTTTGGGCCCCCAGATTTTCTTGTGTAGGCTCCCTCTGCCCTAGATAGGCTCCCTCCTCCCACAGTATATGCCCTCTCCCTTTTCTAGAATCTTCTGTGCCATTCTATGCTATTAACTTTCATGCCTAAGAGGCCTTGATAATTGGAGCTTTTGTGCTCATAGACACTAGTGCCTCTTTGCTATAGACCTCATTCTTCCCTCTAAAACACCTGGCCATCACTTGCTTTGGGAGGCATCACTATTACGTATATGGTTCAATCATCTAATGTGTAATTATAATTGCACACTAGAAAGAATGATGAGAATCTGGCACAGTCTAGGCATTGACCCTGATGAATTTCTCCAGCTAGATGAATGAATGAAAAAAGTAAAAAGCATTTATTAAGCACTTATTATGTTCCAAACATCATACTAAAATCTGGGGAATACAAAAATTTTAAATAGCAACATAATTCCTGATCTTGAAGAGCTCCCAGTCTAAGCGTAGGAGACAACATGCTAAGAAAATCCAGATTCAGGACAGATGTAAAAGCCTGGAAGGACCTTTGTAAAGGTGAATTTAACCTCTTCCAGCTCACACTATAGCGTGAAAATCATTCCACCCATGGCTGGGATGATCCCCTTCTTGACTGAATTATAGATAGGTACTGCCCCTCCAGAGATGTAGTTGTGTTTTTGTCTTTCTAAGGACTATGAACTGAATATATTTTTGTCCTCTCTTCTCTTCATCCCCACTTCCCATCCCTCCTCACGGGGGTCTCAAGGTAAGTTTTATCCCTTATTGGAATTAAAATTGCAAAATAAATGTCTGTTTCTTTTAACATCTATTGGTTGGTTTTTCTCTTCTGTGGAAATCTCTTATATCTTCCCAAAGTAGCTTCAGTGAACTGTCCTATTCTTCACGAGAATCAAGTTGTTTTTCTGTGAAATGTTTAGCTTGCTGTTTGGCGTATACAGCTATATCAAGTTAATCATCCTTTTGGCCCAAACATTTTAGAATAGCTAGCTGATATTTGTAATAGAGTCTTCTTAAATAGTCTCCTAATTATATAAGTATTTAATATCTGTGAAGTTAGAACATTTCTCTCTTGTCACCTGACAAAAACACCTTCAAGGCTCAATGGATCATCATAAGACTGTTTACTTAGAGTTGGAAGCACCTTTAGGAGGTCATGAAATCTGACCCCCTTACTTTACAAGCAAAGACACTGAGGCTAAGTGATTAGCTCATGGTCACATAGCTAATAAATATTCGAGGCAGGATCCCAAATCAGATCTTTTTCATTCTAGACCCAACTCTCTTTCCATTGTGCCAGTTGATTATTCTTTCTTGTTTCCTGAAGGATCATTGCTACCTGACGGTATTGACTAAATGGAGAACAGGGAAGAAAATGAAAGTTTAACTTGTTTATTTGTTTTGAGATTGGAATGGGAAAAGGAGACTAAAGACAGGCTGGCTTCTGGACTGACTTTTCTCTAGCTTTAGTAGCAGCAGGCAGGGCTTGCTTCTATAGACTACATGCCTTGAATGTTCACCACTGCATCACCATCTCTGTAGAAACCCCCATTGCCATCCTAATTTTCTTCTTCTAAAGTCACTTCCAGCTTGAGGCATAACTAGGCTCCCTGGGTAAAGTGGAAGGGAATTAAGTGAGTGATCTGAGACATGAACAACTTTTATTCTAAATGATGAATTTCAATTTTGTAAGCATTTTTTGTATTTTGCATCTTGAAATTCAAATGAATTCTTTAGCCATAACAGCCCTTGAGGCAAAAGAAAATACAAAATGGCCTTGGTTGTGTGTGGGCCCCTCAGATTCTTGAAGTGATTGTTTCAGGGTGAGGAAAAAGGACTCTGAGGTTGCTGAGAATACACAACCTACAGACCATCTATAAACATCAGTTTGACCATTGAAATTCTAAATACGAGATTGTTGTTTAAAGGCCAATACATAAAAAATGATCCAAAACTTCTCCCTGAAATAAAAAGAAAGTGTTTTTTGGAGGGGGGACATCAATTTTCTTCTGCTTATAATATACGACTGAAAACTATGGAATGGTACATTTTTTAAAGAATTAACATTTTTAGTAACCCAGTGGGTCATGTATGGTAGACATACATAGGTAATAGTATATCATCCGTGACAACTTAAGTGCAAAAGATGGCATAAGTATAACCAAAGAAATATGTTTCCATGAAAGGAGATGGGCTGCTTCTATAGGAATAGTGAGGCATTGCCTATACACATTGTCCACATGTAGCATTGCTGCCCCATAGGAGATTAAAAGAACAGAGGTTGTCAGTATGTTGGATGGACCATCTGGGGAGAATTTACGGGAAGACGCAGGCAAAAATTACATCTGTTGAAAAGGCATGGATGTGTTGCGATTTGTACGGGGGCAGGGTGATGGTATTGATGTAGAACCCACATCAGTGAGACTGCATATTCCTTGGTAGTGAAATATATCTTCAGAATAATCACCACAGTACTTGAATTTGAATAACAAAAAAAGGACTTTATGAGTTTGTCTATTGTGCGCTTTATGGTTTCAAGGCCTTGTTAGTATCCGACTTAGGGTCACAGTGAGAGAACTGTGAATTAATGTAGTGAATGATGACATTCTAGTCCCATCATGCTTGGTAGCTTGGCTTGCTTGGAGGAATCTTCTTTACCGAGGATTTGAATGGTAAACTTGGGTAGGTAGGTAATAAAGGCTATTTGATTCTAGCTGAGTTCTGTTTTAATAGACTGCATTTATATTGCCCAGGTCTATTGTCTAGTGAAGCGTATAAATTTGAGCCTTTCTATAATGTCAAATCTGGCCTCAGACAGTAGCTGTGTGACCATGGACAAATCATGTAACCCTTTTTGCCTCAGTTTCCTCATCTGTAAAGAAAATGATCTGGAGAAGGAAATAGCAAACCACTTCAATATCTTTACCAAGGAAACCCCAAATGAGGTCATGAAGTATCCAACATGACTAAAATGACTTATCATCATCATTTCTTAATTACTCACTTTTCTCTCCCCATAGTAAGGTCACTTAATTAGATCTTTACTGTCAGTTTTCTTATCAAACTAAGGTGAATTGTATACGATATATCTAAATCTCAGTTTCTACCAGTTTTTTGCATATTGTTGTTCAATTGTTTCAGTTGTCACCCCATTTGGAGTTTTCTTGGCAAAGGCACTGGAGTAGTTTGCTATTTCCTTCTCCAACTCATTTTACAGATGAGGAAACTGAGGCAAACAGGGTTAAATGAATTGCCCAGGGTCACACAGCTAATAAGCATCTAAGGCCGGATTTGAACTCAGGAAGATGAGTCTTCCTGACTCCAGGCCCTGACTGTACCACCTAACTTCCCTCTTTTGTAAATAGTTCCTTGGAAAGAAATAGGAAACAGAAAGAATGAAAACCTACATCTTATTCTCTCTCTCTTCTTTGTACAGGGGGCTTGTTGAGAACATGCTGTTGTAACCTTTGCTGCTGTGTCTATCAGAAGAAATACTTTGAATTTAGTTTGAATATGCAGTCTCCACATGGTTCCCTTGCTCCCCTATGTTCAGTTCTCTTTTGCTTACTGGTATTGTTGCATGTCTACATTTCCCATCTAGCCCATTCAGTAGCCAAGTTGTGTCATTATTCTACTTTTGGCTTTGGATTTATTTATTTATTTTTAAGATTTTTTTTTTCTTCCATTTGACAGGCTTTACAGAGAAAAAAATAGCTCTGAGTTTCAGAAAAAAAGATTTTAAAAATGGAAACTTTCTATAATTACTCTCCTATGTGATTAGAATTATAGTTTCATGACTGAGAGCCAGTGCTTTGGGAATGTTCATATAAACATGGATAGTTTTTCTGTATTTGTTAAAATACCATGGAAGCCATTTTTATCTCATTTTGTCAACAGTTTTCTTTTAAACATTTTTTACCTGCCACTTTAAGAGTTTTTCATGCAAACATTCTGAATTGGCAGTCAACAGGTCAATTTCCCCCCCTTGCTTTCCCAGCCTTAGTTATATAACACTCTAAGTCAGCCAAACACCAACATTGGACTTGAAGTCAAGAAGAAGACAGTTTGAACCAAAGGCAGAATGATGTCTGTGGAAACCAAAGGACTTTTAAAGATTCAATTTCTTTAACGTACAAGTGTGTTTGGGACTAAAATCAACTTTAATTTAGAGCAAGTAGGAAATAGTAAATAGAAAGAGTGATGTGAGTGGGTCAGGAAGAAAGCAAAGAAGTGAGGTAAAACAAACAGTATTCTAGCTGTTTTCATTATGACCTGAAGCTAGTCTGGTGTCTTTTGGAGGGCTTATCTAAAAAAAATTTTTTTTTTTGGTCTTTGTATGTTTCATCAATATGGGAAATCTCAGTCTAAAAATATCCTTCACAGACACAGATTGTCAAATCAGATAAAACTTCCAATCTCAGGAAGGGACCTAGGGTACTTAAAAGCTCTTGCCCCTCCTCACCTCTGTAAAATGAAATAAATTTTGAATATTGACAATTTTTTTGAGCTTCCAGAATTCTTTTTTTAAAAATTAATTTATTTTTATTATTCAACATTTACTTCCACAAATTTTGAGTTCCAAATTTTCTCCCTATCTCTCCTCTCCACCCACCCTAAGACAGTTAATTACCCCGTCTCCTAATCTGCCCTCCCTTTTATCACACCCCTCCCTTCTTTTATCCCCTTCCCTTCTATTTTCTTGTAGGGCAAGAAAGATTTCTATATCCCATTGCCTGTGTGTCTTATTTCCCAGATGCATGCAAAAACAATTTTTAATATTTCTTTTTAAAAGTTTGAATATCAACTTCTCTCCCTTCCTCCCTCCCCACCTACCCCCACTGAGAAAGCAAGCAATTTGATATAGGTTCCACATGTGTAATCATGTAAAACATTTCCACAAAAGTCATGTTATGAAAGACTAACTATATTTCCCTCCATCCTGTCCTGCCCCCCCATTTATTCTATTCCCTCTTTTAACCCTGTTCCTCCTCGAAAGTGTTTACTTCTATTTACCCCTTCCTCCCTTTTGCCCTCCTATTATTCTCCACATCCCCACTTAACACCTTCCCCTCTACTTTCCTGTAGTGTAAGATAGGTTTTCATACTAAATTGAATATACATGTTATTGCCTCCTTACGTCAGATCTGATAAGAGTAATGTTCACTCCTTCCCTCTCACCTCTTCTTCACTGAAAAAGCTTTTTCTTGCTTTTTTATGTGAGAGGTAATTTACCTCATTCTATTTCTCCTTCTCTCCTTCTTCCAATATATTCTTCTCTCACCCCTCAATTTTATTCTTTTAGATATCATCCCTTCACATTCAACTCACCCTGTACCCTCTGTCTCTATTTATATAATCCCTCAAACTACCCTAATACTGAAAAAAGTCTCAAGAATTACAAACATTATCTTTCCATGTAGGAATGTAAACAGTTCAAGTTTAGTAAGTCCCTTGTGCTTTCTCTTTCCTGTTAAGCTTCTCATGCTTCTCTTTGTTCTTATTTTTGAAAGTCAGATTTTCTATTCAGTTCTGGTCTTTGCATCAAGAATGTTTGAAAGTCCTCTATTTCATCGAATGATCAATTTTTCCCCTGAAGTATTTTACTTAGTTTTTCAGGGTAAATGATTCTTGGTTTTAATTCTAGATCCGTTGACCTATGGAATATCATATTTCAAGCCCTCTGATCCCTTAATATAGAAACTGTTAGAGCTTGTGTTATCCTACTGTGTTTCCACAATACTTGAATTCTTTCTCTCAGGCGGCTTGAAAAATTTTCTCCTTGACCTGGGAGCTCTGGAATTTGACTACAGTATTCCTAACCATTTTCCTTTTGGGATCTCTTTTAGGAGGCAGTTGGTGAGTCTTTCAAAATCTATTTTATCCTCTGGTTCTAGAATATCAGGGAAGTTTTCCTTGATAATTTCTTGAAAGATCATATCTAGGCTCTTTTCTTTGACCATGGCTTTCAGGTAGTCCAATAATTTTTAAATTGTCTCTCCTGAATCTATTTTCTAGGTCAGCTGTTTTTTCCAATAAAATATTTCACATTGTCTTCTATTTTTTCATTCTTTTGGTTTTGTTTTATAATTTCTCGATTTTTTATAAAGTCATTAGTTTCTATCTGCTCCATTCTAATCTTTAAGAGATTATTTTCTTCAGTGAGCTTTTGGACTTCTTTTTCCATCTGACCAATTCTGCTTTTTAAGGCATCTTCTCCTCATTGGCTTTCTCAATCTCTTTTGCCATTTGGGTTAGTCTATTTTTTTAAGATGTTATTTTTTTTCAGCATTTTGGGTTCCCCTTTGGCAAATAGTTTTTCATGATTTTCTTGCATCACTCTCATTTTTCTTCCCAATTTTTCCTCTCTTCTCTTATTTGATTTTCAAAATCATTTTTAAGCTCTTCCATGGCCTGAGGCCAATTCATATTTTTCTTGGAGGATTTGGATGTAGAAGGTTTGACTTTGTTGTCTCCTTCTGTTTGTATATTTTGGTCTTTCTTGTTACCAAAGTAAGATTCTATAGTCTGATTCTTTTTCTAGTTTTTATTCATTTCTCCAGTCACTTACTTGACTTTTGAGTTCTTTGTCAAGGTAGTTCTCTGCTTCCAGGGGGGGTGGGGGTGTGTGTGCTGTCAACCATTTGATCCCCCTGCAATCTGTGGGCCTAGAACTCCAGAAACAGCTGCTGCTGTTGTCCCTGCTGCTGAGGCTGCCACCTCTTCCACTGCCCTGGGGCTGGGGTCAGACTACTTTACTCTTTCACAAGGTCTGACAGGTTTTTTCCATTGAACTTCCAATTTGTCCTCAACGTTTTGGGGTCGTGAAGTCTGGAAACTGCCTCAAGTGCCAGAGATTCAGTCCCCAGAGGCCTGCTCAGGTCCCATCTATGCCAGAATGGCCCACCCTGGATTGCACTCTGCTCCCAGTGCAGTGTCATGGATACTTCCCATGGATCTTCCAGGCTGTCTTAGGCTAGAGATTTGCTTCACTTCATCATTCTGTGGGTTCCCCAGCTCCCAAATTTGTTTAGAGTCATTTTTTACAGGTATTTGACTGGGTTTAGGGGCAGAGCTCTAGAAATCCCTGCTTTTACTCTGCCATCATGGCTCCACCCCCTTGACAAATTTTAAACCTAAGTCAATTCTCTTGGATAAAACAACTTTTATCTCACTTTTTTGAAAAATCTATTTTTATCTGATCACCCATATTGGCCCTCATTGTTGCCTCTTCCTCTGAATTTTAAGACAATTTTGGGGATGACTGGAGAGGGAAGACATCTGAGCATTTGTTAGAGTTTTCTTAATCATCTGATTAAAATATTCTTTTCCCATCTCTCATTGAGAGTTTTTCTCACTTAAGACAAATTTCCCAATCCATTGAGCTTTCAGTGGCCTCAATAAGCAGGACATGAATACAGATTTTCCTTGCTACAAGGTAGGTCTTGTATAAGTAATGGCATTTTGCTAATAGCAAAGAAATGTCTATGCATAAATGCTACCACTTTTAAAATTTCTTTGACTAACATAAAAAATGACTATGATATTTGTTTATTAATCTAATCTCAAATTATGCCTCTTACTAACTGCTAAGTGACTCATGAACTCTTACCCTGGAGTAGGTCTCAAGGAGGGAGGATCAGCAGTGAGATGTGAATAAATGTATCAACAAAGGTAAGTGGGCAAAGAGCAAGAGCCAATAGGAAAGAATATTACTGATCACAGACTGTGACAATTACAATATATGCAAATGTTTTCTGTCATCTCAGAAAAATGATTACATTTTAGCAAATTTATGAATTGATGCAATGCAGATTGTACCTTATGTTAAACAAAACCTGTGGAAATCTGGATTTGCATTAAATAGAACTCGGAAAAATTATTATTTGCATTAAATTTGGAACATATTAATAGCATTTTGTTCTACTTGTACCTCTCTATAGTTATTCAAATTAATCACCCTTCCTGTTCCCTAAGAAGTATTTTTCAAAGCTTAACCTGATACTAAGGAAAAAATCTAATGAAAAAAATTCCATAATGTTTTGGATTGAATTTTCAAGGAAAATTGTGAACATACACATGACTATAGGGAGAGAAATATTTTTTCTTGCCTAATGAGAGAAAAGAAGGAGAAAGATGATGTAGCTGCAAAGAGGTCATGTTGTAGTTGAATCTGACTTGAGTCAATATAGATTTGATAGTGAAAACAAAAGCTGGATTCCAAGAATTTTGATACTTTCTATAGAGTTAGATATGTCATTTTTGTTCCTATGTGTGCTGGGGTTTAATTTCCATAGGAAGCAAAAACAAAACAACATCTTAAAGCTGTTGGACACAACAGTGTGCAATGACATTTCAATCAAGAGAAAAGATGAGGGGTGAAATTCTGCAATTTTCTGGTTCAGGTGACAGTCTAAATGCCTTCAATTAGTTACCGTCTATTTGCTATCTATAAGCACTTCAGTATTTTTGCCAAGGAAACCCCATATAGAGTCATGAAGAGTTGGATGCAAGTGAATAATGACATTTGTCATCTATCCTGTGAACAGAAATTATAATGAAGCATGAGAATGAAATACAATATCTTAATGTTGTGAGATTGTATAAAAAATCTAGTTGTATTTTATATAGAAGTGATGTGACATAATAGATTAATAGTGAGCCTCAATACCAGGAAGACTTGCATTCAGATCCTTCCTCTGATGCTCACTGGCTGTGTTACTCTGGGCAGGTCACTTGGTCCCTTGGTGCTCTGGGCAGTACTCAGAGAAGGTACCAACCTGCACTGGTAGAGGAAGTTAACTCATTTGGGAATTTCCTATGAACAAGGAAGCCAGAGGTCCAGTCATTCTCTCTAGTCTGCATCTTATACAAGCATGCTAGATAATAATCTAGGTAACCAACCCAGCAGGAAGACAATTATTTATCAGAATAAATATTAGTGGTGGCCAGGAGCTATCCACAGCTGAAGTTCATTCTTGCAAAAGAGAGGGACAGGGTTAGCATTACATTTCTTAAAAGTACATACATGTGCTTCCTTCATTGAGTGTGATACTTGCTTTTTAAGCTAACTTTGTTCAAGCTAGCAGGAAATTAAAGGGTTGCAAGGAAGAGAGGAGGAGAGAGATGGTAGGAACTGTGTATGTGTGTGTATATATGTATACATGGATATATATGTATGTGTGTATACATATACACATGCATACAAAATATATACATACTTATATATGTGTGTGTATGTGTGTGTGTGTGTATTCCTTCTAGGGTTGTTGCGTTATGGGGGCAGTCAGAAAGAGGTCTTTATTCGTAGTTCTACAAAAAGTTTTTAGAGGTGGCAGGAAATAGGTATATTGACTATATATAATATATACACATAATATTTTATGAACATATACACATATACACACACACCACACATCATATATGTGTATAGTTTGTGTGTGTATGTGTGTGAGCTGAGAGCTAGATGCTAGAATAGTAGGTGAGTTAATGTTTGTGCTGATTGTACCTTGGGCATTAAAACAAGTGAATGTGGGAGACCATGGAGAGAGTGGAGGCTGTCAAAGTGACAATACTGTGAGATTTTTCTTGATCTTTTTCCTACTGGGACCCTATTGTGGCACTGGTGGGAATGGGCACAGTGGTTTGCACAAATGTTTGTCTTAGGAGACCATATACCAGTATGGCCTGAGCAATAATGAGAACTCTAAGAACAGACTTGACTGAACACAGCTCATCAGAGAGGGAGCTGGCTGGCCCAGTGGAAAACAGTGCTGGACTTGGAATCAGGAAGAACTAAGTTCAAATACTACTTTAGACCATTAGCTATGTGACCCTGGGCAAGTCACTGAACCCTGTTTTCAACCATGGTTTCCACTTCAGTAAAATGGGGATAATAATTACACTACCTCAACTGGTTGTTGTGAGAATCAGATAAGGTAACATGAAAACTACTTTGCAAACCTGAAAGTGCTATAGCTATATAACATATATATATATAACATATATGTATATATAGAACATATATATTATATGTTAGTTATTACAACTCTCAGAACCATGACTGAGGTTGCCTTGGATCTTATTTTCTCTTTAGGATATAAGTTTCTGGAAAGCATGGTTTCTTTCATTCTTTGTATCTGTACACCCTCCTTCCTAGCACAGTGTCTGGCACACAGTAGGTGCTTAAGCAATGCTTACTTGACTCCAAAAGAGGAGTGTCTGGTAGAGAAGAGATGCCTAGTGCACTGAGCAACCTAATACAAACAGGCCTTCTTGGACACCTGATTCCTTTGAACCCTAGTCTCACCTCAAACAATTTTTCATGATTTCTCCTTGAACTTTTCCTTTCTTCCCTTCTGGCCCGCAGGAATACAGAATCACAGAATTTGAGAGTTAGAAGGGTGATCATCCTCGAGTCCCTGGCTACTTTGTAGTTCAATACCACTGTTTTCTGATACCTGCATCTTGTTTCTGGGCCCTTGTAAACTAAAACTCTGCTGCTATGTACTTTCCTTTCCCTAATGATTGATCTTTGCCTACTAGCTCAGAGAGACCTCAAAGAGAGTCATGAAGGAAAGAAGTCTCCGTCAACCAGGCTAGTTCCATTTCGTGCTTGTCTGCATTCCCATAAAAGCAGCATGGTACAATAGGGTTGGCATGGTGTGGACAAAGAACAATGATTTTCATATACTAAGTGTTTAATAAATTCTAGTTGCATTGAATTGGATTGAGTATCAGTGTTAAGTGTGGGTTGGATGCAGGACTGTACCCTGGTAGTTCAGTTTCAAGGTTAGAACAAAATGAGGTACTCACAGATCATAGTTCAATCAGCAAAAAGGAAGCTTAATTAGCTCTAATATAGAGAAGATATTCTAACATAGACAGAGACTTAGTAGCATTTATCTCAGGTAGACACCTCATTCTACCCTTTATCGCTACATAGAAACGCAGAGAAAGAGATGATGACTCTTAAAATCCTATGACATCCTCCAAGTCGGAAAGACCTTCTCCTTATGTATGTGGGTCTTTTTATGGCTTTAGGTGATGAGGAAGTCACAAGACACCAGAGGGCCACTAAGAAGCTTTGTTAAAAGCAGAAAAGAATGAGCCTTGCTCTACCCCCAGGCCAATCAAGATCTGACTTTGGTTCCTTTTAAGGAAGAACTATGCTAGCATGTTTCACCAGAGAAGAGAAGAAATTGTGGTTCTATCTCAGCGTGGGGAGGAGGGCACGAAGGAGACCTAAATTCTAATCCTCACTCTCTTGTTACCTCTCTATGTAACTTTCGTTACGTCACTTAACATCTTAGAACCTCAGATTCACCATCCATACAACAAGTAGTTGTATTACATAATCTCTAAGGTCCTTTCCAGTTGAGAAACATTATGTTTCCATGACTTTTCCACCCTATATGGTTGCAGGCTTTTGAGTAACTCATTGGGGGAAAAAATCTCTAAGAACCGTTACTTTGTTGAAGAGAACCTGGGAATCCACCAAAATAATAGAATATGTGAGTTAAATACTTAATTTTTTATAGACCTCAGTTAGCACAGGCCAGACAACATCATTCTAATTTGGTAAACCTCAACTGAGTGTCTATTATTGTACAAAGCATTCCAGACAACTTGATCTCAAGGATAGTGAACAAGCCTTAGAGTTAAAAGTTCAAGTTTACATATTGGCTGTGTGACCACACCTTTCTTTGCTCCCGGGAAACTACCCAAGACTTGAAGCTTCAGGATAAGTGTCTGATCAACATTGGTAGAGAGCTTTTCCTCAATGAGAGTTCACTATGCCAATGGAATCACAAGTCTAGACCAAAAAGAAATGGGCACAACTTTGACGTAGGAACTAAAACTTCATCATCAGAATCATCGCTAAGCATTTACTGAGCACGTACTATGTTCTAGAAAATATGCTAGATACTGGAGATGAAAAATCAATATAATAAACCTGGAACCCAGGTTTTACCCTGCAGGGATTTCTAGGCCACTTGAAGAGACAAGGCATATGTGTAAATTAAAAAAAAAATAACTAGCACAATGCAATATGTATGATAAATTCTGCATAAAGAATAAGGACAAGTAATATGAGGGGTTTTTTTGGGGGGGAGAGGCTTATAGATCATGATAGAAGAGACTACATGGGGCAAAATCCTTATAGAAGCCATGAAATTTCTTTTTTTCCAAATAATTACACTTTATTTTAATGTTCATTTTTAAAAATTTTGAGTTCACAATTTTCTCCATCCCTCCAATCCCTCCCCCGCCCATTAAGAAGGCAAGTGATATGATATCAATTGTACATGTCAAGCATGGCATTTCTTTTAGAATGTTAAAACTGTAAGAAACCTTAGAAATCCACTTATTCATCTCCTTTCATTTTACAGGTGAGCACATTTGTTACATTACCAACTTAGAACTGTCACTTTGCCACTCAAGGGCGAATTTCTCTGCTTCCTTAAATATTTTCCCTGTAATTTACTCATGCTGCCATTAAGTGGCGGTAGACACCTTGGTCTTATTCATGTGGTACAAACTACAAAGCATAGTCTTTTTAGTTCTAGATCACAGATACTATCTTTTCCTGCCTTTTTTTTTTAAGGTAAATACAAACTGATGCCATTTTTCAAGGTGACTGCTTCCCCATGGCTTTGGCTTTCTTGGCACACTGGTCATTTCCTGGTTTTAGGTGAAACAGAAGCCCTTAGGGATAAAGGGACTTGAGAAAGTCCACTCTGGTTAAAGCAAAATCACAGTCAGTTGGAGATGTCTCTTGAGGAGGCTCCAAAGTCCTGTGGTCCATTGTGACCAAGACTGTAGATAACTGATAGGTAACTCCTTTTTTGGAGGTTACTGACAAGGATGGCTTCCTCCATGGAACCAATTTGGGAGGTTGGAACTGGAGCCTTGATGGTTCTAAGTCAAAGAGGCAAGGTGTATAATGCATTTTAATTTTCTTGTATGATAAAGAAATCAAACAAAAGGTAGAGCAGGTTGGTGGGATGAGAGTCAGTAAGGGTAATCCTATAAGAAGAGCATTACTAAACAGTGGAGTTTGGAAGCACCAAAGGGACATGGGTTGGCCAGGGTCCTGGTAGCTTATATGTAGTTGAAAGAGCATAGGATTTGGTGTCAGAAGACCTACACGAATATATGAATTTTCAGCTTTTTTACATTTACTACCTGCTTAACTTTGAGTAACTCACTTAATTGCTCTGAGATTCAGTTTTTCTCATTTGTAAAATAAAGGCCAGGGATTAGGTGATCTCTAAGGTCCCTTCTGGCTCTAAATCCTGAGCTGATGAGCTAGGCCTTCTTGTATGGTGAGTGAACCTGACTTTTCTGTATCAGCTTGTCCCACCCCTTTGGAACCCCTTTTTCCTCATGCAGATGAGCTAGCCATGTGCTTAAAGCAATTAACAGGAAAGATAATTAGAGATTATAATTTTAGATAATTTTGAAAGAAATATTGAGATATAATTATGTGCCTTTCTGAGTATCTGACTCTTTCAAGCACAGCTTAATCTAATCCTGATCTTATCCCCAAGCTTTTTTTATTTAAATCCTCTTTTCCAGCATCCCCTGAAGTCTCTTTGAAAAAAAAAATTCTTTTACTAGCACACAGCTCCAAAGTCAAGGAGATATTTTATGACAGAGTCAATATAGCATAGGGAATAGAGAGCTGACTTCTGAATCAGCAAGATCTGGGTACAAATCCCATCTCTGATGCACATGGTCAGTGTCCTTGGACAAATCACTTAACCTCTCAGTGCACCAGGCAACCCTTCCAGCAAAGTTGATGCTGATTTGCATTGGTAGAAGGGTTTCCTCATTGGGAATTCCTTGTACCAATTAAATAATAAATCTGATTCCCCCCACCCCAAAAAACTATGAACCCATAAAAAAAGGAAGGCAATTTAAGTGGTATAAAGGATAGAGCACTGGGTTTGGAATCAGGAAGTCTCATCTTCATGAGTTCAAATCTAGCCTCAGATACTTACTAGCTATGTGACCCTGGGCAAGTCACTTAAACCTATTTACTTCAGTTTGCTTATCTGTAAAGTGAGGTGGAAAAGAAAATGGCAAACCACCCCAGTATCTCCTCCAAGAAAATCCCAAATGGAGTCACAAAGTGTCGGACACAACTAAAAAATGACTAAAATGACATCAGCAAAAAAGTGTCCATCGTGGAATTTCACTTAATCCATATCTGATCAGAAATCCCTTAGAAATAAAGATTTAGAGCAAGAAGGTACCTAGAGACTATCTCATCCAATTCTTTCATTTTATAAGTGTGTCCACTGAACTTAGGTCACTTGTTCAAGGTCATACAGGTAATAAGTGACAGAGTAAAGGGTTTGAAACCCTTATCTGACTCTAAATCCACCTCTCGTTCTACTCTATTACCCCATCTCCTAAAAAGTCCTTGATAAACGGCAGCCTACCTTCTGCTTAAATAATTTTAGTGACCTGTATGAAGAAGGTTTTTTTTTCCCCTTATGTGAAGGTGAAATTTACTTTTATAACTTCTACCCTTTTTTCCTACTTCTGTTTTCTCAGGACAGATGGCAAGAATTCCCTGAACTCCACACCAGTTGCCATGCGGGGGAGAGGGGAAAGTATCTTAGACTCTCAGGGATCCACAACAGTTCCCTCCTCCCCATTACTTCCTGTAGGCACCTCCCTCCCCTACCTTCTGAAGACCTGAGATAACACCAGTCAGGATGATGATAACCTCCTTGAACTCATTCCTTTCTTACAAATATACTTCCTGGCAAACTCTCTGTATCCCGAGGATTCTGAACCCCTGGCTGATTCAAACCCTTTCTCCATCTCCCATGGATTTCTCTTTTATTTGGCTCAATGTAAATCCTCTCCCCAGAGTGTTGCACTCTAATATTACCATCCCTTCCCACTGTGATCTCTGTAATGCCTGCTTCATAGGTAACAATGTTAAGTTCATCTGAAACCTTTTCTTTGCTAATTCCTTCTTGCATTCGCTGAGACCTACTCCCTTCTGATGACACAGCTTCCTGGGACACTTTTTCCAGCACTGGTTGCATTTTCACTCATACTCAAATCACTGCCAATAGTTGGATTATTTCTTGCTCCCCATTGTCACTTTCAGACTTTTCTGCTACCAGCATCATCCAGGTACTTCTCCTTTGAGGTTCATTCAATCCATATTTATTACCCAATCCAGATTCAGGTAGCTGCTATTTACTGACCTCTAGAACACTCTCCTTTCTTCCTCAGTTGAGTTCAGTGCATGACTTCCAGTCTTTCTTCCCTAACACTTGCCTTCATAGGATAGGGACTTCAAGATCCATATCAATATTCCCTCAAATACCTGAGTCTCTCAGTTCTTGAATTCACTCATTCCCCATGACCCACTTTTCCTCTATACCACAGCTACAGGTAGAGACGGTCATCATCCTCAAGGGCTTTACTTCCAGGTTCATGAAAAAAGATGAAAAGGAGTGGGGAAGGTAGTAGAGTAGCTGTAATTACAATCTCTACATGGTCCTATCCTATTTGACATTTTAAGCTGAATGCCAATAAGAGCTTATATTGATACATTGCTTTATAGTCATAAAGTACTTTCAATGCATCATCTTATTAAGGATACAGAAAGCCTTCTGATCATATTGGTAGTTAACACAAAGCTGAGATGGAAAGCTAGTACTATACATGACAGAAGTATGGGTAAAGCAAAACAAAACATAACAAAAATCTTAATTTAATAACAACATGAAATTAACAGAATACATGTGAATTCATTTAGAATTGAAAAATCATTTCCATCACGAGGAGGGTGGAGATCCGATTTAATCATAAATCAGACCTAAGCACTAATATTGGGTCCATGACCTATTAGTCAAGAGAACTGCAAATTAAAACTTCTTTCATACCTTAGTTTCTTCATTTGTAAAATGAAGGGGATAGATTACCTCAGCAATGCCAAAGCCAAATTGAAATGGATCCTTTTGAATTGCATTTTTGTTTCGAAAACCACAAATTAGCATTATCTATATTGTATTGTGTTTTTGTTTTGTTAAACATTCCCAATTATATTTTAACCTGGTTTGTGCACTGGGAATTTTTGCTGGCTTCATGCATGCCTATTGTAGTGTTGACTCCTCTGGACTAACTGATCTCTAACATCACCGCCAGCTCAAATATTTTATGATTCACTTCACATGAAAAAGATTTGAGCATCTAGGTTAATTACCAACTCATAAACCAGGCGTGTAAGAGGATGCAAAAATAAAAAGCCTCGTGTATTCTTGAGCCACATCAATAGAAGCATAATGTTCCAGTTAAAGGAGATAACACTTCTGTGCTATTTAGAATGAAATGGGAAGTTTCATGTCTACTTTTATATGGTATTCTCTAAATGATTATTTGCATCGAACCACCAGGTAGAAATGAGAGCTATTGACTGAGGTAGCTCCCATTGGCTGGTTTCCTGTGTCTTCTTGGGTCAGAAGTACTCTTTTTTATTTCCAAAGGTTCCAAGACCTTTAGTCCTTATCTTCACTGATCATTAGGGAAGGAGTTACTTATTGTCTAGGGAATGTGTAGATTTATGGATTCACCCAATCAGAACTATATTCCAGCTCTCCACATAGTCATTTATAGTCATAAGGTGCATTAGATGCATTATCTTATTAAAAAAAGACACAGAAAGCCTCCTGATCATATTTGTAGATTACACAAAACTGCTTTATATGACAGGGTAAAGAAAAGCATAACACAACAAAAACCTTAATCAATGAACCCCAAAATAACAAGATAAAGTTGACAGCATACATGTCAATTCATCTGGAATTTAAAAAATCAATTTCATCACAAGAGGATGGGGGAGACCTGATTTAATCATAAATCAGAAGACCTAAGCACTTGTATTGGGTCCATGACCTTTTAGTCATTAATTCGAGGGAATATCCCAACTCCCTTTGAACAGTGCTATTTTTTAATGAAATCTAGCTCATAGAAAAGACTAGCACCACCAGTTTTGTGACTAGCTTAATGGAGTTGGTGTAATGGTAATTTAAATGGGAAGATCTTTCCCATTCATTAATAGACCCATGTGACTTGCTTAAATCACATGGAAGCCTAAATCACATGTGGCAGGAGGAGCTTGCTGAATGGGCAGTACAGAAAGGGAGCAGAGCTAAAAGGAAGTTGGTCAGGCTAGTCAGAGCTGGGAAGGACGCAGCCAAGCAGACACCTAGGTTCGTGAGTGTTCATTTGTTTGTGGGAAGGCCCCAACAAGGGGGCATAGGGTAGGGGTGGGGGAGACTTGGGAATAGCTTTGTCCCTTGCAGTGCTAATGTGTATTGATTTTTTGGTTACTATGATGGATTTGGCTTTCTGGTTTTGGAATTTGGTCTTCTGGTGTCTGAATAAATATTTTTCTTCTGCCTTCTATATGGAGAATCTGTTATACTTTGTGATTGAGAATTATACCAGCATATTCACAGTCACTACCAGTGCTGTGAATATTGCCTTTGCAATACAGTTGGTTGCCCACAGAAGCAGACTTACATGCTGGAATTGCAGAGAATCAGTAAATAAATCACATATAAGATCTATTGAGTGTCTATAAAATTAGATTTGCCCTAAGACATCCACACTATCCCCAAATACTGTATCGATGAGTCCTAGGAAAATGTGCAATTTGACTTCTGAACAGCCCAAAGATTGTAAATGTCATTCCCATGGGAATATTTGACTCATATTTCTTTTAGGCACAGACACAGCATCTCTGGAGTCAGGGTTTTGGTTCACTTATGTGTATCAGTAAGCACCTAAACATACACAGGGGGGCTGCTGTCACAGGTTCTTAGATCTGCATTCAGAAAAGGAAAGGCAACTTTTGAGGGGGTAACAATCACTTTAATCAAGCACATGTATCAATCCTTTAATGAACCAGATGTATCATTCATCTAGTTCAGGGGAGTAAATGCCTTGAACAACAAAGAAAATACAGAGAAATCAAAGACATGCTTCCAAAATGTCTGACCATAAATCAACAGACAAGTGCAGTTGTCTAACCAGTTACCAGAGAGAGAAGCATGACATCTGGGTTCTCAAAGCCAGGGGGGTTCCTCAGTGGCTTCCCAGAGTCCTCCTCTGGCTCTCAAACCTCTCCACCAAAACTAAGCCCCAAAATAAAACTGCACCTCAAAGTCTTTATACACCCTTTAGAACCAGAGGGCATCACATCCCTGGAGAACCAGTGCCTCATTGACAAAAGGCATGGACCTCCCTACAAACCTTCCCAGGCCTGACAATGGGTAGGAAAGGTGCTCCTCAAACAGAGGCATTATGCTTCTTGATCATACTAAAACAAAAACAGCAAAAGATGCTACTTTACTTGCCATTACATTATGTCAGGGAGAATTAGATGAAATAGACAGCTAAGTGGTACAGAGTAAGGTACAGATAGATAGCTTGCTAGAACTAGAGTCAGGAAAGACCTGAGTTCAAATCCAGTCTCAGACACTTATCAGCTGCATGACTCTGGGCAAGTTGCTTTACTTCTATTTGCCTCAGTTTCTTCATGTTTAAATTGGGGATAATGATAGCACCTACCTCCCAGGATAGTTGTATGAATTACATGAGATATTATTTGTAAAGTACTTAGTATTTTTCTTGGCAGAGCTACTGAAGTGGTGTTCCATTTCCTTCTCCAGCTCATTCTATAGATGAGCAAACTGAGGCAGAGTTAAGTGACTTGCCCAGGGTCACACAACTCGTAAGTGTCTGACGTTAGATTTGAGCTCATGAAGACTTCAGGGCTGGCACTCTATCTACCACATCACCTTGCTTTCCTTTCTTTACAATGAGAGCTGCCTAAAAATAGAATGATGTTCTCCCCATTGCCAAAGTGCTACAAACTACAGCTAAATGCTCTTCCACCATGGTTATTGTAGAAAAAATCCTTGAATCAGGAGGAAATTTGTACTAGATGAGCACTCATTCAGTAAGTATTTAGGAAATGCTTGTTTTGTGTTAGATACTTACTAAGCACTGGAAACACAGAGGAAGACAAATCCCAGTCCCTGGCCTCAAGGAGTTCACATTCTTAGGGGGGAAATAACATACAAATAATTATGTACATAAAACATACAGTAGGAATGAAAGGTAACCTCAGAGAGAAGGTGTTAGAATTTGAGTGACTAGAAAAGGCCTTCAGTGGAAGGTGGGAGGTGGGCTGTGTCTGGAAGGAAGTGGCAGAAGCCAGGAGGCAGGAGTGAGGACAGAGAGCATGGGGGCACAGGTAGTGAAAAGTCAAAGTTGGGAATTAGAGTGCTTTGTGTGAGGAAGGCCAGCATAGCTGGTTCACAGATTAGGTAGAGAGAAGTAATATATAAGGGAGGAAAGGTAGGAAGCATCTGGGCTGTGAACAGCTTTAGATGCCAAAGAGAAGATTTTATATTTAATCCTGGAAGTAATAAGGAACCACTGGAATTTACTGAAGTAAGGGGGTGACATGGTCAGATCACTTTGGCAGCTGAGTAGAGGATGGATTAATCCAGAAACAGCCTTGAGCTAGGGACACCAACCACATGGCTATTACAGTAGCCCAAATGTGAGGTGATGAAGACCTGGACCAGATGGTGCCTTCTATTCATATATGCTGCTTCCTGTAAAGTTGCTAAAGGCATGACTTTATATTGTCTTTGTTGTGTTATGTTCCTGCAGTGTCTATTTTAATACAAACCTTCTTTAGGCAATCCCTGAGATGTGAACATTTAACTTTTAAATATTCCATATATAGAAACTGGTGTGAGAGACATGGGTCCCCTCCTTTTATTATTAGTGTTTTTAAGCCGCCATCACTCATGCTGTATTACCTGGGTTCCCACTGCCACTCGTGATAGAAGCAGCACAGTAGAGTGATAAGAAGAATCCTGGATTAGGAGTCATGTAGTCTGGCTTAAAATTCTGACCCTTTCATTTACTGTCTGTGTGATTTTGGGAAAGTCACCTTCTCTGGGTTTCAGTTTTCTCATCAATAAAATGAAGGGATTGATCTACATCAGTGCTGTCAAACTCAGATAGGGACAAGGGCTATTAAGACCTATATAAGGATTTCTGGGGGCCATATATTCATTTAGAAAATCACATAGTAACATTACTTTCTATATCTATGCTCTATTGTATTTTTATTGATTTTTTTGTTAAGTATTTCCCCATTACAGTTTGATCTGATTTGCAGCAGCCAATATGTTTGACATCTCTGTATTAGATGACATTCAGGGCAGCTAGGTGGTGCAGTGGATAGAGCACCAGTACAGGAGTCAGGAGAACCTGAGTTCAAATCTCACCTCAGACACTTGACACTCACTAACTGTGTGACCTTGGGCAAGTCACTTAACCCCAGTTGCCTCATCCTGGGTCTCATCCAGTCATCCTGATGAATATCTGGTCATTTGATTCAGATGACTATTGAGGAGAAGTGAGGCTGGTGACCTGCACAGCCCTCCCTCACTCAAAACAAAGTCAAGGACAAGTCATGTCATCATTTCTCTGATGGCATGGTCTTCTTTGAAAATGAAGGACAAGCACATAGATAGCATTCAAATAATTAATAGAAATATAAGATGAGAGCTGGAAGAAACCACAGAGACCATTAGTCCAATCCCCTTATTTTATCAATGCAACTGGGGCTTCTCTTGGGTATGCCCAGGCTGTTTTTTGGGCGCTCTTGGCTTAGAGTGAATGTCAATGGTAACTGTTTCTCTTTGGAATAGCAACCCTGAGGGTTTTGCCCTTCCACCCTTTGATTACTTCTTAAAGAGGTTGATTCACTGAATGGGCTTTACCTCATGCTAAGTGAGTACCTGAAAAGTACTTAGCCTAAAAGGCCAAGTTCTCCTATTACATCCTGGGCCATCTCCAGTCATTCTGCTGAATATCTGGTCACTGGATTCAGATGGCTCTGGAGGAGAAGTGAGGCTGGTGACATGCACAGCCCTCCCTCACTCAAAACAAAGTCAACTGCAAGTCATGTCATCATTTCGCTGGTATCATGATCCTCTTGGAGAACAAAGGACAAATACAACAACATAGAGATACCCTAAAGGAGCCTTTTGAACATGCCCAATTTACCTTGCATGGAGCTTATTGAACCCCCTGCTACATGGTGGGGGGGGGGGGAGTAGAGTACTTTGACTACCTGCTTCCATCTTTACATTTTCTGAGACTGAGCTGCTCACTCCCTTTCTTTCCTACTGTGCTGTTATCTGTTGTATCCAGAAGGTGAAGGTCCCATTTCACCCACAGCATGGGCAAAATGAACTGAACCACTAAGAAGGGAAAGACTGTTTTCTCCCTGCTCCTTCTCTTTTGACCTGGCTATGAGAAATGCGACCTATAGGAGTTTCTTTCTGTTCTAGGATGTTTGTTCTCCTCACTTTCAGGTGCCTGATGAGCTGCACCTGGCTGGGAGTTCAAGCCATAGTGGCATTGGAGCCAAGATTATGGGTAGGATGGTACAGCCAGTTAACCCAGCATGGAAGCCCTGAGAATCCAGGGTGCCTGGGACTCAAGACCCATGGGGGTTTTGGACTTAAGCCTGTGAGTGTGCCCTATGAGAAACTAGATAAACTATGAACCTAATCACTCCTTCCCCAGAGACAAAGATGGAACAGGAGAGTGGGTTGAGGAGAAGCATTATTCCTGCCATCTGTTAGGGGACTAAGTTTTTATATTTGCGATTATGTGTTTTGAAATAAATATTTCTCTGCAAAATTAATCTGACTGTTACTGACTAATAGAACTAGGAAGCAAGAGACACACACACCCCCTACCAGTGAAGGAACATCAATCCAGGCTGAAGTCATCAACAGAGATCCTAGAATTATCCCCCTTCCCCCATACACATATCAAAGGTTCTGGAGAACCTTGGGGAGAGACAAGAAACATGATCTACATGGCCTTCAAGCAATAGGGATCACAGTAGCCTTTGATATGCATATAAGGAAACTGAGCTTCAGAGAGGTTAATTAAGTTGTCCATAGCCACACAGCTAGCTATTGGAACCCAGGTCTTCCTAACTGTAAACTTGGAACTTTACAAATTACATTGCATAAGATTCCTTTCAGCTCCAAATGTATGATCTATGGACTTGCCAACATTCCCATTAAAGACAAATTCCCTTTCTGCTTCCTCTAGAATTCCAGCTGCTGTTAGAATCTCTAGAGACAATCAGTCAGCCAGTCAATTAACATTTATTAAATTTTTACTATGTGCCAAACACTGTGTAAATGCTTCGAGTACAAACATAGGTAGAAAGACCATTACCACCCTGAAGGAGCTTTTATTCTGATAGGGAAAGATGTTGACTAAAAGGACGTTGAAAGTGGGGAGGAGGGCGTGAACAAAAACAAATGTATTGGAATATAGAGGAATTTGGAAATGTAGCTGGAGAGGAGTGAGACATGGGTGGACTGGGCACTCTTTTTAAATGGAGCTTCTAGGAGGAGCCATCCAAACAGATGATGGGCCTTAGTGGAGGTACTTCCCATGTGTAAATTCCAGGGCTAGAGGAAGGCTTGAAGATGAAGAGTCAGGGCATAGGAAAATCCCAGAGTGTAGCCTTAGACTCTCTCAAAGCTTTCTTTGTTAATATCATTAACTCCCTTCCCTATTATGGCTGGAGGAGGGTAAAGAAAGAAAATAGAGAAAGAATCCCTACTATTTCAGGGGGAGATGTGTAGGAACTTGACTCCCAGTTTCCCCTGAAAATATTGCTCTAGGGAGTGACTTGGTTCCATGACTAAAACCTGATTAGCCCAGAAAGAAGGTAGCAAAAAATTATTGTAGTTCCACTGCAAGGTGGATTAAAATAGATTGTTATCAGTCAACTAGTCAATCAACATTTATCAATCACCTACTACATGCCAGGCGCTGTGCTGAACACTGGGGGTATAAAGAAATGACCAAAAAGGTGGGGGAGGGACTTCCCTAAAAACTTACTTAAACACATCTATCAACATCACCGCGGTGGAAAATCAATTCTCAGTAATTGACTTCCAAATGAGGTTTCAGAACAGAAGCCATCTATAGTTTGGGACCACCTTGATCACTGAACGATATGTGGATCTGTAAATGATCTCCTTTCATAGTCTTGCTTCATTTTGGCTTTATAGTATGTATTAAATTCCACCGATTTATCTATGACATGAATGTTGTGTCTGAAGCTCCCATAGATTTTTATCCTAAACCTTTGTGATTTGGGCTCCAATTTTGCACTGCTTTGTTTTGACTTGTACACGGCAGAGCTGCTGTTTTCACTGTTAAACCAAATGATTATTTATATTACATTTGGATCATTCTTTATATACTATTAGTAATGGCACACTAAACACAAGGGACAGAAAATTTACATCCAAAATTCTGAAATGAATATATACCCTTTGGCAGGTCCTATTGTTTAGTGTTTTGAGGCCTGATCGTAAAGAACCATATGTCACTGCTAGATTGTAGATTGCAGCTCCAACGGCACGGGAGCAGCTGCAGCACTAAATCTCTTGGTTTTTGGCTCTGTGTCTGAGTGTCTGAGGCTTCACTGGCTTTTTCCTAGGATAGAACACTGGAAAATAATGCAGAAAACTCTCTTTTCCTTTCCCCTTCCACCCCATTCTCTCTCCTTTCCATTTTCTTCCCCCTTCTTCCTCTTCTTCCATTATGGGAGCTAAAGAACGAAACATTTAACAGATTTGGAGCGAGAAGTTCCCTGTCTCCAGAGGTTTTTAATTCTGAAATAGCAGCACCTGGGTAACCTTGGTTACCCAAGGGTAAGACTGAAATGAGTTCGTGGGATTTGTCAGGTGCTTTATGTCTCCTTATGCGCCCCCCATAACCTCTTTACATCTGACAGTGTGTTCCCCTTAAGAATAAGAGAAAGAAGGTTTGACTAGCTCACAAATCTTCCCAAAAAGGAGGCATGTGATGAGTCTATCAAACTGTCATTTAGTTGTCACACTACTCCAAGTTTTCTTTAGTTTTGCTTCTATGTTCATGACCTTTTTCCACATCCTGAAATTTTTTAAAGTGCAATTCTGATCTTGGTTCCTGTTTTCTAATAGGATAATGTATATCTAATGGGATAATGTACTGCCAGGCACATGGCAAGTCCTTAATAAATGCTTGCTCCCTCCCCTCCCCTACTGGAAAAATTTTGACTCTGTGGTCATGAGGACTTGCATTTAAATTTTGTTTGACTTTGGCCATTTATATTGTTATTCTAGGCCTCAGTTTCCTCAAGTGCAAAATTAGAGGATTGACCTAGATGCCTACTGAGGATCTTTCCAACTCTGATTCTGTGAAAACTCAGTTTTATAGGTAGTAGCATTGTTCATAAAAAGAGAAATGGATTTGAAGTCAGAGAACCTACCTACCTCTGCCATTTATTAGCTGTAATGACCTTGGATAACTCAGTTAACTTCTCTAGGCCATAGTTTCCTTGTCTGGAAAATGAGGAGGTTGGAGAAGATGGTATCTGAGGTCTTTCCAGCTCTTATCCTACAGTCCTATCATCTGCTTGCTCTTAACTGTGGCACCTGAATTGATTTGGATTCTTGGATACTTCTTTGTTAACTTTTGGATGCCTACTTCTATGATATTGATCCCCTTTCAATGCATAGTGCTCCAGTATCCCTAGATATTACCTTGGGGATAAAAGCAGGGGGACCAGACATGATGCCCATGTCTCCTCTCAGGGATCAGCTGCAGCCAGGTCTGC
This sequence comes from Bettongia penicillata ogilbyi, assembly GCA_023548195.1. NCBI lineage: Eukaryota > Metazoa > Chordata > Mammalia > Diprotodontia > Potoroidae > Bettongia > Bettongia penicillata. Next base: position 5,796,168 of record JAJHZJ010000271.1, on the reverse strand, counting down.
TCTTTGATTCTTACTAGGGTTTAGGAAGACCAAAACAGGACAATCCAATGGGAAAGAGCAGTTGGTAGGTTGTAGCTATTGTAGACCCGCCCTCCCTTTCTATGCCTCTGGAACCTCTGTTCATGAATTTACCTCCAGTATAGCAGTACAAGAAGGCAACAGTTTCCTTGGGGGAGTATTTTCGCTTCGGCCCATTTTCCCTTCCCTTTCACTGTCATGCCCTTTTATCTGAATGCTTCTATTAGTAACCAAATCAATATATATCACTGAGACAAGGCATTGTGGTCCAGACCATAAAGAAATATAAGGCACTGTTCTTCTCATGAAGGAACTTAAAATTTGGTTGAGGAGGCAGGAAATATCATGTATTAAGTAGCAAACCCTAAGCAACAGGTAAATGTTAAATAAGCAGTATTGACCAAAGGTATTCTAGAAGGTCAGAGGTAGAAAAGATCATGGTGGTTTGGAGTAGGCAGTGAAGACTTCATGGACCAGATAGGGATTGAGTTGGATCTTGAAGGGGTAAGATGTCAGTAGACATAAAGGAGGGGGAGAAGGCCCTTCAGGTAGAAGGAATATTGCAGTCAAAGGCAACAATGTCACAAGGTCCCTGGTCTATTTTTTTTGGGGGGGGAGGTCAGGGAACTAAATCATCTGGATGGAGCAAAGGAGAAATAAGTTTGAAAACATAGCTTGGGGATAAATTTCAAAAGTCTCAAATATGAAGTGAGGGATTTTGGACTAAATTTTAGAAGTTTTGAATGAATCCAAATATGTCATTTGTGAAATTCAGTGCAAGTGTCCTTTTAACTTTTGATTCTCTGCTTTTCCTAGTCTGGCATAATTTCATACAGGATAACTGAACAAGGAACTTTATAGCATTTGGGACAATAGCCTTTTCAGCTTACCACTGTTTATTGCCAAGATGTTCCATCAGTATACAATGAAAGGCTTCTTGTGTGTCTAGGCTCAGGTCAGTGTTCTCTCATAGGCAAAGAAAGAAGAATTCAACCCAGGAAGAATATTCTCTAATTACTATCTCACTGTTTTGATCTTGAACTTCAAACTAAGTAGCTTCTCTTACTGTAACCTCCTGATATCCTCTTCAACATTTCTCGTTCCAACATATCATCATTTTGTGCATATTTTGCCAGGTCTCTGTACTTCATTGCTGTCATAAATTCCACAGTCTTCTAGTCTGCTATCCAAGCCACTCTTTTAATTTAATCCAGTCTCAGCCACCCTAATTACATTGTATATCTCTTCCAGACGTCTTTACTGGATTTAAAATCATTTCCTAAACACTTTTAACTTACATAGACAAAAATTAACTTTCCAGTCTCATTGGACTAATTTATTTTCCAAAAACTCCCTCCATTTTTCCTAATCACGCTTTTCCTCTAGTTCAGTGATCATACCAATATTAGAAACTGGTAAAAAAAAAATCATAATAAAATGTCCATGGGTGTGTGTCTATGTGTGAAAAATGTTTTCTTCTTAATTATTTTTGAAAGATTTCCTTTTAAACAAGAACATACATACTTTAAAATGTAGGGTTTTGAGTTTTTTGTTTTGTTTTATGTTTATTCCTTCTATAGCTAATAATCCACTTCTTTTATATTCTTAAATTTTTGAACATTGAACTATATGTATTGTAATATCTAAAATTCTCATTTTCTTTTGTCCTCATTGCCAATTTCTCATTTCTGTGGTTTAGCTTTTTTCCCTTCCTTTGTTGATTAGACTGCTAATTTTTATCTATTTAATTTTAGTTAAAAGAAAAAAAAACTCCTGCTCTTGGATTCATCCTTTCAATTTTGTTCTTTTTCATCATATCGATCTTTAATCTGGTGTGGATTGTGTTACTCTTTCTGTTGGTCTGTTCTTTGTCTAAGAAGTGATGGGTGTTTCGTGTGTGTATGTGTGCGCGTATGTGCACAGACTATTCATTAATTTTATCTCTTCATTGATAAAAATGAGAGCTATGAATCTACTTCTCAGCCCTCCTTTATCTGTACCTCATAGATTTGGAGATGTAGGCTATGTACTGCAATATCTTTCATGTAATCTGCTTTTGTTATTTTTTAGAATTCTCTTTTATTCAGTCATTATTTAACCCTTTTTTTCAGTTGAGTGTGTAAGGAGGGAAGTTACACTCTTTATCCATTCTGTCTCTATTTACTGCTAGCCTAACTACATTATGGTCTGCTAATATCCTTTCTGATATTTGCCCATGTTTTCCTTGTGCCTAAACATTTGATCAATTTTTTTTATTCGTTTTAAGAATGCTGGGGAAAAAAGCACGATCTTTGATTTTCCCCATGAGGTTTTCTCCTTCCATCTATTAGGATTAGTTCAATACTCTGTCTATCTCAGTAATTTCTTTATCTTTTTCTTGGATTTGTCATATACTAATAATGTAATGTTAAAGACGCATACTTTAAAAATTGATTCCTTTAAAAATTGATTGAGATTTTCCTTTATGAATTTTGCTGCAGAATGATTAAAAATGCATATATAATTGAGATGTATATGTTCTCATTTTATTTAGCAACTTTTAGCATAAAATAATGCTTGTTTATCTCTTTTAGTACTTGCTGGTTTGTATTCAGCTTTGTCCAGTATCATTAACACCATTTCTACTTTTCATGATTTGTGCGTAGCGTGATAAATTATAAGACTGCATTTTCATTTTGAATCTATTTAGATCTTTCTAGTATAAACATACTTCTTTTGAGCAGCATGCTGTAGGGTTCTGTAACTCCTTTTTTGCTTTGTTGTCTATAGCCTTCTTGCACGTAGAGTGAAAATTGTAACGTTTATCTCTCCTTCAGTTATGTTATCAGAAGGGAATGACATTTCCTTTCTCATTCTAGTGGTTTCTATTGTTAATCCAAAATTATTAGAGCTGTTCAAAACAAGAATTTCATCTTATGAGAATTCATGAAACTAATATAAGTTACTTTAACTTGAACTTCTTTATTAAAGACAAGAATTTCAGTTTATCATTACTAAATCTCCCTTTCCTCCTACAGTTTGATGGGTTTGTTAAAAATTTTTTTTTTCCTTTTTAAACACCCCTTTGAAATCTTTAATGGCTTCACCAATATAGTACTCGGAGAATTCTCACCTTTCATTAGCAACTGACCTATTTTGATTGTTCAAAATACATATCTTCTTGGCTGGAAAGAATTTTTTGTTCATAGACTTCCTTGAAGTAGATATGTCTTCCTGTAAAAACTTCACTCTGCTTCTCAAAAATCTATCCCTACAGAATATATTGAGTTTTGCTGTACATGTAATACTGTATTCATGCCTTATGTTTCTTCATTTTTCAAGTATTTGTAATCCAGTGTCTGTGATCCTTTCTTGTCCTTGAAAATACCTGCTCTTTGCTTGGTAAGTGATTTTTGCAATTAAATTAGTTCAGTTTTGCCTTATCATTATAGTTTGAATCTAAATTTCTAGGCATCTTTACTCTTTATTTTATCTCTGTTTAGAAACTGTGGCTTTCTATATGCATGTGTACATATAGAAAAATATATGTGGCTATGCATTTATAAGTATACACATATGTTCTGTTTACATTTTATTTATTCCTGTCACCAATTATGGGCAATTTTATTGACCATTTTACTGAAGTACATTGTTTCATTTTCCATCTTTAATATTCTCAGGACCACTGATACTACTGTGTCATGATCTAACTTCTAAGTCTGTCACTTGGCTCTATGTAGGTATACTTTGGATAATTCTATAACATTTTTTTGAATTTTTATTTCCACCTACTCTGAATTCTATGTGATTCTGCACTGCACATTTTCTGCCACAGTAAGGCTATTGTTGGGGTTGCATCTACGAATTTTTTGAGGCTTTCTACTATTGACATCTTGTATCAGTAAGTATCCCAATGTACACAGGGGGGCCTATCACAGATTCTTAGATCTGCATTCAGAAAAGGAAAGGCAACTTTTGAGGGTTAACAGTCACTTTAATCAAGCACATTTTTCATTCACCTAGTTCAGGAAGTCAGCACCCTGAACTTCAGAGAAAATACAGAGAAATCAAAGATCAACAGACATGGCTTCCTCTGTATGACTATAATCACTATATATATAGATAGATATAGATATCTACATAGATATCTATATCCATCTATATATCTATATCTATCTATCTATCTATGCATATATATATTATATATATATTATATATATATATATATATATATATATATATATATATCACAAATCAACAGACAGGTACAACTGTCTGACCATAGTTACCAGAGAGGGAAGGGAAGCACTGACATCTGGGTTTTCAAAGCTGGAGGGACTCCTTAGTGGCTTCCCAGAGTCTCTTTTGGCACACAAAATTTCTTCCAAAAACTAAGCCCCAAAGTAAAATCACACTCTGAGTCTTTGTACACTCTTTAGAGCCAGAGGGCATCACATCCCTTGAGAACCAGTGCCTCCTTAACAGAAAGGTGTGGACCTTCCTAGATTCTCCTTAATCACATTATTCAGAGGCATTATACTTCTAAGTATAAACAAAAACAGCAAAAGATCCCACTTTGCTTGCCCTTACACATCTTTATTATTTCTTTGCATTCTTTTAAATTATCTTTTATCCTTAATTTTATGTTGGTATGTGTATAGGTTTATTTTCTCATATTATTGGTCTTGTGGTTTTCTTTACACTGTTATACCTTGCTTACTTTATTTGACTGTGACGTTTGTTTAGTATGATATAGTACAATGAGTCCCGGAATTGTAGCCCAAGGACCTGAGTTCAAATCCCATCTCAGCTACAAACATATCTATGGAACATCTTTAGGCCTGATTTTTCTCAGCCATAAGATGACTAGATTGCTAGAGAATTGAACTAGATAACCTCTGAAGCATCTTCCAGCCCTAAAACTATAATACTATAAGGATGCTTCTTGGGGTAGCATATCTTTCCCAACCTCAGTTGTTTCTTGAATTTTAATTGATTTTTTTGCTTTCTAGCATTTTACAATTTTGTTAGTGCTCTTTGTTTTGTTCATTGATTATCAAAGCCATTTATGGGGTTTGCGAGTGATTCCTTTGAGCCTCTAACAAAATTATCTTAGCCTAGTACAAGTTTTCTGTGATTTAAAAGCAAACAACCAAAAATTGAATATCTCTTTGAAATAATGTCCTGATAATAATAATAATTAATGATAATAGCATACTCATTATTTCATGTCAGTGTAGAAATTGATCACCTTGTAGAAGAAGGAAAAGAAAACCAATTCATGGACGTGTAGACTTTTTGATTCATTCCAGGGATATAGTGGCCTTATTGGTTATGCAGCAGAAAACAATAGTGACTACTTGTGTGTGTACATGTGTATATGTGTATGCACATACACACACATACACACTCACCTTGTCAAAGCCTTATTTGTACATTCAGAATAAGTTTACAATATTATTTGACCTCAAAAACATTTTCTTGGCAGTTCATTCCATTGTTTAGACAACCAAAGATGATAGCAGAAACTGCTTAACCACAGCTATATAGTTATAATTGCTTTTATGGGCAAACCATCTGAAATTACTTCTATTGATTTAAATGTCTCAGGTTTATATCTCCAGTTTTAAAACCAGGTATGTAAAAAACAGAAAAATTTCTACGGGACGCAAGACGGGATAAGAATTTGCTGTATAGTCAATGGTGGACCTGAGTTGGAGCCAAGAGATATGGGTTCAAATCCTGCTTCAGATACTTACTAGCTATATGAAAATAGGAAAGTTGCTTAGCTTCCCAATACACCTTAGTTTCTCCACATGTGAGAAACTGCCTTGTTTTGATGAAATACTTTGCAGATGTCAAAATGCTATATAAATATGAATTATTATAGGGAAATGAGTAAAAATTCTGCTTCACTTTAGAGGTTTGACCAGGAAAGAATTTGGACCCAGAGCTTCTGGATTTTGTCTTTCCTCTTTCCTCTGACTTAAATAATAATGGATTCAATCTTTCTCATATCTCATATCCCTCTCCTCTTAATCTTTATAGAGTATTCAGTCAAGCAATCAAAACTTGACATAATTTGTAGCCAAGGCACGTATTGATTGTATTTAGTATATCATATCTAAGGAGTCTAATTGTTTCTATGGCTTCATCATTACCTTAGGGAATTAGCATCAGAATTCTGCATGGTATCATCTGTACTTAGATACATCCAGTATCTCCTTCTTTAACTTTTTTTAATTTTTACTTCACCTTTGCAAAGTCAATAATGCATACTCAGTGATTATACTCAGATTTGCCAAATATCTGGCATGATAAACAGAGTGCCTTCGAAGCACAAAGACCCAGCTTCATGCCCCACTTCTGACATTTACTAGCTGAATGATCTTAGGCAAGTCCCTTAATATTTCTGAACCCTATTTTCTTCAATCATAAAATAGAGATACTGATACCTGTAGTACTTAACTCACAAGGTTGTTGAAAATCAATTGAGCTATTAAAATTAAAAAATAATTCGGAAAATATAAAGTACCATGTAAATTTCAGTTAATAACAACATGATGATGATTATAGTAAATCAAGTTGCTACATATATGTGTGTGTATATATGCCACTGCATATAAATGTGTGTTTATATGTATATATGTGCACATATATGTATGTATTAGGTATTGTCTATGATCATATTCAACCACAACTGAAGTGATCATTTGTCAAAATAAACTTCATTAGATAGTGTGGCAGAAATGGCATAGACCAATGCCTGACACCATATACCAGAAAAAAGTCCAAATGGGTATATGATCTAGGCATAAATGTTGATACTATAAACAAATTAAGGGAATAAGGAATAGTTTATTTGTCAGATTTATGGAGAATCGAGGAATTTATGACCAAACAAGAGATAGAAAACATTATGAAATGCAAAATGGATGTTTTTGATTACATTAAATTGAAAAGTTTTTGCATAAACAAAGCCAATACAACCCAGATTAGGAGGGAAGCAGAAAACTGGAAAAGAATTTTTCCATCTAGTATCTGTGATAAAGGCCTCATTTCTAAAATATATAAAGAACTAATTCAAATTCACAAGAATACAAGTCATTCCCCCATTGATAAATGGTCAAAGGATATGAACAGGCAGTTTTCAGAGGAAGAAATTAAAGCTATCTACAGTCATAAAAAAAATGCTCCAAATCCAAAAAAATGATTAGAGAGATGCAAATCAAAACAACTCTGAGGTACTACAACATACCTGTCAGATTGGCTAACATGAAAAAACAGGAAAATGATAAATGGTGGAGAAAATGTGAGAGAGTTGGAACACTAATTCATTGTTAGTGGGTATGTGAACTGATCCAACCATTCTGGAGAGCAGTTTGGAACTATGCCCAAAGGGCTATAAAATGTGTATACCCTTTGACCCAGCAATATCGCTTCTAGGGCTGTATCCCAAAGACATCATAAAAATGAGAAAAGGATCCACACGTACAAAAATATTTATAGCAGCTTTTTTGTGTGGTGGCCAAGAACTGGAAATCAAAGGGAATGGCTAAATAAGTTGTGGTATGTGAACGTAATGGTATACTATTGTGTTGTAAGAAATGACGAGCAGATGGACTTTGGAAATACCTGGAAAGACTTATATGAACTGATGTTGAATGAAGGGAGCAGAACCAGAACATTACACCCAGTAACAGCCACAATCTGCAAAGACTGATTTTGACAGACTTAGCCCTTCTCAGCAATGCAAGAACCTAAAACATTTCCAAAGGACTCATGATGCATAATGCCATCCACATCCGGAGAAAGAACTATGGAGCCAGAATGCAGAACAAAGCAGACCATTTTCTCTTTTGTTATGCTTTCTTTATTTTGTTTTTTCTCATGATTTCTCCCATTCACTATAATTCTTCTATGCAACATGCCTAATGTGAAAATGTGTTTATGTGTATGTGTAGAGCCCATATAAGATTTCATGCTATCTTGGGGAGGGAAAGGGAAGAGGGGGGAAGAAAATTTAAAACTTATAGGAGTGAATGTTGAAAACTGAAAACAAATAAATTAATCAATTTGGAAAAAATAAAAAATAAACTTTATCAAAATATGTCTTGGGGAGAACAATGGTCATACACAAAGAGAGTGATACATGTAAATATCTATACATACTGTAGTAAGTTAGATACACACATATTCACATGCATATATATACACATACATAAATGCCACTGTTATGCATGTATGGGTGTATGTATGCATTTGTGTGTATATACTAAGTTGATAGTGCCATTGGTATGTTCCAGGGGATTGTAGATGGAAGGATTAAAGCCAAAGGTTCAGTTTGGATAGTGGGAGATAAGGTCATATACACAGGATAGGGTTGGATTATGTGGATCTTTGTGGAAAATACATAAATATCTCACACAAGCTTCTTCCTGTTACTCAACATCATCCTGGGCTGCCCATTGAAACAGTGTGCACAGGAGTCCCAATTTAATTTTAATAAAATCCCATGCAAGATATACTAATACATTTTTAAGGTATTAAAGTTTTAATAGCTTAAAATTGCACTAAGACTTTTGGGACATCCTTTACAATGAAGATTAATTTCCTGAAAAATTCATAATTATACTTCAAATCTAAATAGAATTTTTAAATTATTAAAACTTTTTCATGAATCCTACATGAGTATAGATAATAGAGAGTTGAATGCATATATGCTCATTTGCCAATAACCACCACACACAACAATCTATTCCCTACTGAAGTATTAGAGAAATGCAGACACAGCTGTATTCTTATCAGTGACTTTAATGCTGGGGTTTCTTAAGGACAGATACTGAATACAAATAAAACTGAAGTTTTTTTTTCCTCCATAGCATCAATTATTATCTGTTTACTGATAAACAGAATCTGAAATCCCTAGTGTTCAGCAGTCCACTGATTTCACTAAAAGGCTGTCTCATCCAACTCTGAGAATAGTCTGGTTCTTGAATGGCTGGTGAAATTTATTTGCCCTGGTGGACTGAGCTGATAAATTTCATCAATGCATTTCCCCATGGAACAAAGGGAATAAAAGAGAAAGAATCACTTACATAAAATGAGTGAACACCATCAAGGGCATCTTTAGTTTGTGAGATAGGCCAAAAGGACTCAGAAGGTAATGTCTCTGGCCTTTATCACTTCAGTTCATACTCAGTTGGAGAAACTCAACAATGACCAAAGTTGGAGATGCATATTCTATGTCTTTTGACAGTCAAATTCCACATGTTCACAGCATCAGTTACTGACTTTTGTTTGGGATATACTGTTGGTTGAATCAATTACTAGCTTCCATACACATATAAGTGACCATTGGCAGTTACCTTTCTCTCTGCCTCCTCATGTCATATTCAGTCCAGGTCTTCTCCCTTGTCTCTCCACCTGCAAGCCCCAGGTCTTGTTCTGTCAGAGACTGGGTCTTGCTTCTTATTTGCTTTATGTGCCTCAGTTTATCAGAATTTTCTTATTGCTGGTGTCTTGCATCTGTTATCCTTTCTTTTCTCAGACCCCAGTTGTAGGACCATGGGCAAGTTATTTCAACTTACTAAGACTCAGTTTATTTTTCTGCAAAATGGGGCTACCAGTACTTACACTAACCACCTTAGGGGGTTGTTATGAGTAAAGTGTTTATTTTTTTTAGCCTTGAAGTTCTATAGTAGTCAGTTAACAAGCATATTTTAAACACCTACTATATATCAGCCACTATGCTAGGTTCTGGGGATAGAATAATTTTTTTTAATATGTTTGTCCTGAGTTTTGTCTTCTCACTGTCAAGGCTCCAGGCCACTTCCTCCTAGTCCTATACTTTGAAGTGTAGATTCTCAGAATGGCTGTATGTCAGGCAGTGAGCTAAGTTTCCTCATTGACTGCTTCACCTGTGGTAGTTGGCTTTGCTAACAGGATGATGCAATGAGTAGACCTTAAACTCTTCACAGCATATACAAGAAGAACATCTCAATGAAAGTGCAGAGAAAAAAAAAAACCCTACATCCTGGGCCAATGACTAAAGCCCTTGGCAGGAAGGTCTACAGAGAAACATAAAACAGCTGTGAAGAAAGAATAAGCTAGATCCAAGAGTACCTCAAAGACACCATATTTCCCAACATTGTCTGATATTTTTGGTTTTTGTTATAGAAACAACCCATTTTGTGGGGAGAAGGGGAGGATTGCAAGGATACTTTTTGCTAATTATTTACAGCTCCACAGGTGCATGGGCAACTGGTCTGTCTTTGATCATTCCTGGGAATCAGATGTACTCTTTGGCTGGGGGAAGCACTGAGAGTGGAGGTGTATGCCTCCATGCATGGTGTCTCAAACATAGACTTCAACTGCTTTGCAAACACAGCTCTGAAAACTTTAACCTTAGGTAGGAGCTGTCCATGCTGAAGCTCTTTCAGAAGGGCATGAGGATTAGGATTAGTCACAGATGTTTGGGTTCAAAATGACACTGGCTGAATACCACTTTCAGGAAGGTAAATTGGAAATACATCTCTCTGATTAAACACAAATCTACTTGGGCACATGGTTTCTTGATCTTGTGATGGATCTTATATCATATTTCTCTGGGTTATCCCCTTATTTCTGATGCTGCTATGCTGCCAATCTGTACTTCTAGATCTTGTATTCTCCTCTTGCCTCTGGCTTCTGTTTGGTTTTTACATTGAGCTAGATACTCTAAGAATTTACTCTTTTCCCTTTACTACCTCTCATTCCCAGTCTCTTTCAGGATGAATTGTACTGCTGAAATTGCAGGCTACACTCTTAAATGTAACCCAGCTGGGACCAGGGTGAACAGTACACTGGCACAGGTACTCTGACATATATGATTCTGACCATCAGCCCTACTTGGCCTGCTAGGTCCTATCTGATCTTTCCAGCTTTGCTTTTTCTTCTGCTTCTACTCTACATCCATCATGTAGCTCCCAATATCCCACAATGACACTGGAGCCTTTTAGGGACTGGGAAATACAACAGAGATGGTTATCCAAAGACTCCAAATGGCTCCATGATTGGAGCTCTACTTAGAGGCCCCTTCCATATCCTAGATTTACACTTTAGGGAAGCTCTAGAAACCATGGACAGAGCTCTACCATTGATAAAGAAGAGTTTTCATGCCATGGGTTCCAAAGATCCCTAGGTTGATCCTTATCTGATAATCATACCTTGTATGTATGATGATGTGGGCAATAGCTTTTGAATTCACTGCTCTTAGCATCAAAAAAAGTTAACAGCAGTAGATCAATGGTACAGCAAATTTGAGAAAGAAGCTAAGGGATGTTTTCAAAAGTATACAAAACTGAAGAGAGATTTGAGCACTGTCAGTAGGGTCAGGTCAGAAAGGCTGGAATTGGAGGAGCAGACCAGAGTATCTATGCCTATGTGAGCTACCTGGATAGCAGGAATCCAAAACCACAGGGGAGCAATTCAGGTAGCAGACTCAGAATGTTACCAATAGGATGAAAGCGATTACTTAGACCAGGGGTTCCCAACTTCTCCCCCAACATCTCTTTGATTTTTCAGTGAAGTTTCCTGTAACCTCTATTGAATATAAAATGAAATAAAAATTTATAGTTTACTATGCATCTACATATAAGAAATAAAATAGATTGTTTTCCACAAGTAACAAGTATTTATGAAGTGTATACTATGTGCCAGAAATCATTCTAAGAGAGGGAATTGAAAGGAATGACACTGTCCCTACTCTCAAGAAGCTCTCATTATAATGGGAAAAATAGAATGTAAATGACTGGGCATATATAAGATATATCCAGAATAGACAGAAGGTATTTTAAAGGTCAAACAGTCAGATATGGAGTAAGGGGATGCAGGAAAGGATCCTGAAGAAGGAAAGATTTAAACTGAGTCTTAAGCCAAGAGACAGAAGTAAGGGTACTAAGCATTCAAAGCATAGAAGACAGCCAATACAAAGGCATGGAACTGGGAGTAGCAGTGTTGTGTATGAACAGAGGTTCCCAAACTTATTTGGCTTATTGCCCCCTTTTAAAAAAATTACTCAACGCTCCCCTGGAAATCTACTTCCTTTAATCCTTTAACAATTTAAAAAATGGCATCATTTCAAAGATATCATATATGTACATATATTTTAAATGATGTATCTTACATTTAATAATTTATTGTAAATTTATATTTTCCCCTGCATTGAAATTTTGATGATGCAATATTGCATCATATAAACATATAATATCTTATTGTAAACAAGTCATTACACACACATACTCCTGTTGATACATGCTGGACTTCCCAACAATGTGTGACATGCTCCCCTGCCAACACCTGCTTGTTAAGACCTGTTAGCGGACTTGACCACTGATAGGTTAACACTTGTATTTTGTGCATTTATTTGGAAAATAATGTAATCATTATGATTTAAAGTCTGTTACACAATAGATGAAACATGTACAAGTGGTTTTTAAAATTTTTCTTTTATTCTTTCCTTCAACACACCCCTTTATTTTTTTCAATGCCCCCCAATCATACCTGAGGCTACTACTGTCCCTCCTGGATCATTCCATCTCCTCCCAGGGCAAGAGGTGTCACCTACTTTGGGAATCTCTGTGTCTGAGGAACATCAGCTTATACAGTATAGTAATATTGAAGAGTGCACAGAAGAGAGTGAAGTGTAAATGCATAAGGAAGACTGGAAAGATAAGAAAAGGCCAGGTTACAGAGGTAGGAGTTTATACTTAATCCCCCCCAGAGCTCATTTTGTAAAGGAAGCTATGGTCAGACCTATGCTTTAAAAACAAAGCTGGAGTGGGGTGGGGTGCAGTGTATAGAGCACTGGACCTGGTGTCAGGAAGACTCATCTTCCTGAATTCAAAGCCAACTTCAGACACTTGCTAGCTATGTGACCCTAGGCAAGCCACTTAACCCTGTTGGTCTCAGTTTCCTCATTTGTAAGTGAGCTAGAGAGGGAAATGGCAAACCATTCCAGTATCTTTGCTAAGAAAATCCACATGGGTCACAAAGAATCAGACATGACTGAAACTACCAAACAACGACACATGCTTTTGAAAAATCTCTTCTATCTCTGAGTGGAGCGTGCTAATTATAAAACAGTAGAGTGAAAAGAAAATTGAGGTAAGGGGATCAAAAAAGGATCGCAATATTTGCGAACTATTTGCAATAGTTCAGATGACAGGGGATGGGAACCTGAACTATGATGGTGACTTTGGGGTGGAGAGAAGTAAAGTAATGGTTTGTGAGAAATGTTGCAAAGGCTGAGATGACAAGATTTGGCGATAGATTGGATATGTGGTGTGAGTGAGAGTGAGGAATGAAGGAGGATACCAAGGTACCTTTGTGACTGGAGAAATAATACGTTAGAAACAAAATAAAGATATTTTTTTCATTAAGAAAACTATTTTCTGCCTGACTTCTTTTGGTGTCACAATGTTGTCAGGTGTTTATAAGAAAACGGTGAAATGAATCTTGAAGTTATTGACTTCTACATTGCTCTAAAAGCAGTCACAGCATTTTAAGCATATTTAGTTAAAATAGCATGTGCTTTTCCAAGGGCACACCAAAGTTTGGTTTTTTTTAATCCATTGATTAGTGATTTGGAGTTTCTGAAATACCTCAATAGGATACTATAGTGCAATAGATATAAAGGTGAACTTGGAGCCAGGAAGACCTGAGTTCAAATCCTACCTCAGAAATGCATTAGCTGTGGCCCTGGGACTTCTTAGTCTCAGGTTTCTCATCAGTAAAATGGGATAATGGCACCTATATTTTGGGGTTGTTGTGAAAATTAAATGACAAGATAATGGTAAAAATGTTTTGCAAACTCTAAAGTACAATATAAATGTTAGCAATTGGTATCTACTATCCTAGATAGCTTATTGTACCTACCTTCTGGTGATATATGTACTACACTTTGGGAATCTTTGACTTAGTTCCTACTCTACATTGGAAAGCATGGTACCTTTCACATATTAGGTACTTAAGAATTAAATTGAATGTTTCTTCCTGGAGCTCAGTCTAATTCCAAACATAGGCAGGCCAGAACCTATGGGTGAGAAATCTCAAAAGTTGAGGAACTTATCTGGAAGGAGGAAGAGAAAAGGACAGATCCCAATAAATGCCTTCTAGCAAGAGTTGACCAAAGGACATTCACTGTACGATCCAATGACAAATATGCTATCAGCCCTCAAAAGGGTTCATCAATTGTGTTCTTAAGGCTTGGAGATAGAATTTAATTTAACAAACCATGCATGGGCCTTTGAACTCTTACAGCTAGACCATGGCTACACACAAATCATTTTGCCCACTGCTTTACACTGTAGAGATGTTTAATCTCTACATTGATGCTATTTAAGAATGATTTATATATGAGCTACTTTTGGCTATGAAAGCATTGAACCACAAACAAAAAAAGTATCTATTAATTGAGCACTAGGTAAACAAATTGTGGTACACATATATAATAGAATATTATTGCACAATAAGAAATGATGAATATGAAGAGTTCAGAGGAGCATAGAGAATTATATGGACTTGTGCAGAGTTAAATAATCAGAACTGGTAAAATAATATGCCCATTGATTACAAGAATGCCAAATGGACTCAGGATTCAAAAAGATCTCCAAAGGCTAGTACAAAGAGCCAAAATTAATTCAAAGAAATTTAATAGGGATAAATATAAAGTCCTATATTTGAATTTTTAAAAAGTCAGCTCTTCAAGAAAGGATAGTTGAGAAATGGCCAAGAACTTGTTTCTATGAAAAATGGTCTGTGATTTTTAAAACAATGAATTTAATGTTCAATATGATGAATCAGTGAGATGAAGTAGAAGCCAAAAAACTACTATAGGCTAAGGCAGCACTAAAAAATGAAAATGGCTAGTGCTTGTAAGGTGATATCTCCACTGTTTTCTGCCCTGATAAAGACATATCTGGAATATTGTCTTTACTTTGGGGTACCACATTTTTGGAAGGATAATGACAAACTTGATTGAGTCCATACTAGAGACTATAGTATAGGAGTGTTGGTCGAATTAACTGAGAATGTATAGTAATAATAAGTATTTACATTGTACTTAACATGTGTAAAGTGCTTTACAAATATTATATCATCATATTCTCACAACAACCATGTTATGCAGGTGCAATTATTATTTCAATTTAAAAGGTAAAAAAACTGAGGTTAAGCAAATTATCCAGGGTCACATGCCTAGTAAATGTCTGAGGCCAGATCCGACTTAAGAAATAAGAGCAAGGGGTCTAACACATGATAGGATGTGAATAAAAAACCTCCTAGCATCACAGTTAAAAGTAGAATGAACTACATACAATTGAAGGTACAAAAACCTTCAAAAACCTAATGAATGATCACTAGGAATCTGGTTCAATTGATTAATATTTAGATACAAGTTAGAGGAGGTGACCCTCTGAGTTTCTTTCCAACTCATAAGATTTCATGATTCTTTCATTGTGGATGAAAGTAGACCTGGATTGGCCTCAAGAATAGATCTTTCCAAAAAGAGTTGGTTCATAGTTTAACCCTTTGTTGTTCAGGCAATTAGTTGTAGCCAACTCTTCATGACACCATGTGGGGTTTTCTTGGCAAAGATACTAGAGCAGGTTCCCATTTCCTTCTCCAGATCATTTTACAGATGAGGAAACTGAGACTAACAGGTTAAGTGACTTGCGTAGGGTCACATAAAACCCTAAGTGACTGAGGCTACATTTGAACTCAGATCCCCTTGACTCCAAGCCCAGTGCTCTATCCATTGTACTATCTTGCTGCCTCAGTTTCATAACAAAATGGTGCAAAAATTCAACTAGATAATTAAAGCCTGGTTGTAACTATTGACTTTGCCCAATTCTGTCACCTACAAACAAGCTAAGGATGAAGGACTGATACAGCATGAAGTTGTCTAAGGGGTATAGGAGTATTTAAAATCAAAGAATTAAAACATAACTTTAAAGGCAAAACATCCTGGATCCTAGATGTTGGATGACCAGACTAGGATGAATAGAAGCAGAGGAAATGCTAGCCAAAAGAAGAAAATATGCCCTTCTAATTTCTGGATAAGATTTAAAGGGGAGTAAGTTTCATGATCCAGAATAATTCCCATGCCTGAATAATTAAGCCTTTATTTTAAAAAACAGAGAAAAAGATTAGGAAAAATAGGAATGCAAGATTCAAATTTACCTTTAGAACCAGTCAACAAATAGAAAAAATTCAGATACATGGGATTCAGCAGGGTTTAGATGTGGGCAGTCCTATTTTATAATAAAAAGAGGGGGGAAAGAATCCAAGGAAGCCCTATAATTTATGAGAACATTAACCTCTATTGGTAAGTACAAGGAAGCTATTGGGTCAAAAAAGTTTAATAGGATTGAAAATTATGTATAAGAGCTCTATAAAGAATAGAGAAATTTTTTTTTCTAATAGTTCTAGCTCCAAGGAAGAGATCTCAGGCAACACAGGGAAATTAAAGGTAGGATAATGAACTGGAGCAACCTGTTGATCTCTAATGTTATCTCTGGAGTGGGGGGGTTGGGGAAGTTCTAGAAATGACTTTCTCATCCTTTCACTTCAATGTGGCTCATGGGCCACTAGGTTGTCAGCAGCCTCTGTTAACAGTCAGCTTCTCTTGCAAGTTCGGTATATGTTTTGCACAATGGAAACTTTGTTAAAATTTTTAATTAATTACCCCCCAAAGACAGAAAGTATAATGATGTAGGCAAAGAGAGGGCCAAGGGGAGGGAACATGGACAGCATCATCAACAAGAACTGAATTTGCTCATTCTTGTCAGGTACAATCCTAGTGCTGACCCAGATATCCTGCTATATGTGTCTCCTTGTCTCACACCTTGTGCCCTATTCTTCCCCTTACTGGAAAGACTTCTTTGATCAGGGTCCAAGTTCAAACTCATAACTAATTAAAGTAGTTTCTCTTCCCCTTCCCCATCCTGATCTCGGCCGAACAATATGGACTGCAAACACAGAATTTTCTTCCCCATTGTTTCATCGGAGGACCAGAAATGGGGGGGTGGAATAATGGGGGAAGCTTCTTGGGACAAATTTCACAGTATACTTTCTCCACATAGATACAACTTTAGTGTGTAGAAAGAAACTTTGAAAATACAACTACCCTGGCTCTAACATGACTTTATTTCTGTGTGATTGTGTGTTTATTATATATGGCCTTTTCATGAGTCTCTTTTGTGTTTTTCTCAATATGTATTTTCTTCTGTTTTCCAGAGTTACATTTTGGGATCTCCCCTCCCCACCTGAAGAACGTTAACTCTTAGGCTTACAGATTCTGCATCAGTTCTTCTAACACTTTGACTCCAGGTGAATTTATTATTTGTCACAAGTTCTAGCAGAGCCCAGGGCATAATTATTGTAACCCACTCTGAAAAATGGAAAGGAAGAGGAAATGCCACACGTATTTGCCAATATTTATAGCAGCACACGCTAAGTGTAAGGAAGTAATAGAACAATGTTTCTCTGGGGATTATTCAAAAGGAAAATGACTTAAATTAACTTCAGGCAAACCAACTTATTTACACCCTCTTGTAATGCTTCACAGAATCAGGGTTTGGGAGGAATAAAACCTAGGGCTATAAATCAAACATCCTTTCAGAGGAACTGTTGTGTAGCAAATGTGTTAGGGAGGATTTTTTTTTAAACTTTTAGATTAATGAAGAATTTTCATAGAAAATTATTAATGACTTCACCTCGGCTATAGAGAACAGTTCACTGTAGTTATGTAGGAGTCAATGGTATTCTAAGTACAGCTTTTGATGAAGTAATCGGCTGCTTCTGGGGCCTGTTTCAGCTGCCCTGGGCGTGCTTCAAATGTAAATGACTGCCAAATGGATTCTTTCTACATTCCAGCCAATTAAAATACATTTAAAGTGCAGCTGGTGGAAAGGAAAGCCATGTGATTGCGAGGGAGAACTTTGGGGCAAGGAGACAAAAAAACAAACTTTTATTTAGCCCGGGACCCCCCCTCTGCCGACCCCTCTCTCCCAGCCTCATCACCCAAGCCAGCGGAGCATTTGTGGGAAGCGGAGAAAGTCATAAAAGAGGCTATCTTTAGCCTCTGTCAGAATCAAAGATGACACTTTTAGCACCACCTTAAAAGACACAAAGCCGGGAGTGTGTTTGCTGGGGTGTCAGTTTTCTGCCCCTGCCTCTTAAAACCCTGGATGTTGGCGGGCTGCCCGATGTGGCGCTGCATACAAATATTGACAGAGGACAGCGCTATTTGTTAAACCCGGACTGGGGAAGCCGGTGATTAAAACTCTTGAAGGAAGATCCGAAAACCCCGGGAACTCTTCTCAATAGCGTTAGAGCGCTGTCCGACTGAAAAACACTGAGTTGCGTACAGTGAAAACACTGCCCTGCTCTGTCTGCCATGCTTTTTAGGTAAGGACAGACTTTTAATGTTTATGTCTGCATAGAGTTGACTGTGTGCCGGCAGCGTCAGCTCTTTGATTCACAAACTGAATGTTTGCCTGGGATTTTTTCTTCTTCTGGAGAACGCGATGCGATGGGATGTGTTCAATAGATAGGAGTTATCCAGCACGTGGGGCATCCAGGACTTCTCCGGAATTCCAGGATGCCAAGGGTTTTAAAGGCTTAGCTCTCTGCTGACCTGTCTTCCTACCTGCTTGCACAGAGGCATCTGGAAGCTGTGTGCTGTTTGATTTACAGCTGCTTTCTGCTTCCCAACCAGTACCTGAAAGGAAGTTTTCTTTCTTTCTTTCTTTTTTTAAGTTTAATTCCACGCTGATTGTGCCTTACCTATGAAAAGTGATTTTTGCCTGGTTATATAATCAATCTAACAGCTTGGTTTCCAAAGGCAAAAAACATAAATATTTAGAAATTCTTCATGTTATCTTAACTTTCAACCGTTCTTAAAGCAGGTTTTTAGATTGAGTAATACTTCTCAATCACTCTTTCTTGATTTATTGAAGAAACAATTCAAGATGCACGATCTCTTTGGTGCCTAGTATGTGCCTTGAAAAAAAAGAAAAGAAAAGAAAAGAAAAAACCTTAACACTCTGTGGCTCATATTTAGAATGGGATCGTCCATTCTTGTGAATTGTCAGTAAGAAGGGGCAGGCAGAGGACATGAATTTCTAAACATCAATTTACCAACTGAAAACATACAAAGTTTCTGATTGTTTCTTATTTTCGCATGTCACAGTCTTTTTTGGCTTCACTTTTGATCATTGCAAACAAAGAATCTTGCCCATTTCATGGTAAAGGATCACATTGCAGCATGAGGAGTTCAGCTAAATAAGCCTTATTAATCTTTACTGTGCCAGTAGCTCTGAGGCCAGGCCAAACTGAGGCTTTCAGAAACTCTCCAGGTACCTGCTGCCAAAATAAATGTTGGGCAGCCTGGAAGGGGGATTTTAAGGAATCTTGCAATTGCACAGTTTTATCCATTGAATTTGCAAAACCCAGGAAAGTTGAAACTCCAAAGATTTCAAAAAGAACCCATGCAAATCTATACCCTCTGTGTGTGAGAGCAACTTGTGGGGGAATCATCAGTTCGCACACAGAGTATGTGTGTCTCTGTGTGGGAGTGTGAATAAGGAGCTGCTAGACTGAATGACTGTTGTGTTTATGAAATGGGGGTTGTGTGAACCAATACATATGTGAACGAATAAAGCTTTCTTGCCAGTGGCAGGGCCAGAGCTTGGAGAAACACTGAGGACTACACATAGTAGGGGGTGGGGGCACTTTACCCAGATAGACCAGAGTATTTGGACAAGTATACATGAACAAAAGGCCTATTTAAAAAAAAGAAAAAAAGCTTTTGCAAAAAGAAGGGCAATGGTGGGTAATGATGGTCAGCTCCAACAAACTAGGTACCTGGATGCCTGAGTCTATGATGAATAGGTTGACGAGTCCAACAACCACTGGGTTGTGATGTAGGAAATATATATGGATGTTTTGTGGATGTGAGGTTAGTCAGTAAGACAGCAAGGAATTTTTAGGTACTCCAGGACGGTGACACCATTTCAGCTCTTAGATGCGGTTAGGTAGTGCAGTGGATAGACCAGTGGACATGGAATCAGGAAGAACTGAGTTCATACTTTGCCTCAGATACTTATTAACTGTGTGACCCTCAGCCAGTCACTTACCTTCTGTTTGCCTCAGTTCTTTCATTTGTAAAATGAATATAACAATAGCATCTATCTCTCAAGATTATTGTGAGGATAAAATGAGACAATATTTGTAAAAATGCTTTGCAAACTCTCAAGTACTATATAAATGCTGGTTCCTTGTTCTCCTTTTCATCCTCTCCTTCCTTATCCTCCTTTCACTTCTCAAATTAAGGAATGAAAATGGCCGGTGTCCTCCGGGAATTTTTAGTTTAAGCAAAGAGACATGTCATATAAACATGGAAGGGAAATTATAGAATATCTACTCCGGGGCTCTGAATTTAGAGATGAAAAAAGGCCCAGAGAAGTTAGGTGCATCAGACCTTGATTGATAATAAGTGAATGATTCTCTAGAGTAGTGTTCTCCCAAGTTGAGGCTGTGGACCCCAAGAGGTGTGTAAACTGACTAACCAAAGTGTAGAAAACTGGGTATCTTACCTTTCCCAGATCATAGGGATCTTTTCAAACACAACTCCACCTACATTAACCCATGCCACCCCCTTTCTTTTGATGTACAAGTTTCCCTTCTCTCAATTTCTGTAATCCAGATATCTATGGCAGCAACTGTATAGGTGTCATTACAAAATGTCTATGCCTTCTCTTTCCCTCCCTCCTATCTTTTTTGCCCCACATCACTTGTTGGCTATAGTGGATGCTCCTTGAAGCATGCTTTAGAACAGTGATTGGTGAATAAGCGACTCACTTCCACTTCCCCTCCCCTTTTTTATAAATTTTGTGTTGGACAGAGTGAGATGGACAGAATGAGCATCATGAGTGGCTTCTGATTTGCATCTTGGATTTCATCACATTGTTTTTCTCCTCAAATTCTCTCTTCTTCCAAACATCTTTCTTACTGTCTGCAGAACCACCACCCTTCCAGTCACTCAGGTCAACAACCTTAGTGTCCTTTTCTGTATTCTCCATTATTTCACATATTTAATTAGTTGCCACATCTTTTTTATTTTTGCCTCTACAATACATCTCTTATCTCTTATTTCTAATTACATTGTCTAGACTCTCATCACCTCGTGTCTGGACTACTGTAGTAACCTCCTAATTGAACTACCTGCCTCAAGTCTTCCCTGATTCAATCTACTTTTCTGGACAACTGCCAAAGTCAATTCCCTGCTCAATAAACTGTAGTGACTCCCATTGACCCTAGGATTAAATATTATTTCATCTTTTCATTCTTTTTAATATTTCTTGTGTAAGTTTAATAATCTACATAATTATTAGCCAACAAATCAAGTCAAACAAGTTTTTCTTAAGTGATTACTTTGTGTTGGCTATTATGATAAGCTCTGAGGATAGAAATAAAGATAAGAAGCAGACCAGACTCTCAGAGAGCTCCCATCCTTATGGCACAAAGAGCAATAAATAACTAGATACATTTTATACATATACACACGTGTGTATATCTATGTGTATGTGTATGTATGTATATGTATGTGTACATATATATATATATATATGTGATGGAAGAAAATCTAAGAGAGGAAGGTACTGACCACTGAAAGGACTGGGAAAGACCTTTTGCAAAAGGTGTGCCATGAAGGAAATCAGGGCAGTGAGGAGGTGGAAGTGAGGAAGAAGATTTGAGGCATAAGGAATAGTAGGCAGGTGATTGTAGATGAAGAAAATCTGGAAACAAAAGTCTTTCTTGAAGCTGGAAGCCGAAGACCAGAATCTCTTCTCTCCTAGGCTCTCAGCAACTCCAACATAGGCTTAGAGGAGTGGATAACACTTCTTCAAAATTAGAAGAGCTTTAAGCAAATAGAGTTTGAACCACGGATTACATTTCTCCCTGGGACAAAATTTTTTTAAGTTTCTTGCAAAGATCTATAGGGCTAACCTTGAAACCTGAAACTATGTAATATAGTCCTTTAAAACAACATGGGTCATTTTCTTGGTTTCGTAGGTACCCAATTTATGGTATGGTTGAAACTAAAATAATCAAATGGTCATTAATAGTAAATACAGTAGACATGGCAGAACACTACTTGAGAAGGTGCTGCAGAGATAACATACTTAAGTATATGCAGAAAATAACAATGCACATTATAAAAGTGCATTCATATTTGTTATACAAAACAATCAATCATATGAAACCAAGCAAGCATAACTAATATGGCAAGGTTGGCTAACTGCAATGGTACCATGATCAACAGGCCTTTATAAATATGTAGTCCCAGGCTCTTGTCAACATGGCAGCTCATGTAGATGCAGAGAATTCAGTATTCCATTAATGAGGAAATCCTTATGCAAATGGACTTTGAGCCATGATATATATATATATATATATATATATATATATACACACACACACACATACACGTCCACAAGTATATGTGTATACGTATATTACACACTCACTTTCACTGATCTGTCCCAGAGCAGTTTCACTGCAACTTTATATTCTCAAAGAGTGCCTAGAGTAGTAATATCAAATTCAAAGAGAAATGGGACCACTAATGCACACAAAAGGATTCCTGCAGCTCAATAATAACTTAATTTAAAAACATAAGGTCTGTATTTTGTTATATTGATATTAATTTTACTAAATATTTCTCCATTACATTTTAATATCATGCTGTACATGGGAGCATGGTGGCCCC
This sequence comes from Bettongia penicillata ogilbyi, assembly GCA_023548195.1. Classification (NCBI taxonomy): domain Eukaryota; kingdom Metazoa; phylum Chordata; class Mammalia; order Diprotodontia; family Potoroidae; genus Bettongia; species Bettongia penicillata. The sequence continues at coordinate 5,773,355 of JAJHZJ010000271.1, read as the reverse complement.
CTGTGACTTGTAGCCCACAATGTTTGACACTTCTGTCCTAGAGAACTGAAAAAAATTAAGACTTGTCCAGATCAAACAACGAGTATGTATTAAAGGTGGTACTGGGAATCAGGTCTTCCTGGTTTCAAAGCCACCTCTACATCCACTGTGCTAAGACATTTTTCTGTAATCTGTGCCCTCCCCTGACTCTTTCCTTTATCATAATTAACCAGGTTGCTCAGAGAATAGCATGTTCTGGTTAACTTAATTTTTTTATTTGAAGATTGAATCTCAAACCCCTTTTCACTTAAACCTTATTGAAAATATTGCTTTATGAAATCTGGCTACTTGTCAGAAATTATGTAATGGGAATTCATTTCATTATGGCATAGACTAGATGGCCAATGAGTTCTTGTCCTTCTCCCAAGTTTTGGGACTCTGTGACTTTCTGCTTTTTTTTCTTTCTGTCAAATGCAGCTCACAGGGTCATAAATTGGAGTATCAACGATTCTTGCGTAGAACTATAGTAGGAGATGTAGAAGTTGCAAGAGACTGAGATTGAACTCTAGAAGGATTTTATGAAAAACCATTACAGTGACAAGTGGCATATAATAAGTGTTTAGAAATGGCTGTTGCTAGATTTGAATTTGAATTGAGTAGACTACTGACCTCAGGACATCCTTGATGTCACATATTTACACCATTTGTCACTTTTCCCTCAAAGTGGAATGTGATTGAAGAAATAATCTTGAAAATCTAGTTAAATGAAAGTTCCAGGCTAATTCAGTTTTGATTGAGAAAGCTTCAACTCAACTTCATTGAAAGAATGATACTACTTAACTGTGATGTGAGTGGACCATTTGAAAACAAAAAGGAGGTCTTTGGTAGAAGTGTCCCTTGGTACATGGGTCTGTGGGGACTGGCTAAGGGAATCAGGATTATCAGTGCTAAAGAAAAGCATTATGAGGACTTAGAGGTATAGACCTGTGAATCAGGACAACTGGATACAAATCCCTGCCCTGTCACTAACTGTGTAACTTTAGAAAGGTTACTGGACTTCTCTGTGCCTCAATTTCTTAATCTCTCAATTGGGAAAAGTATTACCTGTCTCATGGTTTTCTGAAGACAAAATGAAATGATAAATATGAAAATTCTTTATAAATAGCACAGTCATGAAGTTTCATTACCTTCTTTAAGGCTAACTTTTTTTTCTCCAACTAGTGCATTTATCAGCATCTCTCCCTCTCCCCCTCCCTTTCTTTCTCCTCTCCGAAGGAAGGTAAATTTTGGTGGCTAGAAGCTGCTCAGTTAACTTGGGGTTTACTGACTAGATGTCCTTCTTTCTCTCTTTCTCTCTTTCTTTCTTTCTTTCTCTTTCTTTCTTCCTTTCTTCCTTCCTTCCTTCCTTCCTTCCTTTCTCTCTTCTCTCTCTCTCTTCTCTCTCTCTTCTCTCTCTCTCCTCTCTCTCTCTCTTTTCTCTCTCTCTTCTCTCTCTCTCTCTCTCTCTCTCTCTCTCTCTCTCTCTCTCTCTCTCTCTCTCTCTCTCTCTCTCTCTCTCTCTCTCTCTCTCTCCCTCCCTCTCCCTCTCTCTCCCTCTCTCTCCTAAAACCTTAAACCCAGTTCACTCTGAAGCCCATAGATTGGATCACAATAGGTCCCTGACCACTTAATGGCTAGTTCTTTTTGACCATCTTGACAACTGTTTCTCTGGAACAGCAACCCTGAGGGCCTTGCCCTCCCAGCTTGAACTTTATTTTTTTCCAGTTAAAGGGGTCATCCCTTAACTACATCTTAAAGAGGCCTATTCACTGAATGGGCATTATCTCACTCTCAGTGAATACCTGAAAAGACTTTAGCCTAAAAGAATCAGAGTCTCGCCTTGCATCCTGGGCCATCTCCATCCTGTCATCTTGATGAATACCTAATGAAAATTCGGTCACTGGATCCAGATGGCCCAGGAGGGGAAGTGAGGCTGGTGAACTTGCACAGCTGTCCCTCACTCAAATCAAAGTCAACTGCAAGCCATGTCATCATTTTCCTAATGTCATGGTCTTCTTCGAAAACGAAGGACAAACGTAGCAACAATGTGTAATTTAGAATCAGTGTCAGAACTAGGACTAAGAGAGTTAAGACTAAGTTAAATTTAAAAGTTAAAAGTTAAAATTAAGACTAAATTTAGGCCCCTTCATTTTGCAGGTGATGACACTGAATTTGTGTTTTTCTCAGACAGATATTAATATATATTAGTATTCCCTGAGCACATAGCAACTGCTGCTAGGCCAGTGGCCCAAGGATTTTGGGTGAGAGCAGGAAGCCTGAGAAATGGTCATTCAGCTTTTGATTGAAGACTTCCATTGTTGGGGAACTCAATTACCCCCAACCCCAGGAAGTTAATTCTATTTTGCATAACTTTAATTGTTAGGAAGGTGGGTTTTTTTCTTTTTTTGATGTCTAGTTGAAATTTGCCTTCTATGACTTCAACCCGTTGCTCCTAGTTCTGCCCTCTGAGGCCAAGCAGAACAAAGCTAACTCCCTTTCATGTGACAGCCATTCAAACACATGGTGGTGGCAGTTGTGTCCTTAGAAAACTTTTCTAAGCTAAACATCCCGGGTTCCTCCAACAAATTCTCATGCAGTATGAGCTTAAGTCCTTTGGTCATGCTGGTTGCCTTCCAGTTCATTAATATTCTTCCTAAAATATAACACCCAGAACCCAAATCAATATTCTAGAGATGACCCGAGCAGATTACTGCAGGACTATCACCTATTGCCTTCTTATTCCTAGATGCCTTGCTTCAATCCTTCCTAAAAAAAAAAAAAAAAAAACCTGTGATTTCATCAGCGTGGTCATTGTATCCACCACTAAGCTACTCTCATATTTACATGTTAGAAATGGTTCTCCATGATAAAACAAAGGCCCCTTCTTGATAGCCAGCATTTAAGGAATGAACGTTTCCTAAGTTCAATGGGAAGGTGTTCAAAAGACAGAAACACAGTCTGTCCATCAGTGGGTCTTTATATGAAGCCTTTCTAGTTTAATATGACCTGCTGGAGCTTGTGTTCTATTGACATAATTATTGAGCATCCTGGGAACACTTGACTCTATTATAAAGCATTGGGGCAGCTCCGTGTACAGTGAAAAAGGAGTGGGGTTCTGAGTCAGGAAGACCTGAGTTCAAAGCTGGCCTCAGACACTTAATAGCTGTGGCACCTAGGGCAAGTCTTTTATTAATCCTGTTTGCCTCAGTTTCCTCATTTGTAAAATGAGCCGGAAAAATGCTCCAGTATTTTTGCCAAGAAAACCCCAAATGGGGTCACAAAAAGTCAGACATGACTGAAATGAGCGAACAACATGGCTTTAGCGGAGATTAGACTCGGTGTCAGAACACCTCTGCTAGTCACTGCTTTGTGGCCTTAGATAAATCACTCCGAGGGCCACAGAAGTTACCTTCGTAATCTATAGAATGGGCAGCGCCAGCTGGGGTGGTGATGTGTTGGATAGAGTACTGGGCCTGGAGTCAGGACATCCTAAATTTAAATCTGATCTCAAACACTTACTAGCTGTGTGACCTTGAGCAAGTCACTTCAACTCTGTCTACAGTAGTTTCCTCATCTTTCAAAGGGGATAATACTAGTAGCTACCTCTCAGGGTTCTCATGAGGATCAAATGAGGTAATATTTGTAAAACGCTTACTTAGCACAGTATCAGTCATGTAGTAAACTCTTAAAAGTTAATTTTCCTTCCTTCTTTCCCACCTTTCTTCCCTCCTTCCTTCCTTCTCTCCCTCCCTCCTTCCTTCCTTCCTTCCTTCCTTCCTTCCTTCCTTCCTTCCTTCCTTCCTCCCTCCCTCCCTTCAAGATTGAGGATCTGGACCAGATTATCACTAACTTCTCTTCTAGCTCTGAATCCTAGGTTTCTAAAATAATATAATGAATGTATTAAAAAATCTGGATCTGTGTATTTGTAATTTTTGATAGAATAGATGTCATTCAATCATAGTATGCAAGTTAAATATCAAATATTTAACCTTTATTTTATAAATAGAGAAGAAAAAAAAAGATACTTTCTGTCCAAAAGCTATCTGCTATTTTAATCCAAAGGGGGGAATGAAAATAAGAAGATAATTAAAATGTTTTGCATTTATTTTAGCTATGGCTATATCATTTAGTTCATTATACATTCATCAAACTTTGCTGAAGCCATTAAGTGCTTCAATTCATGTCTTGCTGATTCTTCAGGATTCTTCTAGTATATCACCATGTCATCAGTAAATAAGGATAGTTTTATCTCTTTACTTATCTTTATGTCTTTAATTCCTTTCTCTTGTCTTTTTTGCAATGACTTGCATTTCCAAAATGTTTGCTTTTCATTTCTAATGCTTTTGATGATGTTAAAAAGAACTCTCTATGCCTATACTTTGTATGATTTTTGTCATAAGAGATTGTTATATTTTGTCTGCATTTTTCTGCATCAGTGGAGATGATTGTGTGGTTTGGGATGTTTTATTGTTTAATATGATTAATTATGGTCATTGTTTTCCTAATGTCGAACCATTTATGCATCCAGGGTATAAATGGTATAAATCTTTCTTTGTCATGATGAATGAATTTCTTGGATAAATTGCTGTTATCTGTTTAACAGGATTTTTGTTTAAAATTTTTGAGTCAGTATACATTAATGATGTTGGCCTGTAGCATTCCTTCTGTGTTTTATCTTTTATTATTTTAGGTGTTGGGGTTATATTTGTCTCATAAAAAGGACTCTGGTACATTACTTTCTCAACTTTTTTTATGAAAAATCTGTAAAATAATGAGCACTAATTGTTCTTTAAAAGTTTGATGGAATACACCTGTGAATCCATCAGAACAAGATTTCCTGCCCTACCCTCACCTCACCTCACCTCCTTTTGGTTGTTCTATGAAGCTAGATACATTTCTTTTTCTGAGATTCAGCTTTTTGTAGTCTTTGTGTGGTCTTCTTATAATCTGAGTATTTTATATTTTTAAGATTTTCTATTTCTTTTGTGTTCTCTGTTTTGTTGGCGTTTGATTGTACATAATATCCTCTGATTATTCTTTTTATTTCTTCTCATTTTGTTTTCATTTTATCTTGTTCATTTACAATTTTATTGATTTGATTTTCTCCACTCTTCTTTTTAATTCACTTAGCTAGAGGTTTTTCAATTGTATTACTTTCAAAGAATTAGCTTTAGTTTTATCATCTTTTCAATTGATCTGTTTCTCCTCTAATTTTTACCATCTCTTTTGTACATGTTAAAGTTTTGTTTGTTCCAGTTTTTGAAAAGTATATTCAGTTCATTTATCCTCTTTTTCTACTTTTAACATATATTTTTAAGGATATGCTATTTCTCCTGAGAACTGTTTAAGCTGTGTGGCAGAACTTTTGGTGTGTTGTTTCATTGTTATCATTTTCTTTCACATAATTATTAATTATTTCTATGATATATTCTTTGACTCAATAATTACTTTGAATTTCATTGTAAAGTTTCTAGCTGGATCCCTGTCTTTTTTTGTGGTCCCTGAATCAATGATTATTTGTATTGTGTTATGATCTATTAGATGCATATTAACTATTTCTGCCTTTTTATAAACATTTATGATATCTCTGTGCCCTACTACATGGTCAATTTTTGTAAAAGTTCTATGTGGTACTGAGAAACATGTATTTTATTTTTGTAGTCCCATTTATAAGATGCCAAAAGTCTTTTAGCTCTACAATTAATTGCTTCTACATTGTGACTTTCCCCATAGTAGTTTTGATATATCATGGATTGACATAAGAAATAAAATGGGGATTTGGGGGAGAGTTTTGCTGAAGCCACAGACAACATGCAAAAGGCAGGAGATGTCAGAGTTTCCAAACTCAAAAATGCATAAAATATATGTATAGTATTTTTACTTAACATTGACCTACATAGAGATTATGACCAAATACTTAAACCAAACTGTACAATAAGGTATTGTAAACACTTCAGAAAAAATTTTTTTAAAAATTCATACTTCTCTATTATGAAAGAAGGGCCAAAAAATTTTATCTGGATTTTCCACGCCCCTAACATCCATGTTGTGGAAAGGATAGCTGCAGTTTCTCCAGCAATTTGTTCAAATCCATATTTTCTCATTTTGTTTATCTTTCCATTAGATTTATGCAAGATTGTGAAAGAAAGAGATATTGAAGTTTCTTGTTACTATTGTGTTATTGTCTATGTATTCTTACAGCTCAGTTAAGGTTTCCTTTATGAATCTGGATACTAAGGCATTTGGAACACATAAGTTTGCTGCTGTTTGTTGTCTATATTTCCTTTCATCATAATATAGTTTCCTTGTTTATCTCTTTATTTTTGATTGGTTACTTTTGTCAGTTAGCTCCATTTTTATGGATTCACTTGATGCACGATATTTTTTTCTATCCCCTCAGTTTAATTTTACATATGATTGTTATTTAAATGTTTTTCTTGTAAGCAACAGATTTCAGGGTTTTGTTTTCTTATTCAATCATTCACTCTTGTTCATTCTGTTGGATTGTTTAATCCATTCACATTTAAAGTTCTGTTAGGTTAAATTTTTCTCCATTTGTCTCTAAAATAGGTTTTTCTCAAGTTATGATTTTTCTTCCTTTTTTTTTCTGCTATAAACACAGTACTATGTTAAATGTGGCTTTATTCCCAATGGCTCTCTTCCTCTCACTGTCACTCCCCCTCCCCTTTGTTATCCCTTTCCATCTGGGATTTTCCTAGTAAATTCCCTTTTTCCTGCTTTTATCTAATTTCACTTCCATTCCTTTTATTCCCAGTCAAGTAGATTTCCCGCACCCTCCTACCCCCTTCTACTTTAAGTAGTTCTGTTCATTAATATTTTTTAAATGTTTTCTGTGTTTCCCTTTCCAGACAGCTTGGTGGCCTAGTGGTTAGAGTGCCTGACCTGAAATCAGGAACCTGACATCCTCCTGAGTTCAAATCTGATCTCCAACACTTACTAATTCCGTGACCCTGGGCAAGTCACTTAATCCTGTTTGCCTCACTTTCCTTATCTGTAAATGTAGCTGGAGAAGGAAATGGAAAAGCACTATAGTATCTTTGCCAAGAAAACTCTAAATGGTGTAATAAAAAGTCCGACATGACTGAAAACCACCGAATAACCACAATGTGGAAGTCTATTTCTCACACTCTTTATTATCCTTTCTCTCTTTCTGTATAGTCTGCATCATCCTCAGTTTCATGGCTCTTAATTATCTAGCCTCTCTCTTTTCTCTGTATTTCTCATGGAATCATATATTTTTTTAAAGTTTCCATTCTGGCGTCACCCCTTATGGCAGTTTCTGCCCCTACCTTGAAGAGTTTGCCCTGTGGACTCCCGTTTGCATTCTTCCTCTCTCCCCAGAACGTTGTCAATTCCTTCAGGTCACAGAGAAGATACCTATTCCATTCCTCCCACACTATGTCCCTAATTATTATCTCTGATTATAATAATCCCTCGGATTAATCCCTCGGATTATTGTTTCATTCATTATTTGTCTCAAATTCTTCTTCCTGGCTTTACCCCCTCCCACTTCGTCAGGAGCCAGTTGCCCCAAGGAGTTCCACCTTATCCCCTTCTGATTTATCAGCATATGTTCAAATCCTTTCAGTTTTTTTCTTCCTGAAATAGTATTTTCAGTCTTTTTCCCCTCTCCATTTCTAAGCTGCATCACACATTTTCCTCTGTTTGTCACTTGCTAAACTCCTCTCATGGTAGTTGCCCTGGTGGCTTGATCTCAGCATATTTCAACTTCCTCCTATCCTGGACAATTTCATAGTTCACCAACCTAGGTCTCTGTACCAAGTGATTTTGGGGGGAGTAGAAGTGGCCCCAGCTTGAGGGTGGCAATTTAGAGGAAACATTCCTGCTGAAATCTCCCAACATTCCCCTCTAGACAACTTTAAAAGAATGCTTCAAATCATAATCTGGAGTGGCATAGCCAACACAGAGTCAGGGTGAGATATTTTCTAGACCAAGACAATTTAGGAGTTCAGGAGAGATCTGTGGTACTGAGGTGGGACCTGACTCAGAGTGGACATAGCAGCATCATGAATGGTGGATCTGGGAGGTATAGGCAACAGTAACAGCAGCTTTAGGAGCTCTCTACCCAGAGATAGAAAGGGGAACAGTGAGATGGTGATTACAGGGGACCCTATTGCCAGGCCCAGGACCAAACACTTTTTGGCAACTCCATTGCCCATTACTTGGTTCCAAGTCCCAGTTTTAAGGTGGAGAGCAGTACTTACAGTTTCAAGGAATAACGATTTCTGGTCACAGTTCCAGGGAAGTGAGGAGGGCTGCAAGGGAGCAAGGGATCTTCCTGAGCAAGGGCCAGAACATAGAGTAGGAGAGCAGTGACCACATCTCTCTCTGTAACATGCCACTTTGGAAGCTGTGTGACCTTGGGCAAGTCACTTAACCTCAATTACCTCTTCCTGGGTCATCTCCAGTCATCCTGATGAATATCTGGTCACTGGATTCAGATGGCTCTGGAGGAGAAGTGAGGCTGATAACCTGCACAGCCCTCCCTCACTCAAAACAAAGTCAAGTGCAAGTCATGTCATTACTTCTCTGATGGCAGGGTCTTCTTTGGTAATGAAGGATGAACACGCACACTTTGGAAGCACTGACAACTTACTGTAATGTTAATGGGATTTAAGTTCTTCCTCACCCATTAATAGGCCTCACATGGAGCCCTTTAAGTGAAGTTTCCATAGGGGAAGCTTGCTTGTAGGAAGCTCACAATTTTGTTATAATCTAATTAGGCACTTCTGGCTTTGAAAAGTGCCTATATACTCAGAGATAAGGTTTTGCTTTGGTGGGGCTCACTTATGAGAAGGATTTTGTGATTCCCTGGTCAAGATTCTGAGTGGCCCTGTGTTCAGAGCTCCCTGACTGCTCAGATATAAAAGGCTCTCTTGATCCAGGGATGTCTGTAAAGTATATAGCAATATTGCTTTGTTTCAGGCAGTAGAGATCTGTTTGTTGGTCTTTATTTCTCTGCTTATATTTTCTCTGTAGTCTGGGTGCTGACTTTTCCCCTGAACTAGTGAATGTAATAATAATAAAAAAAAGATTGTTGACTCCCTAAACAGTTATCTTTCCTTGTAAAGCAGATCTAAGAACCTGTGTTAGCAGCCATCTGGGTATACCGGTAAGATTGCCTTTATACTTACAGATTCCCAAAACTAGCTGTGAAAAAAAGTGTGAAAAAGTCTAACACTTGAGAGAGTCCCTGTTTCCCAGATGAATAAAGTCTATCTTTAAAATATTGTTCAAAGTTAAGAAATTGTCTGGAAAATGAGAAAACAAAGGAACTGATCACAAAAAGCTACTACAGTGATGGGAGAACAACGTACAAACTCAGAAGACAATGATGTGAAAACAGTCACAAGCAATTCTCAAAGAAAAATGCAGGTTGTACACAAGCCCAGTAAGAAGATTAGAAGAACTAAAGAAGGAGCAAATTTCTTTTTTAAAAAAATCAGATAAGAGTGTTAGAAGAAAAAATGGGAAAAGAAATGAGAGTGATGCAAGGATATCATAAAAAGAAAATTGTCAGCTTGGTAAAATAGTACAAAAATATTAAAAAAAAAAACAACATTCAGTCAAATGGCCAATGAGATACAAAACCTGACTTATAAACAAAAATTAAAATCTCCTTAAAAAAGCAAAATTTGATGAATGGAAAAAGAGGTACAAATCTGCATTATACAATTTCTCAAAATAGTGTTTAAAATTGGAATTCTGCAAGTGAAAGCTAATGACTCCTTAAGACATCAAATAACAATGAAACAAAGTCAAAATAATTTTAAAAAAGGAAATGTGAACTACCTTTTGAGAGAAGCAACTCACCTGGAAAACAGATTGCAGAAATATAAATTAAGAATTATTGAACTACTTGAAAGCTATGATTTAAAAAAAAAAGTTTATCTTCTGTGTCTCAAGAAATTATAAGGGAAAACTGCCCTGATTCTTAGAACCAGAGGACAAAACAGAAATTGCAAGAATCCACTGATCACCTCATGCAAGAGATTGCGAAATGGAAGTTCCCAGCAATATTATAGCTAAATTATAGAGTTCTCAATTAAGGAGAAAACTTCAAGCAGTGAATGGACCCACTATCAGAATCACACAAGATTTAGCAGCTACCATTATGAAGAAACAAAAGAGTTTTGAATATGATGTTCTAAAAGGCAAATAGCTAGGGTTACAACCAAGAATAACCTACCCAGTAAAACTGAATATAATGCACTGGGGGGAAAATGCAGTTTAATGAAATAGAGGACTTTCAAGCAGTTCCTGATGAAAAGACTAGAGCTGAGTGGAAAATTTGATTTTTAAACTCAAGATTCAAGAGAAATATAAAAAGGTAAACATGAAAGAGAAATCATAAGATACTTAATGATGTTAAATTGTTTATAATCCTGCAAGGGAAGATGATACATATAAATCCTAATAACTTTGTCATTATTAGAGTCATTAGAAGGAGTCTGCTTAGACAGAAGGTATAGGTGTGAGTCACTTATTTTGGGATAATCTAAAAGAAAAGGGGGATGTGAAAAAGAGGAATGTAATGGGAGAAGGTAGAAATCTGAGGAAGAATTATGAAAATTGTCTCACATAAAAGAAGCACACAAGGATGAGTTTTTATAGTAGAGAGGGAAAATGGGGATAGGCAGCAATTGAATCTCATTCCCTTCTGAACTGGTTCAAAGTGAGAAGAATAGATAGGTGACAGATAGATACTCAGTTGGGTGTACAAATTTGTCTTACCCAACAGAGAGGTAGGAGGGAAAGGGGATAAGAGAAAGAGGGGTGTTAAGAGGAAGAGTAGATTAAGGGAGTCAGTACCAAAACAGACTTTTAGGGAAGGATATGAGAGAGAGAGACAGAGACAGAGAGTTAAACAGAAGAAAACAGGATGGAGAAAAATATTCATAATAACTGTGAATGTGAATGAGATGAAATTAACACATAGTACAGAAACAGATAGTAGAATGGATTAGAAACCAGAATCCAACAATACATTGTTTACAGGAAACACACTTGAAAAAGAGAGACAAACGCAGAATTAACAAACAGAGCTGGAACTGAATCTTTTTTGCTTCAGCTGAAGTAAAAAAAAAAAAAAAGGTAGGGAGTAGCAATCATGATCTCAGTCAAGGCAAAAACAGAAATAGACCTAATTTAAAGTGATAATCAGGGAAGATACATTATGCTAAAAAATACATTATACCATAGGCAATGAAGTAATATCAATACTAAACATATGTGTACCAAATGACATAGCATCCAGATTCTTAATGAAAATGTTAAATTAGTTACAGAAAAATATAGACAGTAAAAGTATACTAGTGGGGGACTTCAACTTGTCCCTTTCAGAACTAGATAAATCTAATCATAAAGTAAATAAAAAAGAAGTTAAAGAGATGAATAAAATTTTAGAGAAGTTAGAGATGGTAGAACTGAAAAGAAAATTGAGTAGAATAGAAAGGAATATATCTTTTTTTCATCTACACATGGCACCTTCATAAAAAAAATTGACTGTGTACTAGGGCATAAAAACTTCACAGAGAAATACAGCAAGACAGAAGTATTAAATTCACCCTTTCCAGACCATAATTCAATAAAAATTTACATTCAATAAAGTCTTAGGAGCATATATTAAATTTAATTGGAAACTAAATAATCTAATCATAAAAAATAATTGGGTCAGAGAACACATTATATAAACAATCAATAATTTCATTAGAGTCAATGACAGCAGTGAATCACCAAGCCAAATTTGTGGGATGCAGGCAAAGCAATACTTAGGGAAAAATTTATATCCCTAACTGCTAACATCAACAAAAGAGAGGAAGAGTGCATCATTGAATTAGGCATGCAACTAAAAACAGAACAAAACTAGAAAAAACACAAAGTAAAAATCCCTAAATACCAAAATAATAATCTTGAAAATTAAAAGAGAGATTAATCAAACTGAAAGTAAAATCCATTGAACAAACACAAAAAAACCTAGAAGCTGGTTTTATGGGGCTGGGGACAATTAAATAGATAAACCGCTGGTTGCTTTTATTAAAAAATTTAAAGATGAAAACCAAATTACCAGCATCAAAATTTTTAAAAAGTCAATAAAGATGAAATTAAAGCAACTATTTAGAATTATTTTACTCAATTATATGCCAATAAAACTCATAATCTAAGTGAAATGGATGACTATTTACAAAAATATATACTGCCCAGATGAACAGAAAATGAAATAGAATAATTAAATGACTGTCTTAAAATATGAAATTGAACTAATTTCCCAGGACTAGATGGATTTACAATTGAATTCTACCATACTTTTAAAGAACAATAAATTGTAATGCTGTATAAACTATTAGAGAAAATTGCTAAAGATGAAGTCCTATAAAATTCCTTCTATGATATATAGTTTTATAATATACTGAAATACACTTTTAATACCTAAACCATGGAGAACAAAAACAGAAAAAGAAAATTGTAGACCAATTTCCCTAATGAATATTAATGCAAACATTTTAAAGAAAATTGTAAGTAAACTTCAACAACCTATCATAAAGATCATATACTATGACCTGGTGGAATTTATACCAGGAATGCAGGACTGGTTCAATATTAGAAAAACTCTAAGCATAATTGACCATATCAGTAACAAAAGCCACAAAAATCATGAATTTATTAATAGATACAGAAAAACCCTTTGACAAAATACAACACACTCAGCCTTGATGTATTGCTACACAATCCTGTTTTTACAGTGTTCTGTCCTGCCCTCTCTGTTCTTTAGTTCTTCAGCCCAGCACTGGCAGCAGAGAGAGCTGTTGTGTTGGTGCCATGAGGTTGATTTCTGTAGTCTCTGTCTCGGGCACTGGGAGAAGGAGGGGTTTGGAGGATGTGTTTCAGCTCTGTTTTAAGCCCAGACAAATATCCTGACCTTTTTCCTCTGTTCCTCCACTCTCCTGCAGAGATTTCTGTAGCAAAGAATTCTGCCACCAAGCCTGTCTGTTGCTGCCCTAGCAAGGTTTTTTAAGCTGGAGCACTGCTGTGTTGATACTTGTCCATCATGATCTCAGCAAATTTCTATATGCTGGACCCTGAATCTCCATGACACTGGAAAGAGGAAGAGGGAACTAGTGTGACGTTAAATTTTTTTACAAGTCTTTGGGTTAGGTCCTTGGATTGGGTAGGGCAGCCTCACTGGTGGTAGCATGGTGGGCACTATCGAAGGATGCTGAGTGAGCTAAAGATAAGTATCATTTTATTTTTTAACCTTCATTTGAATTCCAGTTGTCTTATGGAGACGGCTGAAGTTGCTGTATTTTTGCTGAATAATTTCAGCTTTGGAGGCATCTGAAAGTTTGTGGGTATCAGAGAATATTTCTAATTCTCCATCTTTTGATCTCACAATCCTGCAACCATCACTTTCTTTTAACAACTTGTAAAAGAAGTCTCAAAAGTAGAAATTAGGGAGATTTAATAAGACTATTTTATAAATGGTTTCCTTATCTCTTCAGACCATAGAATGAAAAGGAGGCAATACGGAAATGATAGTAATAATGATGATAATTATTATTATTAACATAGAAGTCTTTAAGTTAGCACAATAAAAAGCACATTGGATCTGGAGTCAGACAACCTGGCTTTAAATATCATTCTTTTGCTTGTTAACGATGTAATGAGAACTTTCTGGGATCACTCTCCCAGAGTCAAGGAGGCTTTATTATTCAGTATCCTAGGAGTATGCCTGAGGGCTTTGGAGTATGCCATATTTGATGAAACCAGTTTGTACTGAATCTTTACAGTTGGTTTGTTACATTTTCATCATGAGCATTTGCACATCAGTGATCAGAAAATGCTTCCAGTCAGATTTATTGTTTAATTGATTTTGCTTAGAATTAAGAAAGTGATGTGAAAAAATAGCAATGTGGATTAAACATAAAAATGTATCACATTTTCAGAGAGCTGGAAATTTACTAGCACACCTCCGGTTTGGCATGACTCATCTCTAATGCCGTTGGCTTGAGCCCCCATTGGTTTTGTTTCACCACCACTGGCCAACAGTGAAGAGTGTGTGGATTTCATTCAACCGTTTAACATCAATTGGTTTTCATAAACAGATATTTACTTTGAAGACATATCAACAATAAAACGAACATTTCCTCCTGGTGCATTGGGGACAAACTCTCTCTATGGCCCCTCAATCTTGGGCAGAGTAGAATCAGAATTAGCATTGCTTCTACACAACATTGGTTCTACAAGTTCACATCCAGACACAGCATGTTTGCCAGATGAATCTTTGTCTCTACTACCACTGGACTGAGTCGTAAATGATACACTTTGTTCCTTCAGCCACCAGTTTTGAATTGACTGGGAAACCTGGCTTTGACTCACTGTTTGACACTAGAAATCTGGATACCTTACTCTATTGACCTTTTGAAATTCACGAGATTATACCCTCCAATTCTTCCACTTACAGTGAAAGTACAAGTGCACAAACAAATGACCAACACCCATTTTCATAGTGTCACATGTCAGTCTCTAATGATGGGGAACTACTTCCTTAGGCAGCCACTTCATATGCAGATAGTTCTAACTCTTAGGAAAGTATTTTCTTACAACAAGCCCAGATCTGACTTTCTACAACTTCCTTCCATTGTTCTCAGAGCTAAGCAGGAGATCTAATCCTTCTTTCACATGACAGGCCTTCAGATATTTGAAGACAACTCATTTTTCCCTTGAGCCTTTCCTTCTCTAGGTTAAATATCTTCACATTATCATGTCACATGATATCCAGATCTCTCACTATTCATGTAGTCCTTTTCTGGAAATGCTCCAATTTTTCAGTCTTCTTCCTGAAATATAGTGCCTAGAATTGAATACAGTATGTAGTATGATAAGTGCGGAATACAAGATGACTATCAATTCCTTTTTTTCTGAACTGTATGTTTCTTACTGGAGTCAAATCCTGAATTATCCTTTCTTTCTGTCTGCCATGACATTCTATTGACTCATTCTAAGGCTGTAGTATCCCCAAATCCTCAGATCTTTTGCATGCAAACTATTTTCTAGGCAAGTCTCCTACTCTACTCACAGGAACCAACTGTTTTTTGGTCTTTGTTGAATCTTGATTCAGATAGGTAAAGATAGAAAATATTATTGAAAAGGAATTAAGTTCCAAAGTAAGTGAAGAGATAAAAGGGCACCTAGATATCTTAATTATTTTGTCTGCAGGTCTAGATAATATATATCAAGGACCTGAAAGAACATAGAAATATGATTGTTGAATTTTTGTCAGTGATATTTGAAAAATCATGGAGAATAGGACCAGTTGTATAAGACTTGTGATAGATAAGGAAAAAAGTAGATTTTTTAAAAATTGACTAAATTAATGCTTTTTTAAAAACCTCCATCCCTCCCCTCAAACAACCAAATAGGTGTAGTCTTCAAAATATGGACTGGTGAGTGTTACTTTGATTCTGGCAGGGAAAAAACAAAATCTACTTTTGTAATTCCTTTTAAATGTGTAGTTTTGTATACTGTAGATTCATAAAGAATAGATTTTGACAGACTAGTTTCATTTCCTTTTTGATGGATGCATTTATTAGGAGAATTTCAAAACTATAGAATACTTTTCTTCCAACAGTAAATTTAATTAGTTTTTTTATGATAGGGACTGGATGGATGTGGACTGGAGGATGGCACTTTTAGCTAGGTCCAGAAGTAGTTAAATAAGTAGGCCAAAAGAGTGGTAATTAATGGAATTCTTTGGTCTAGGTGATCACATTTTTTTTCTGGGTTCAGAGGAGAGGAATTTTTTTTTTTATGACAAAGGGCTAAATGACTTAGTAGAAATAGTGGGAAAAAATATATAGATGTTTGAATCCTTGAAATCATATATTGATTCCAGGCCCCAAAATCTCTCTTCTCTCTCATAGGCTTATCCAACCAAAAGGATTCAAATCCTTATAGAGCAACAATTAGAGTTGAATGGTCATTCACTTTGCTTTTGTTTCCCAGTTCTATTATCATCTTAATAAAAGAAGATATATTCTTGAGGGCGCTCAGTGGTGATTGGTCAATCTCCAAGAGGCCCCATTTCAGGCTCTGTGATACAGGAGCTTACTCTATACTTGATCAATATGCAACACATTCAACGATCTCTAGACCAATGAGGGGATATAAGTTCTTTCCCCTCTTTATTATGAATGGCCATGTGGAAACATACATAAATCAACATGTTTTGCTATTTCTAATTAAGAGGATATAAGTTCTATCTAAGACAGAGAAGTAATGTATTTTATGCCATCCATCATGCTAAACAGGAATTCACTGACTGCTTCTTGGCCAAGGTATAGATACCAATAAATCTCTTCCCTGACTGAGTATATGACTAATCTCTTCCTATATGGCCTTCAAGTTTTCAGTCTATTAGACTATGATTCAATATTGGTGTGACAGGTGTTCTCCAGTGGAGTGTCCCAAACACAACTGCCTTTGGCATTGTTCTGTTCCAAAGTTAAGGAACAACTACTTGATAAATACAAGATAACACCATACGGGGCAAAACTGTGGGGGTTTTAGAGGGCTTTAAGCTTAATGTAGGCCAGCAGTTTGGTGTGGTAGCAAGAAAAGCTAATGAGATCTTACGCTGCCATAGGGATAGAGACGGGACCTGTGATTTCATTAGCTTAGGGAATTCAAAGAAAAGGAAGCTCCCTGTAGCCCCAAAGCAAATTGGGACCTTCTCTGCTGTCTTAGACAGTTATCTGTATTACAACATTGAATGATTAAATGATTGACACAAGATCATACAGTCAGAATGTATTAGAGTCCAGATTTAATTCACATCTTCATGGCTCTAAGGCTGTCTGTCTATCCGTTATGGTATATCGCTGTATTCACATCACTTTGACAAATATTAATAGAATCATCGTGTCTAGAATCAATGAAGTAATGGTCCTATTTGTGACATTCCAATCTACTGTAATCACACGCATCTGCGTGTTGTGTTCACTTCTAGAGACCACCTTTTGGGAAAGATGTAAACAAATTGGAATCCATGGAAAAAAAGAGTGACCTGCATAGTAAGGGTGTTTGAATTCATGCTATTTAAGCATCACTGAAACAACTGGAGAGGTTTTGTCCCAGCAAGAGAACTTCAGATAGATGATTTCTTTATCCTTCCCTATCTATCTGCCTTGGCTTATCCCCAACACTACCATATCTTGTGTATCTTATTAGGTATATGGATATTTGTAACTCTGGTTTTCTCATGTGATCAAATGAGATAATATTCATAACGTACTCTGCCAGATTTAAGTTGCTATATAAATTTTAGATAATTTCATATTCTCTATCATCAGATTCCTCCTAACTGGGGGATTCAATTTTATCTCATTTTGATTATTGTGGGTGGGAAAACCTAAAGGACAGATTTTTTGAAAAAGTTTATCTTATTCTTATCCTCCCCTTAAAACACGTACTGCTTGGTACATTGCAAGGGTTTAATAAATGATTTTTCATTCATTCATGTGTTGATGGCATTTCTGACAAGGGTATTAGAAAACAATAGGCAGATTTTTTACAAACAATATTCCACAGTACATTATTAATGTAGTCAGGGAGTGCAGTGGATAGAGTACTGGACTTTGAATAAGGTTCATCTGAGTTCAGATCCTACCACAAACACTCACTTAACTGTGGCACCATGAGAAAATCACGTCACCGCCATTTGTCTTAATTTCTTCATATTAAAATGCATGCTTTAAAAAGTAGCATGTATTTCACAAAGTTGCTGTGAAGATGGAATGAGATAACATATGTAAAGTGCTTTAGAAACCTTAAAGTTCTATATCCATATTAATTATAATTACTATGTTTTTATCACTATACAACTGACTGAAGGATATAGAGAATCTCTAATTCCTTGATCCTTGGTCCAGCTCATTGTCCATCCCCATATCAAGAATAAAATATATATGTGTACACGTGATTCTATAACACCTTACATTCTATATGTTTCTATATATAGCATACATTTATGCATATACACACTAGCTCTTTGGGGGATCCATTCACTGTGTATCATGGTTTGGCCAACAGACATTCTTCATCCACATCTAGTTTCCTCCCCGCCATACCCTTTATTTGAGTAGTTAGACTGAAGTTCTCCTCAAGTCTCTGAGTGGATATGAATCAATCATCCTAAATGTTGACTGTGTGCTCAGTATCATTGTAGATGCTGAGAATACAAGTGCAAAATTAGAACAGTTCCTGCCCTTTAGTAGAATGGAAATATAAATGTATGTACAAAACAAAGGGAAGGTTATTAGAGTGGAAGCATCAGCAGCTCTGGATCTCATTTAGTTGGTTCTGTAATATTCCAGGGTACAAAACAAGGGGCAGGAAGTCATCTGCAACAAGGAGCATTTAAAGAATCCCTCTTTTATCTGGACTGCACGGAACAAAGCAGCAAGTAGCAACGTAGCAAGCAGTCTAGGTGCACATAAGATCATATTTCAAGGAAACTTGTCTGATTTTAATATATGCATGGAGGAGACTCATCAATGGAGGACAGCCTTTAAGGTATCATCTTGTTTAATTGAATAGTATACTTTTGTATAGACCTTGGTGTATTCCATGATTAAAGAGAAGTAGCATTCAAGAAAGCAAATATAGGAACAACTGAACTAGCCAAAATATACACCCAATGGGCTTATGCTTGAGACATCAGTGTTGAGGGATTGATCCTTTAGATCTTTGAAAAAGATGTTACCCTTTGAACAAGCATTATTGGATCTATATCCCAAAGAGATCATAAAAAAGGGAAAAGAACCTACATGGACAAAAATATTTATAGCAGCTCTTTCTGTGGTGGCAAAGAACTGGAAATGGAGGAAATGCCCATCAGTTGGGGAATGGCTGGATAAGTTGTAGTATATGAATGTGATGGAATGCTAGTGTGCCATAAGAAATGATGGGTAGGTGGATTTCAGAAAAACCTAGAAATACTTACATGAACTGATGCAGAATGAAGTGAGTGGAACCAGGAGAACATTGAACACAGTAATAGCAACATTGTACAATGCTCAGCTGTGATTGATTTACTTCTTGTCAACAATACCAATGATCTAAGACATTTCCAAAAGACTCAAGGTGCCATCCGTATCCAGAGAAAAAACTGTTGAGTCTGAATACAGATTGAAGCATTGAAGCTGTTGTTTGTGGCTTTTCCCTTTTATCCTATTTCTTCTTTCACAACTGATGTGGAAGTATAGTTTACAAAAAGAAAAAGAGAATGCTTCAAAAAAATTAGACATTATGAAAAATAAGGCAGTCAAGAAAACATGAATAACAACCAACTCATATGCATGCTATCCCATCTCCACACAATTTTAATGAGAATAATCTATGTACATATGCAGGGTATCCTGGATCAAAGTATAACAGTAGAACAGGCAGATTTCACAAATAATTGAGACAAATTTCACAAATGACTGAAAGGTGTAGAGAATACAAGATCTTGCGGTATTTAATGTTGGTTGATTATAATTCATTTAGTCAGTCAATAAGCATTTATTAGTAAGCACCTACTGTTGCCAGCTTTGGATAAAAAGAAGAACAAAAGCCAGTCCCTGCTCTCAAGATTCACAGTCTAGTGCGGGAGAAAACATGGAAACAACTGTACAAACAAATTCATATACATATGTATACACATATATACATATATACACACACGCACATATATGTGTATACACACATACATATGTGTGTGATACACTGAAGATAATTAACAGAAGGAAGGTATTGGCTCAGGAAAGGTTTCTTATAGAAAATGAGCTTTGAAAAAGGACTTGAAGAAAGATAACGAGACTAAGAGACAGAGATAGGAGAGAACTCCAGGCATGGGGGATAGGCAGAAAAATTGCCCAGGAATGAGAGATAGAGTCTTGTTGGAAGAAAAGCAAGGAGGCCATTGTGAATAGATTGTACAGTATGTAGGCACAAGAAGATCTTTTTAAAAAAACATTTGATTTGGTAGAGTAAAAAAAAAAGGGCTTTGAAAAAGTTTTTAGAATACAGCTGTAATATTTCCCTCATGTTCTGTAGTCAAGATTTAAAATTTTTTTTTAATATGTCATAGACTTCTTTTGACAGTCTGGCAAGGTCTATGGACGCTTCCTCTGAATAATGCATTCAGATGTATAAATTAAAATACACAGTATTTCAAAGGAAAACAATTATGTTAAACTATATATTTTAAAGGGCAGAGATCCCATTAAGAACTCCCGTACTAGAGCATCATCATCCCTGGAAATGAGTTTTCTAAGAATGGGAGCTGTTGTTGGAGAGCTTGTGTTCTGGTCAGTGCTAGTTTCCTATTATAGCTTCTCAGTGTGCTGTCCAGGCAACATGCACATATAACCAAAGAATGTGAGTGTTGGAAGGGATGTGAGCATGCCAAGGGTTCTTTAGATGCCAGCCGTCTCCATTTGGGCACACTAAACCAGTGCCTGTAGACACGTCTTATTGTTCTACTGGGACAGCACAGACCACTGTGTAGAGAAGTCACAGCATTTGTGCAACTGACTGAAAAAGTGAATTAGCCCCCATGTTATTAGAGAGAATTAGCATAAGTTCTTGATGCCAACAATCATAAGCATGTCAGGAAGTAACTCTCTGGGTAGTTACAGGAAAGGAGTGAGTGTGTAGCAGAGAGCTAGTGTTTGGTTTGAGTATGTGGAAAGGGAGTGGGATTAGTTAGTTATGCCATTTGTGTGGAAGCAGAAAGTTTGTTAACGTTGTGCTGGGTGTTTGGTTTTGTTAAGTCAGAGTGAGAAGATGATTAGGTGGATGTTTATTTGGGGAGATAATTGTATGCAATGGGAGAGCATATTTTAGGACTTTCAAATCTGGGTGTGTCACCCTGGAGCTGATTCTAAGTTCCCAGTATGGCAGCCTTGAGTTGTGCCTGCTTAGGAAGATTATGTTCTTGGGTGAGTTAGAGGTCAGTGTTCCCTAGCTATGTAGCAGGATGCAGAGAATACATAGAGTTGGGTTCTACTGATGATCTCAACTGAATGACATCTATATTTTGAAAACTTTGATTACAAAGCCTTGACATATGGCAAGATTTTTGACATATAGTTCCGAAAAACCCCTGTAGACTCTATGGGCAAAGAGAGTACCTAGACTGGGAGAAGGAGCTGAGGCGGGAGAGAAGGAAAAAAAAAATGGACCTGGAACTTGGTGAGGGATTGAACTGGAGGGTGTTGGAGTGGGTCTGTTTCATGTACCATGGAAGAGGCTAATTTTATTTTTGCTGAAAAAGGAAAAGAAAGAACAATTAGGATGACCTAAAAGGTGCAATTTCAAAGATAATATTATTATATTTATTGCTTTTTTTGACTAAAGTTGAACCAGTAAGCCTATATATTGAACATCCACATTGCAAAGTACCATAAATAGCTTCTTGGGGAAAGCACAGAAGCATAAAAAATTGACCACTACCTCCCAAGGAACTTATATTTTACTTGAGGAGATAAGGCATGAACACATAAAGGTTAAGGAACTAGAAAGTTCTGGGTAATTTTTAGATTTTGAAATGTACTGCTTGAATAAAATAACTATGAAATTCTTCATGTACATTTTCAAAAACTTCAAAACAGAAACTTACATTATCACCGTCCTGACAGACTTTCAATTTTCATAACCATGCAGCTAAGGCTGCTATCTCATTCTGGAACTTGCCTTGAGTGTATGTGACCTTCTTAGCTCAGGACATCCAACCATTCTTGCTGCTCTATTATCCTAGAATATTGCTCAGCCCCCTTGTAGAAATGCTGTTGAGTCCTCCATTTTGTGGAGGGGCCCATGCTGTCTCACCTTCACTCCCCTCCTGGCTCTTAGTGACTTTCTGGACTTCAAAACCATACTCCAAGCATCCTTTTTTCCTCCTCCTTCTCCTCCCTTTTCAGCTGTCTTTGGTGTACAGTCTTCCCTCATTAGAATATAAATTTCTTAAGGGCAGGGCCTATCCTTTTGCTTCGATTTGCATCCCTAGAGTTTAGCACAGTGTCTGGCACGTTGTAAGCCTTAATAAATGCTTGTTTCCTTGCCTCCAGAATGTTAAGCTTTCATCGACTTGGTGGTCACATTTAATGAAACTGATATACCAAATGATGACCCTAGGCAATAAGAGTTGAAAATATTTAATAAAATTAGCTTGATAATTGAGAAAAAAATTAATTAGATTTGATACTAAGCACAATTTTGCCTATTACGATTATTTTTATGCAATAACCTGTGTTTAAGGGAAAGAAAAAACAAACTGGTTGCTAATTCTAATCACTAATTGCCCTTCTAGGGTTATGAGGCTGTTTTGCATTTCTATAGCCTTTATATTATCAGAGTGCTTCCAAATAGTTACTCATTCCTCATCAGCCTCATGAATTACAGCACCTATGTATTTCTGCTCTTGCTAATGATGCTTTCATGTGCATTCTCATTATGGCAGATTGTCATCCCTGTATGGCTGGAAAAGGTGCCTAGGGCATTCCTGTTGATTTGTTCGTTGAAACAACATTACTCTGAATTGATACATGAGGCTATACAATATAAAATGAACTGTATTCAATTGCATTTTTATCTGAATCTTGTTTAACTGTGCTCACCTGTCATCTGTGATGATTTAAAAGTTTGAGAGACATAGTTTCTTGGTAATTTAATCAAATAAATTGACCATTTTATAAATAAGGTCAGCAGGTTATTAATAAAAGGATAGTCATTTGGCCGTCTCTCTTAGACCAAAAGACCATCATTGCAGAGGACTCATAGTTTATATATCCTTCAGAATAGTAGCTGGTCCATCAAATAGCAATCAAATCAAATTAAACAGCTCCAAGATACTACCTCATATCTATTATACTGACTAATAGGACAGAAAAGAAAAATGACAGATGTGGAGGGGATGTGGGAAGAGATGAGACATTAATGCATTGTTGGTGGAGTTGTGAACTGATTTAACCATTCTGCAGAGCAATTTAAAATTATACCCAAAGTGCTATAGAACCACGCATACCCTTTGACCTAGCAATACCCCTAATAGGTCTATATTCTGAAAGAGATTAAGTAAAAAAGGAAAAGGACCTATATGTACAAAAATATTTATAGCAACTTTTTTCTGGTGGCGAAGAATTAGAAATTGAGGGGGTGCTCATCAGTTGGGGAATGGCTGAGCAAATTAGAGTGTGTGATTATGACAGCGTACTCTTGGGAAATGGTGAGCAGGATGCTCTCAGAAAAAACCTGCAAAGACTTAGATGAGCTGATGCAAAGGGAAATTTACTGTGTACTAAGTAACAACAATATTGTAAGATGATCAGCTGTGAATGACTTAGCTATTCTCCTCAATATAATGATTCAAGACAACTCTAAAGGACTTATGATAAAAAATTGTTTTTCATCTCCAGAGAAAGAACTGTTGGTGTCTGAATACAGATCAAAACATACTTTTTTTCTAGAGTTTTGTTTCTGTCTATATTTTCTTTTACAATATTGACTAATATGGAAATGTTTTGTATGACTACATATGTACAACCAATGTCTAATTGCTTGCCTTCTTAATGAGGGGATGGGGAGGGAGGACAGGAGATAATTTGGAACTCAGCATTTTAAAAAAACACATGTTAAAAATTGTTCTTACATGTAACTGGGGAAAAATAAAAAACTAAACATATTCAAAAAAATAAAAATACAGAAAAAGAGAGAAATTATCAAATCTAACCTTTTATTTTATAAATATGAAAGTTGAGAGCCAGAGCCAGTTTTTCAATGAGAATTATCTACTTTCTCTCTCACACACCCCTCCCTCCCAAAGGAAAACCAAGCCAAACCCTTGAAACACCTATACATAGTTAAGCAAACAAATCCCTGAACTGACCGTGTATGTCTGTTTGCATGTATGTGTATATTATATATATATGTATATGTATATATATGTACATCTCTGTGTATATGTGTGTGTGTGTATATATGTATATATACACTAAATATCATCTCTCTCAGAAGGTGGAAATCTTGCTTCATCATTGACTTTCTGCAATCATAGCTGGTCATTGTATTGATTAGAATTTTTATGTTTTTCAAAGTTGTTTGTTTTTTATAATGTTCTTATTATTGCACATGTTTTCCCCCTGTGCTGCTATTTCACTTTGCGTCAGTTTCTATGTCTTTCCAGGTTTCTCTGAAACCACCCCCATTGTCATTTCCTATAGTATAATATCATTTCATTACATTCACCAACTGTAATTTATTTGGGCATTCCCAAATTGTTCAACACCTCCTTAGTTGACAGTTGCCACCTCAAAAAGAAGGACTAACTATAAATATTTTTTCTACATATGGATGTTTTTACTCTTTTTTATATATTTGGAATATAGCCCTAGTAGTGATATTTTAGCAAGCCTTCCTTAAATGCCAACTTTGTGCAGGTCATTGGGGAAATAAATATTTGTGTGGAATAGACCTGGCTCTCAAAGAACTTATCATGTAATTGGGCCAGAAAAATAATATTTGTAAACAAATAATTGCGATATAAAATAGAATGCAGCAAATATGAGTTGTATGTTGGGGAAGTGCCCAGATAAAATGCTATGAGAACTTTGAGGCAAGACCACATCCAGGTTGAAAGGATCAAAGATGATCTCATGGAAGTGGTGCTTTTTAAAGAAGTAACCTACCTCACACACCCATTTAGTTTGGTCTAGAATTCAGATCTCTTGACTTCCAGTTAAAAAGCTCTATAAGGATTATAATGGTAGAAATTTCCATGAGTCTGACTGGCAGATGAGGAAGGGTCTTCTGGAGCAGCCCATTTAGTCCTTTAAGTACAGTTTATATGTATAGTTGGGAATAATCTAAAGAGAAAATTTTAAACCTCCTTTCTCCTTTTCTTTTTCATAATCAAGAAAATCTTGGGTTTTACTAGCTAGTCTCCTTTCCTTTTCCTTCCCTCTTCTCCCCTCCCTTCCTCTCCCCTTCCCTTCCCTGAACCTTACTGCACTGTGAAGCTCAGACACCATGGGGCCTTTGCCCGATGCCTAAAGGCTCTCTTATGGACCCTCCTGACTTCAGAGTGATTATCAGTAGTAAATGTTGCTGTTTCTCTCCCAGACTGATTTTTCTCTTTTTCTTTACCTCATTAAAGGGGCCATGCCCTGGCTACTTCTTAAACAGGCCTAGTCAATGAATGGGAATTACCTCATCCTAAGTGAGTACCTACAAAGATCTGGGTCATTTCAAATCATCCTGATGAATAACTGGTCACTGGATTCAGATGGCTCTGGAGGAGAAGTGAGGCTGGTGACCTGCACAGCCCTCCCTCACTCAAAACAAAGTCAAGTGCAAGTCACGTCATCATTTCTCTGATGGCATGATCTTCTTCAGCAATGAAGGACAAACACAACAACAGGGATATCACTAGTTCCCATCTGCCTGAAAAAGGGAATAAGCTAAATAATATCCCTAGTCGAACATATTTGATGATAACCAGTATATGTTGGCTGTACTGGTAAATAAAATTTTTGTGTAGGCCTTTTACTAAAGCCCTATGCCAATGTCTTATTGTAGAGTGGAAATGTACTTGGGTCTTTGATAAATGAGGTCATTAAAGTGTAGAGTCTTACATGTCTTAAGTGGAAACAGCTATGTACATGGGTCCAGTAATGAACTGTATGTATGTCATCATTTGAGAACCATCCAGGTAAACTCAGGGAAATGTTATCAGTTCGGCCTCAGGATGATGAAAGTTTTAGTTATGGTAACATACGAAGACTGTCTATTAGGCAAGGAAGAGTTGTTATCTGAGTTAGTAGAGGAAAAATCGATGCTAATGGAAGCATACAATCGTTTAATATTGAATTAAATAATAGAAAATAGGGGCTAGAAATGGGAAATCTCTGTCCTACTCCTGATTCAAGCCAGAGTCTGACCTTGCATACCCTTGCCTTGTTCTTAATTACTTGATGTCTAAAATATGGAGGTAGATGTATAAGGTCCCTTCCAGAGGAGAAGTTGAAGGGTGCTATGTGCCCATCCCACTTCACTCAAATTGTAAAGGTCATTTTTTTTTTCTGAATTCTGGTAATTTTTGCTGTTCTTCAGTTGTTTCAGTCATGTCCAACTCTTTATGATCCCATTTTGGGTTTTCTTGGCAAAGAGACTAAAATGGTTTATGTATTGTTAATGTATTTTTGCTTAGTTTGAAGATCTTTTCCACCCATTAATAGGCCCATGTCACTTGCTTAAATGACATGGAAGCTTAAGTCACAAGTGGTGGGAAGAGCTTGCAGAATGGGTGGAACAGGAAGTGTGGAGTAGAGATGGGAGGAAGTTGGGGAGAGTAGTTAGGGCGGAGGAGAGAGCAGACATAGGCAGGCACACCTAGTTTTGTGAATGTTTGCCAGGAAGACCCTGGCAAGGGTGCGGAAGGCTTGGGAATGGCGCGGTTGCCTACAGTGCTAATGTGTATTGACTTCTTGGTTACTATAATGGATTTGGCTTTCTAGTGTCGGGATTTAACTTTCTGGTGTCTGAATAAATGTTTTTCCTCTGCTTTCTTTATGGAGAATCTGTTATACTTTGCAATTCAGAACTACATTGGTATATTCACAGTTGCCACTGGTGCTGTGAATATTGTCTGGGTGATATAGTTTTCCATTTTCTTCTCCAGCTCATTTTACTGATGGGGAACTGAGATAAACAGGGTTAAGTGACTTTTCCAGGATCACTCAGTTAGCAAGTGTTTGAGGCTGGATTTGAATACATGAAGAAGTCTTCCTGACTCCACGTCTGACATTCTATCTACTGTGCCACTTAACTGCTCATTCTAATTGGTGGAATACATATGGAAGGAAGAGAATCTCTTAGTATTTGTGATAGTATTGATAGGTATAGAGTATGGAATTTAGAAAATGTAGTATGAGAGTAAAGTTAACATTGCGTTTAGATTGATTATTGGTTGTCTTAGAACGATTATGTGGTTTGAGAGTAATGTGATTCTATGGGTGCAGATCCTTGGGTGTTGAGGGTCAGCTCTGTAGTAAACCTTAATTTCAAGGAGTCCAGGTAGAATAAGGATAAAGTTGCATTTGGAAGCAAAGGGCTACATGCTGGCATCCAGTTGGTGAGTTTGAGTAAGTCTTCCACAGAACAACTGTAATATCTGGGGGCCAGTGATATTGAGATATATAAAATGTAGGAAATCAGGAACAATTTTAAGGCACTAGGAGTCTCCACAAGGGGTAAGAGAGGGAGGGTGACAGTGTAAGAGGGAGAAGCACAAAGAACCTACACTTAGGGTTTGAGTCTGAAAGTAGTAAGAATAGGAAAAGGCTTATGTGTTTGAGATACTATGTTATGCCACAGTGAAAGACTGTTTGTGCTAGGCTTTATTACAGGGATGCATTGAGACATCAAGGACCTCCACTAGATCCCATGCACATCAACTTGTGTTCTCCACCACACAGGTTTGTTGTTGGTTTGCTTGCTTATTTGTGTGTTCAGAACACTGCACTAAGTTTTTACAGAATATTAAAAAAAAGAATTGAAGAACACATCTCTGTGCTTGTGGAGGTTTCCCTGTTGTGTGGGAGGTGAACATATATATATATATATGATGTAATTGATTCAAAAGCAACTCACATGGACAGATTGCTGATGTAAATTCAGAACCTTGTCATTTGTACGATTTACTAGAGAGGGGGAGTAGGTACAAGGTGGTGTTTACTTAGACCCCCATCTAAGGAGATATAGTTACTGGAGGATCACAGAGGTCTGTTTATAAGGCAATATCACCTAAAGGGCAGTTCCATGTCATGGGCCCTCAACACAGCATGTTCACTAGGTTCCAATGTATATAAGTACAGAAGGAACTCAAATCTTGAACAGAGTAAGGTATAGATATGGCCCTAGGGTCATGTGTCTCAGATGATCTAAAGATGAATCAGATTCCATTTCTGTTTACTTGATGACTTTATATAAAACTAGAATCTTTGACCCTGTAGTTGAAACATTCAGGATAATGTGGAGCATGTCTCCCCTCTCTTGCCAGCCCAACCCTGCCACTACATATACCTGATAAGTCATCATACCTGAGGAGATCAGAAGGGAAGATTTTGCCTAAGAGGACATCCCTTCATTGAATTGGGCATCGCTAGAGCTGTCTTCATAAATAACACTCTTAGTGAATGCTCAGGAATTGCCCTGAAGGTTAGGGAAAAGATGTTCTTTAATTAAGTCAACTTTCTGACTTTAATTATTGTCTAGACCAGAATAATTTTGCAAGCCTATGAATGTAAGAGTAAGGCTTCACTGATACTAATCACTCACCTTTTTGGCATTTATGCTGATTCCAAACAGAAGCTGCCAAAGAAAGTTCAAAAGGTGCATGAGCCATGGTTTATATCTCCATGTCGGATCTTCAAACTGGATTAAATGTTTGTCTCACCGGGCTTGCTGGAATTGGCGAGGCTACTTCCCTGCAATCCCCACTGGATGTGTCACGATGGAGGCACGTTGCAAGTGAAAGGTGAAATGAGGCTGACTCATACTGTATTCAGTACAGTGAACAGACTGAAATATTGGAGATGGCAGCAGTGCCCTCACTATGGAACATGAGCTTGGCAATCAAGAGGCTTGGGCTCAAGTAGTTCTGTAGTTAAGTGGTTATGTGACCTTGGGTAAGCCATAGTGTCCTAGAATAATCACCTCCCTGGGTCTCATTTCTTTGTCTTCAAAATGAGGGGGGGGGTCAGACCAGATGTTCTCCATGGTCCTTTCTAATTTGAACATTCTATGTGCTTATGATCTTTTCTCTTCAAGTTAAAAAAATCACAAATGTATATAAACATATATATAAATAAACATAATACATAAATACATAAAACAATACATAAATATAATATATAAACATATAAACATAAAACATAAATAAAAATACATACATAAACATATGTATATAAACTATATATAAATAAAAATATATAAAATATATACCTCAAATAGGTGTGTGTACATATATATTCACATGTATGTATGTATGCATATTTTCATATATAGAGAGCTTTAATATCAAGATCTTTATCTGTGTTTCCATTTGCTTTAAATATTCACTATAACAAGACTGAGAGATACCATGATAGTCTAAGTCGAACTTGAAAACAAAAATATTTTACCTTAACCTTTCCCTTCTCTAATAACAAAGGATTTAGACCAGAAGGGACCTTAGAAGTCATCCAATCGAACCCACACCACTCATATTCCATAAAAGAAAACTGGCCTAAAAAGTTTAAGAAAATTGTCTAAGCTTTTCTAGGTATTAAATAGTAGTGTGTGATTTTGAAATAGGTCCTTTGACTCTAAATCAGGCAATCATTTCACCTTTCTGTGCTGCCTCTCTGACAATGATTAGGGGGGGAAAGCTAGGGTCATCTAATACAATGTTTTTGGTGTTTGAAACTGATAAACACAACTCAGAATTCCAAATTAGATATTCTATAGTACTAGAAAGGCAACCAAGCCACCAAGTCATAGATTGCCTAGAGAAACTCTCTCTAAGCAATCCTGTCCATGTAGTATATGTGTGTGTATGTGTGTGTGTGTGTATAATACCCATTCCACTCATCAACTTTAACACCACCACCACCACCTATGTGTTCATCCTTCATTGCTGAAGAAGACCTTGCCATCAGAGAAATAATGACATGACTTGCACTTCACTTTGTTTTTGTGTGAGGGAGGACAGTGCAGGTTACCAGTCACACTTCTCCTCCAGAGTCATCTGAATCCAGTGACCAGATATTCATCAGGATGACTGAAGATGACCCAGGATGAGGCAACTGGACTTGCCCAAGGTCACACAGCTAGTGAGTGTCAAGTGTCTGAGGTGAGATTTGAACTCCTGCACTCCTGACTCCTGCACTGGTGCTCTATCCACTGTACCACCAAGCTGCCCCTTAAAAGATTTATAGAATGCTGACTACAATCATAAGTGCTGAGGATAGAGTTATGAAATATGGTTCCCATGTGTGTGTATATATATATATATATGTATTTATAGATAAAGTAGGTACATATCTTGCCTCCTAAACTAGATGGTAAATTATTTCAAAGCAAGGAACATGCTTTTCTATTTCTTTGTATTCTCCACAAAACACTGCCCTAAGAATGATAGATACCTATCTTCTATTTGATTACTATTATCAATTGATTGTTATAATGGACTGAAACAAGGGTTTGGAGACAGATCACCTAGGTTAAAGACTTGCCCCTATTACTAGTTATACATTTAATAAGAGATTATATAACCTACAAAAAGTCACTTAATCTTTCTCAGCCTGTTTTTTTTTTTTAATTTAAAATGTAGATAATAACTGCCCTACCTACCTCACAGGAATTTTGAGAATCAAATGATATAATATATGTGAAATAATATAATCATATCATATTAATATAATATGATATATGACATAACATAATATAATATAGCATAACATAATATATAGTATATAATTTATGTGGAAAATATCTTCTAAGATATAAAATGTTACAGAAATATAGGGACTTGATATTACTGATATATTGGAGCTATTATGGTTAACCTTCATTACTTATATATAGATTATTTGCCAATGTTTTCTTTTTGTAATTCTTTTTTACATATTTAACAGAAATCTATTTTTTCTACACATCCCATTGAGGGGAAGAAACAAAAGCCCTATAACAAATATGCACAGTCAAGAAAAACCCATTCCCTTATTGGTCGTCTGTCTCTCTCTCTCTCTCTCTCTCTCTCTCTCTCTCTCTCTCTCTCTCTCTCTCTCTCTCTCTCTCTCTCTCACACACACACACACACACACACACACACACACACACACACTGTTTCATTTTGTAACCTGAGTCCATCAGGCTGTCCGTCAAGAAGTGGACAGCATGTTGCATCATTAGCTCTCTGGAATCATGGATAAACATTGCATTGATCAGAATTCTTATGACTTGTGAAGTTGTTTATCCTTACAGCATTACTATATAAAGTATTCCCTCAGTTCTGAACTTTTTATTCTTCATCAGTTTATACAAGTCTTAAAAACTGTTTTATAATATTGATGTGATAGTATAAATTCTTTTGATTCTGCTCACCTCATTCTGTATCAGTTCATACAGTTCTACTCATGATTCTTTGGAGTTGTCTTTTCCCTCATCTCTTATAGCATAATAGTTTTCCATTACATTCATATTCCTCTGCATAGCTTATATCCCAAAGAGATCGTAAAAATAGGAAAAGGTTGCATAGGCACAGAAATATTTATAGCAGATCTTTTTGTGGGGACAAAGAACTAGAAACAAAGGGGGTGCTTATCAGTTGAAGAATGCTAAGCACATCATGCTGTTGTTGTGGTCAGTTTCCTTTGTTTTGGACAAAGACTATGGCATCAAGAAGGTGATATCATACCATGACATGCAAGTGAATTGGATTTAAGTGAGGGAGGGCAGGGCAAAGTGACCAGCCTCATTTTCTCCTCCAGAGTCATCTGAGTCCAGGAGCAAGATACAGATTAGGATGACTGGAGATAGCCCCAGATGCAAGGAGACTAAAGTCTTTAATAGGTCTCACTATGACTGAAGCAATGCCCAGTCAATGATTAAGACTAGGTAAAAAATTAAACAGGGAAGGACCTCTTTACTTTGTCAAAAAAAAAAAAATCCATCTGGGAGGGGAAACCCTCATGGTTTCTGGCCAAAACAGAAACAATTGCTATTTACATTCACTCTGAGTCAATCAGGGACCAAATAGTGCTGCCTGGGACCTATTGTTGGTCAATCAATGAGAACCAGGGTGATTTGAATTTTAGGGGTGGTCCTTAAGGGAGAGAAAAAGGTTTCAGAGATCAAAATTAGTGCTGCATGTCCTCAGAGAATGTCCACTTGATATGAATTAGCTGAGGTGAAATGAATGACTGAGCTGAATTCAGTTGAGGAGGCAGCAGGAATGGAAAGCCAATTCACAGTTTCAATGAAGCTCTTTGTAGCTGGATTTATATTGCCTTGATTCTCAGTTTCCAAAGGCTCGGTGAGGTGTTTCTCCGTGTTGTGTCTGTCTTCATCTAGTGGAATTTTTGGTTCTTTCCCTTGTTTATCATCATGGCCCAATACTGGTGTCGATTTTGCTTTGCCGTTCCCTAGGGAGGCAGATGGAATTCCCCTGAATAGCTGAAATCTGATTCAGTACTATTGGGGGTTTTCTCCCAGCAGTGCTGAATTTCACTTTTAAACACTTTCTAGGGGTCTGTGATGCCTTGTAGCCATGTACATGGTTTTTTTTTTTTTTTTCTCATGAAGAGCATGTTTATTACCATGCTACAGAAGTGTATTGGGTGCTTACTTTAATCACTTTAAGAAGTGTGACTAAGAATTCTTTCACGTAGCGCCAAAAAGAAAAGACTGGGGTAGGTGTGGAGCAGAGGACGCATGACGGGAGGGGATAGGTTGCAGGGACGTAGAATGGTCCAACTGTGAATAGCATTAAGGGAGAGGAGACAGCCTCTGCCAGTGTCTCATATATGTTCTCCACCAGGGGTTGGGGTAAGAAGAGCCCAAGAATGCAATTATCCTTCTAGGCGACTAATCTTAGAATTGAGGCTAGATATTAGGGCAGAACCATGAAGTTTTAGGATTGTGGCCTTTGGATTCCTGCAGGAACGGGAAAAGCAGTCTTTTAGGTTTGGGTCAAAAAGAGATGCCCGAATTGATCTCCCCTACATATAGCTCTGATAATGAACTTCGTGTATGGATGATGTTGAGGAAACCTGGATGATGATTTTTCTCTTTCTGGGTTCTATCCAGTTATTATTCTTGTCCTTTCCACTCCATGGGTATAATTTGTCCCTTGGCTTTTAGGAGAATAGATAGTTTTGTATTAGATAAGTTGAAATGGCCACTATTATTCTTTGGAAAGTACCAAGGAGACAGAAGGAGGCAGCAAAGTTAATATTTCATTGTTAAAAGTTGACTCTCTCATAGCATTTCTGCACCAAGAACCCCCTCATACTATAAGCTCACTTCAATCCTAGAATTTTCACATTGGAAATACCCTCTACCTGAGCCCCTACCCTCCAACTTCCCCTTCTGATTGGATGGTTCCTCCCACAACTTCTACTTTAAGGAGAAAGTCCATATTAGTCATGTCTTCATTCTTTTCCAGCCTGTACTCCTGACTCTCTCCTGAACCTTTTCCCTCATTAGATTGAAAACTACTTGTGGCCAGGGACTATTTTTCTGTTTAGATTTGTATTAGCAGCACACAGTATAGTGCCTGGCATAAAATACACCATAATAAATGTTGTTGACTGACTGAATACAAACGTATGATGATGAAAAAATTTAATCTTCGGTATAAAAGAAGCAGGGAAATAGGAACTCAGTTAATAGCCAATAAACATTTATTTAGTGCCTACCATGTGCCAGGCACTGTTCTAAGCATTAGGGATACAAATACTAAAAAAAGAAAGCTAGTCTTTTCCTTTAAGGAACTTACAATCTAATGGAGGAAGACATGCAAAAGGAAACATGAAAAGGGCAACAGATAAATGAGTGCAGTGTTAAAGGGGGAATTGTAGAGAAGTCATAGAAATCTCAGAATGGTGTGATAAGGTGAAAAATGAGGAGATGTCTGTGCAGAGCCCTCTCCTTATATAGAGATTTTGAAATAGGAAGAACAGAAACTGGAGTCCATAGAATTAGCCTTGACTCCTAGACCAACCACAAGCTAGCTAGCTATATGACCTCGGTGAAGGCATTTCGGTTTTTTTTCTGATTCTCAGTTTCCTCATTTTGGGATATACAGTAACATAATCTACAATATAGAAATATTAGGAGGATAATAGTTTTGTACACTATACTGAGGAAGTGAAAGAACATTGAGTTTTTTGATTGTGATTTGGCCTTTCAAAATTGGTTATGTTTAATTGGCTAAACACAGAGCCATAACTATAATTTTAGGACAAGTTGCCCTAAGGGTAAGTGTTAGGAATGAGCCTTCAGTCTAAGGGGTGGGGTGGAGAGGTGAGTCAGATGGTAGAATGTTGAAGTGAGAGAAAGAGGCTCTAAGCTATTTTCTATTTATTCATTTTTGCTGTTGCTGAGGTTAGATGGTTGGGCAGTTGAGTTAGTGCCAAATGAACTAGAAGGATCTTGAGGTGTGAAAGTTGTGCTCTTTAGATCACTGCTAGAAGGTAGATAAGAAGGAACTGGAAGGAGCTAGCCCCAGCCCAGGACTGGAGGCTTCGTATTTTAACTAAGTAGTCTTGTTAAATTAGTGAAGGACAACTGCTGTTAATACCTTCTAAATTCAGGACTCTTAGGAAAAAAAATCCTATCTATGACTGGGGAAATTGTATTTGTGATCTGGTTTGTCTTTGCCCCAAAATCTGTTATATATTTACATGAGTGTGGGCCTGGAACCTTCTTATTCCTTTGTGGGGTACAGAGGTTTCATTTAGGAGGCAGGAAGCAAAGGATGGTAAATGAGAATGAAAGAAATGCTTTTTTGAGGTCTTACTTAAGTAAATCAGATCAATTTTGTGACCCTTACCTAATCCTCCACAAGACCCTGTGACCAGCAGCCAGGCGAGAAGCTTTGTTACCAAGGGAACCACAAGGCTTGGGACACACAATGCAGTGCGCTGTGTTTGTGTTACATGGAAACAAAGTCAGTGTTGTTTTGTGATAGCGGTGGTCTTAGGGGATGCCAGTCTGCTGAATTACTTCAGTTTTAACTCAAGGGGACACAAGAGGAAGCTCCTTCATGCTCCTGAAGCCCATATTGATGGAGAAAAACTAATCCTTTATTGCCTTTGTCTTTGTTTTGACCCATGATTGCTGGTAATTCCCTACTTGGTTTGTCTTTAAGCGTTCTGTGCTTGGTAAGAGTCCAAATCAACAAGTAGTTACCAAGTACCTCCTCTGTGCCAGGTAAGTAGGAAGGTGCTGGGAATATAAAGTCAGTCAACGATCAAGTATTAAGTAACTAACACCATCAAGCATTTATCAAGTACCTACAAAATGCCAGACACCATGCATAAAAAGAGGGGGGAGGGGACAGGGTCCCTGTGCTCAAATCCTAATGGAGAGACCAACAAACGCTACGACCTACAAGCTCTATACAGTATAAATAGGAGACAGCCTCATAGAGAAGGCACTAGCAGTGAGGGGTGAATTTGAAGTGACTCTTGGAAGGAAGCCAGGATGTTGGAGGTGAGGAGGGAGAACATTGTGCTCTCAGGAAGCTTACTTTTTATGCGGTGGAGGCAATATGCACATATATAAATATATACAGGATACTTAGGGAAGCATATTTTCCATCTCTCCCAGGACTCTATTCTGCAGCTCATTTTTATAGGACCCCGGTCTCTACATCTGTCAAAACTCATTCAATCTAAGGTGTTGATAAAAGCTTAGTGTTCCCTCTCTGAGGGGGTATTTCTATTTTTATAGACTCTTGAAGCCTATAAGATCCATACGACTAAGCCTCAATCAGCAGATTTAAGGGGTGATGGGGAGATTTGGGTATGGGGAGGGCTTTCTGGCATCCTCAGGTAAACTTCCTCTTCACCTCCCAGACTCTGGGTACTGCTGCCCACCTGGCACGGCATCTGAGCCCAGAAGCTTGGTCTGGAGTGAAACGTAGGCTTCTTTCTGCTTTTAAGACGGAGCAGCACTGAGCTGCTCAGGCTCCACCTCTCCTAGACCTCCATCTGCCCTGCTGCATGTTAGAACCATGTTGCCTTTCAAATAAAACTGCTGTGAACTTGTACTGCCAACATTTAGTCCTGTTAAGTTTGAGCAGCTGCTCTTAATCTTGGTAGACTCAATTCTAAGTGTTGTGTGAGAATTACTATTCTCAATACTCACATGGGATGATGCCAAAGCATACACGGCTTCTCCACACTCTTCAGAACTTTTGTTAACATTTTCCTCACATGCAAGTGCAGTCATGGAGCCATAGGATTAGAATGGATTTTACCAGAGATCAGGGTAGAGTTAGGGTAGAGGGGGACAGTGGGGGGTGTCTTGGAAATCTGCTCATCTGTCTAAATCAGTGGAAGGACCCTCCATGACACCAGTAGCCAACAATCTTTCTAGGTTCCACCTGAGTACCTAAGGTCAGGGTCATTGGTCATGACTTTCCTAGGCTATTCGATAATATACGAAGAAATCACTATTTTATTTCATTGCTCTTTTCTTCTCCGTGTTCTTCCCAGTCCTTTGGCCTTTGTTCTGCCTCTACTTGTTCTAATTCTTCCCCTTTCTTCCTAATACCTTGTTTTCTGGATCCTTGAACACAGGGATAAAAATGAAAAGTGCTCTAAATTAGGGGTGAAAGGACCAGATTCTACCACTTCCTACAATCTTGGCAAGTTTTTCCTGTTCTGGTCTCAGTTTCCCTGTTCTGTTTTTTGTTTTTTGTTTTTTTTTACTGTTATTGATCACAATTTATTCTGAAGTCATGAAATGCCAGCAGAACAGACTGTAAAATTAAGGGAATGGATCAGAAGGGTCCCTTCTGACTCTAAACATGTGGTTCTATGATTTTCCCTATCAGAATCTACCTATTTTCTCTCCTGCCCCTTCAGAGCCCTGCTTAGTAACTAATAAGGTTTCAAGGGTATAACACCAAGGAGGAACGATTTTGCTTATTGTCAGACACCTTCTCTATCTTAACCCCAAAGAGCCAGTTAGAGTGATTTCAGAAACGATAGCAGGGAGAATGGGAAGACACTCATGGGAATGGGGTTCCTGAGCTACTTTTAAAAGCATAATTAGATGGGATGACTTCTGCATGAAGCCTTTCCTGATCCCCACAAATGCTAGTGCCTTCCTTCCCAAACTACCTTGTATTTTACTACTTTATATAAAAATATACTGTCTTCATGTATTTATTACCTTTATATTTATACCGTACATATTCACACATGCTTCTGCTGTCTCCCCCATTATAATGTACGATCACTGTGAGTAGGGATCATTTCATTTTTTGTACTTGTAGGCCCAGCACCAGGTATAGAGTAAGCACTTCAAAAATGCTTGTTCATTATAGATTGATTGATTTTTGGCAGGGGAATGTTTGTTCTGTTTTAAGGGTTGATCTAGCTTTTGATGAGTGAAAATAGGGTGTGGCAAAGAACATTAGATTTGGATGCTTTTCTGATAGCTTATTGGTATTGTAAGCTTCAGCTGTCTTCTTCACTGCCCCTGCCTCCCAAATAAATAAGCAGAAGGCAAATATTGAACAGAGAAAAGTGCTGCTTTTAGGATGGAGATTTCCTCCTAGTAATGTTACAGAATACCACTTAACCTCTTAAGGCTTCAGCCTCAAGTGTTTCATCTAGCTAGATGGTGCAGTTAATTAGAGTCCTGGACCTGAAGGAAAGATGATCTGAATTCAAATTTGGCTTCAGACATTAACTGTGTGGCCCTGGTCAAGTCATTTAACTTTGTTCTGCCTCAGTTTCTTTATCTACAAAATGGAAATTATGATTATTAGCACCTACCTTAGCCAGAGTTGTGAGGATCAGATGAGATAATGCTTGTACAACACTTTGCAAATCTTAAAGTGTTATAAATAATAGCTACCATTATTTCTGTATGAGATTGGTGGTGTGGTGATAGGTAGGGGTGGTGGCATCAATTAGATTGGTAAAGGAAGGTCCTAGCTTATGATGTGGTACCATGATCTGACTGCTCTGCCTCTTCTCACCTTTCTAAGACTTCACTAGAATACGGGGTTATCCTTGGATGTACCACTGAACTTGTTTTCTGTTTATCCTGTATATATTAAAAAATAATAATGATAATATTACTTATTAAGTGCCTACTATATTCTAGGAACTGTGCCAAGAGTTTAACAAATACTTTATTTGATAATCACAACATTTCTGAGAGATAGGCACTATTATTATCCCAATTTATAGTTGTGGAAACTGAGGCAAACAGAGGCTAAGTGATCTGCCCAAGGTCACACTACTAGTAAGTGTTTAAGGCTGAATTTCTTTCAGGTTTTCCTAATTCCAGGCCCAGTGCTCTATTCACTACAATACCTAGCTGTCTAATGGGCATGATCAAGGAGCTTCCTTCTCCTACATTTTCTGTTGCTAGTGAGCATGTCTGGAACTGGGTCCCTTCTAGTGGCACATGTGTCCACCAGGTCCTTTGATCAAGCACAAGCACCAGCCAACATCTGTGATTGGGTTTCATGAATTCTCCTTTTCTCCCTTCCTACTCCACCCCCTCATGCTCGTCTTCATCAGAGAGGATAAGCTATTAAGTTGACAAGAGTTGACTCTGTATACCTTAAAAGAAGTGATGCTGGCTTCTGGCATAGTCTCTTCTTCCATTTTCCTGAATCTGTAGCTTGGAACACCTTCTTGGGGAGTCCTTGTGATGGTCAGGGAGGAGTATTTAGGGACACCTTCCCCAAACCTAACAGAAATGTCAGTTTGCTCACATAGAGCTAGCAGAGGAGGTAATTTTTCAGGTCAGCTTGAGTCAAGATCTCAATGCCACAAGTGCTTTTTTGCTTGATGTTTCTTTACCTGAGCTTAAGTGACAGAAGAGTGATTCTATTTATTTCCTGATTTGGAGGCAACTTTATGAGTGTGAGAAATTGGGGTCTTCTGTGTCCCTTCATTGGTGTTGGTTGTACTATTAATGTCCTCCAACCCACCCCCAATTTAGTGCAGAATTTTTTAAAAGATAAGATAACCACTAACACTGCCCTAAGGTTGAGCACAGCCCTAGACCTAGCTGTTCAGGGATAGAAACTTTGAGGGAGTTTTTTGAACAAAGTAGGTTGAGTGAAGATGAGATGCCTATTCAACATTTTCTCCAAGTACTTCATATCTTAATGTTTTAAACATCATTCTCTTGGGAGACTATAACATAATAGTAAGTTACTGCTTCGCTAGAGAGTCTTTTGGGTTTTAGGTATCCCTTTTGAAGCAAATTCCCATCCTATGTCTGATTTATATTTCCCACTGATTACCTTTCTACTTCCCTTTTTGGGAAGACTCTAAACATGAACCAAACCTGTACTTTAGGTGATTCTCCATGGGGTTCCCATGGGGTATAAAGAGCCGATGATAGCAAGAAATATACCCTGATTCCTCCCCCCAGACACCAGATTCCCCCAGGCCTGAACTTGTTTTGTATGTCAGTTTAGAGCTAGGGGCCCCTTCAGAAGTAGAGGGCGATCAACCAAACAAACCCGCCGGCCCAACAGTAGTTCTGTGATGTTGTATGTACAGAAGCAAGGCATTCATACAAATTTGGACTGTCAAAGGCCTGCAGATTGATGATGAACCTAAAAGAAATTGTATTACATTTTAATAAAAACTGGCAATGGCAGTTCTCCAGCATGCCTTTAGACTGTGGATGCTATTGGCTGTCAGATCATTGCTCCAGGGCAAGTAGGGTAGAGTCAGGGTTATATAGATCAATGGTATTTGTAAGATCCTATTTTCAGGGTTTGCATGCATCTATATGTGAGTAATTCATATAGCATTTGACACAGAGATACCTTGGAACAAAAAGACATCATATAAATATAAAAAAACAATGTCATTAAAAAAAAAAAACCTAAGGGCTATTGCATATGTACTGTTAAATCATTAACTAGAGCACAGCCCTAGGCAGGGAGTCCCAACACAGCATAGTCTGTCTTTACAAGAAAGCCAGACCTAGAGACAAAAACAAAAGTAAATACCAGCTTAATGGGTTAGAATGAGGGAAACTTTGCCCCATGACACCTGGTTTGGGGTCAGCTCACATAGAGAAATGGATCAAATTGGACTCCTCTAAGACCCAAGGCATCAAGCCTTTCTAATCTGGTGCCTGTCTTTTCTAGCACAGAATTTCTACAGAAAATTGATAATATATCAGGTGAAAAGAATGTCAGCCTGATCCCTAGTTAGTTTTACCCATCATATATAGCCATTCATGGCCACACTTAGTCAGTTGCACTAGCTAAGAATCCACTGAACAGCTACTAATTCTTCCAAAAGTGATTTTTTTTCCCAATCAAAGCCAGATAGAGCACTATGTACCTGCCATGAGCAGGCCTTTCAGAAAAGTGCTATCTTAGAGTTTAGAAGTGTTGGGGAAATAGCAGTGTGGTGGGGCTTGTCATCAATCCAGGAATGAAGACCCTCTGGCCTTCCACCTCCTGCCCTTCATTCCCTGGGGGAGACCATAAAAAGGGGAAAAAGGAACTAGCAATTGGAATGGATCATACAAGGATTAAGGGTTTATATTTTTATGCAGGAGTTGACTCAAAGGTCCCCTGAGAACCCTCATGTTATTAGAGGTCATGGAGAGAGTTAAATAAGCCAGAGGGCCTGGGATGGTTTTGTTATGTTTTGATGATTTTAAAGGAAGAAATGAAAGGGAAGGGAAAAAGAACACACTAGAGAAGAAAGAGAGAAGGGTCAGAAAACTTTTATGTAGAAGAAATAAATACTCATCCTATCT
The DNA here is from genome assembly GCA_023548195.1 of Bettongia penicillata ogilbyi. Lineage (NCBI taxonomy): Eukaryota > Metazoa > Chordata > Mammalia > Diprotodontia > Potoroidae > Bettongia > Bettongia penicillata. The sequence goes on along the minus strand of JAJHZJ010000271.1, from coordinate 5,732,729 downwards.
GATTTACATTTCCAGAGTTCCTTTCTGCTCCCCTTTTTAGGGAGACTCTAAACATGATCCAGACCTCTGCTTTAGGTAATTCTCCCTGCAGCTCACATGAAGCTATCTGAGGGAGACCTGAGTTGGCCGATGGTGAGTACCTCTAACATGTCTTACTCCTCAATAACCAATCTGGCCCACATGATTCCACAGAATTATCTTGACCATCAGGCAGGACCAAGGACTAGTTATTTGTTCTGCTGATTCACAAATATACTGAACTACACCCTCCTTCCCCCATTCTCTTTCTTAAATTTTGATATTCAAACCAACAATATTTTTGCTGTTACCAGTGATGATCTATTGACCTTTGTCTTTATTTGGAAGGCCCTTGGTCCAGATTTATAGACTGCCTTAAGCAGGGGTTTCTTCTCCACCTTTTCTTTGCTACCTCATTTCCATCCTGAATATCAGCGTTCCGGAACACTATCCTCTCCTAATACTTTTCTCTTATGCCATCTAGAAATCCTATTCTGTGGTTGGTAAATTTTTCTTCTTATTTACTACCACCTAGAAATTCTTTCATATCTTGTATTTCTTATGGGTGCACGTTATTTACTCCAACACAATGTGAATTCCTCAAGAGCAGAGATTGTTTCACTTCGTCTTTGGCTCCAGTACCTAGTACAATGTTTTGCACATAACAGTTCATTGATAAATACTTTGAAAATTGAATTTATACATCAGTGTTGTTATTCTTTTTTGTAATTGACCAATGTATGGTTTCTTACCCTTGTCCACCATTTAATGACTTTGGAAACTTAGGTAAATAAAGACTTTTTCTGGTCTCTGGGACCTCATCCACTAAATTAGGTAATATTATCTTCCTTAAGACAAGGCTGGTGTACAAGATGATTCCTTGTAATTTTCCCCCCACTCCCCAAGCTCCCAGATCCTACTTTATAGCAAAAGTAAGGATTGTAATTGGCAGAAGTGAGTTATTCATTAAATTTTCTATATATGCCAAATATATAGAGTATATACCCAGGGCATCTTATTCTCCATTTCTCTCAGGAATCTGTCCTGTGGCCCATTTGTTTTCTATATCTGTCAAACTAACACCAGCTAAGGTGTTGATTAAAGCCTTGTCTTCTGAGTTTGAACATCTAGGAAGTAACTGATTAACCTCTAGAATCTGACCCAATGGTATCTCTTCAAATGTTGGATTATTTGTGTAAAGTTGTACCTCATTTTAAGATAACATATAAAATTTTGATTAAAATATGAGCTGTGATTTTTTTTCCTTAACAAAATTTTCTTCATTCTATTAAACAGCATAAGAGAACAGAGGTTATCCTTGAAGGGCATTTCAAATGTTGTTTATAAAGTGAGATATAATCATATTTATGTTGTGCTTGGTCCCATGTTCCATTTTCACTGGAAATGTACAGTGTAAGATAGTGACAAAGGAAGGAGATTTGAATTTTGACTCTGTTGGTGAACAGTTTGTTTTTTTTAACTTCTCTGGTCCTCAATTTCCTTATCTATAAAATAAGGATGATAATACCTGTAGTAACTACTTCGAAGAGAAAGTGAGGTTCAAATGAGATACTCTAAGGTGCTTTGTAAATTAAAGTTTTAAGAGTGCTGGTGTTAACAACTCACATTTGTATAACAGCTTTAAGATGTACAAAGTGTTTTCTTCAAAAGAAACCCAAGTGGCAAGTTATACCAGTATTTATTCCCATTTTATAATTGAAAACTCAGAGAGAAGTGACTTTTCCAGGATAACTTTTGGAAGTCAGATTGAACCTATTTCTTCTGATGTCTACTTATTCCATAGGGGCATTTAGAAAATATGATGTAGATAGACGGACTTATGTGTGTCTGTGTATGTTTTGCCAACGTTGATTAACCACCTATTTTGTGCAAAGTAATAGCTTTACTTATGTCTGAGGATTCATCAACATGAGAACATATGGATGCTTGCATTTAAGAAACATCATCTAGTTGGGTGAGAAAATACATACACATGAAATAACTTGAGTGCCATTACAAAGCAATATTTCAGCAAGTTCAACATGACAAGCTACAAATTGAAGGCATAAGTGGCAAGGGGATGCTAAATAACGGAATGTTTGAAGTTTGCTTTATTATGGAAGACTCCATGGAGGTGATGAGTTTTGAGCCTGCAAAGAAGTGACAGAAATACTTCCCAAAGCTAATTCCCTGAAACCACAAAGTTTGCCTGCTGCTTTCTGACAAGCAGATCCCTCTTGAGAGGTGGGAGAGTATATCTGGTACGTGTTGGTATTGGCTCCCCATTAAAGGACAGTGATGTGGAAAAAAGAATTCAACAATTTGTCTCACTTCTGAATTCTTGAAACAAATGCAGCCCTATGTATTTTGACCTTAGCTCCTTGTCTCTCCTTAGTTTTACTATCCGGTGCCTACATTCTTGATAGCTCTGTTTTGGCTCTCCAATTTTTTGTATCTTTTAATTTTTTTTTATAATAACCTCTGGTTTTGACTTCATTGTCACGTTTCAGCCTCCATTCTGTTTTCATTCACAGTCTGATGTTCTAGCTGCCTCATCAATAAATGTACCTGATGATCAATTCTGGCCCTCACTGTCTGAATAAAGGACAGGCATACTGTAATTCACCCCTTCTCCAGGGTTCTTTACTCTCCTTACAGAACTTGAGGGGTCTACTTGTTTTTGCCAGTGACTCAAGCCCCCATTGATTGGGTTCCTTTAAGTTTAGGAGTCCCCAGCCATCACAGTTCCATTAACCACTTAACAATTAGATTAGCTTTTATGAAGAAATATTTACTTCAAAAATATAACACAAACATCCTCCCCAGCACCTGAGGGCAAAATTCCTCCTATGGCCCCTTATTGTTTGTGGAAGGGGATTAAGTTTACAATTTAACACAGTTCCTATGTAGCATAGACCCACTGAGTTCCAAATCTAAAGTCCCTGCAGGGCCTGTGACCCAGCTTCCTGGCACCTTAGGGCTTCCCTGATGGACTGGCAGCACCATCTGTCCTGTAATCTCCATGGCTCTCTGGGGACTCTACCATCTGTGTCTAGAACTGAAAAGGAAACAGACCAGTCCCTAGATCCATTTCTTGGGGTCACAGAAACTAAAGGGAGAAAAGGAAAGTAGACTTACCTCTGTTAGCTTTTAATGCTTGTGACCCATATTTTGAATGAAAAGAACTTTCACCTACTAAGAAGATAGACAAAGACAGAGAAAGAGAGACAGAGACAACAGAAACACAGAAAGACAGAGACAGAGAAAAAGAGACTATTAGTGTTCTAGTTTTAAAAATCCGGCTCATTTTGTCCACATAGTCAATGGAAAGTGACTGCTTTTAAGCACATGGAAGGAGTATACAGAATATTTTCTCCCAGAAGCAGGTGTCTGGGATCTCTCACATAGGTGCTTCCATATTAAGTGATCTGATGGTGTATAATGCCACCTTCCATTAAAAAACAAAAAGAAAATTGTCATCATACTGTTGCTGATTAACCCAGTAACCTTTGCACAAGTGTTTTGATTCATTAGGGACTGATAGGTGGAGAAACGTTTGATTAGTTTTCTTTATCTAAGTGCATCAGATGACTTAAAGAGGATTGAATTCAGGCTCTTAGCTCGTGTCAGCAGCAGAATAATATAGTAGGAAGAAGACTGGTGTTATTGTCAGAAGTCCTGAGTTCAAGTTTCATTCCTGCTTCTTTGAGCAAATTATTTAATCTTGCTATAATTCTGTTTTCTCATTTGTAGAATGAGGTTAGTAACATTTGTGTACCTACCCCATAAGGCTGTGATGAGTACATTTCTTAAATCCTAAAGTGCTATAGAAATATGAATTGTTATTAATATTTTGTTGCATAGGTCTCTAAAATGACAGAAATATGATGATCATCTGTGCTCTTTATCAATTCAAGCTGTCCTGGAAGTAACTCTGAAGTTGGATAGAAATGAGATAGTCAGAGACTTCCAAGCCTGGGAGCCATCCTGTCTGTTCTTATTCCCTCAGTAGTTTTCATGAAATTCTTTGACAAATGAGAAATAGAAGAACTGTGTGGAATTATATAAAGCAAGCTTGTAACAGTGTTGGCAGTGTTTGAGAGCTGCTATCAAGAACGCAGTAGTGAATGAAGAATAAATTTATGGCCTGAAATCTTTCTCAATGGAAAATTTCTTAGTGGAGAAATTATCAACAAGATCCCAGTTCGTAGATGATTAGACTCGTCCACTAATCATTTAGTTGTGTGTTTGAATGTGTGCCTGTGTCTGCACAGGAATGTTCAGTCAATTTCTATCCTTCAGCTATCTGTCCTGTTCTTTATAGGGGTCAACAACTTCTGGGTTATAGATTGCATATCCCTGCCTTTCTTTGTGATTACCATTTGTAATATGGAGTTTGACATAGTCTATGTTTCTCTGTGAAACTTTGATAGTCTGGCTGACCTTGTCTTTTCCACCCCAATTAGGAATCGCACTATTGAATTCACTCCTTCTCCTAATGCTTCTAACACACGCATACCTCATTGTTGGGTGTGTAAATGTGCTTAACAGGTGTTTTGCAAAATATTTTTTTTAAGGTGAGTCAGTGAACAATTGTTGAACCATTTTGAGGACTTAGCAAATCAAAAGACAGTCTCAATTAGACGCCTTAATCTGCTTGCTTCTGGACATGCTTTCTTGCTATCCAACATCTGGAAGAGCTTCCAGTGTCATACTCATAGGAATTTCTCTGTATGCCCAATGAAATCAATTTCATTCCCCTTCATCTAAGCAGCCAACTCTTAGTAAGATTTCTCTTAAAGAGAAATATTCTCCTGGGGAATAGAAATTTAGGCTTCAATTTCAGGTCTCCAACATATTTTGTAAAAGATTTTTCTTCCTCTGCTTAAGCATAATTTCCCCATAAACACTTCACCTTTCATAGAATCACAGAATTTCAGACCTGGAAGGGATGCAGAATTCATCTGATCTACTCCTCCCTTTCAAGGGCTGTCATTCCTACCTGGGAGCCATCCAACCTCCATTTCCATTTTTTTCCCCAGTGACAAAGATTTTACTGCTTCATGAAGCAGCAATTCCATTCTAATATGGCTTTTGATTTGAGAAAGTTTTTCTTTTCTGCCCTGAAAAGTTGAAATTTCATTCCATCAGTACTAACTCTGTCCCTTGGGGTGACATAGGAAGAGTCTGCTCATACTTCTCTGTGACAGCTATTTACATATAGGAGGAGAATTTTGATTTCTCCTCTTAATTTTCTCTTTTCTAGTTGAAATCTCTCAAATTCCTTTCGTTTATTCTTTTGCATGACTAGATTTCCAGTCATTTTCATCATCCTGAGAGACATTGTCTGGTTTTATAATTTACTCTCTTACAGTTTTTTAAAAGAATCACCTGCATTTAAGAATTGTTTGAAGAATGAAGCTATGCCAATTGATGCTTTACATTTTTTTTTTAAATCCACAAGGCAAAGAAAATGGAGAAAAGCTTTAAAAATTTTTATTTCAAAATAATTTTTTCTTCAAAGTAAAAACATAATAACAATTTTTCATCAGTTGAAATGTCTAGTCCTTCTAATGGTAAGTGAAGTATCCGGTTTTAAACATAGTTAATTCAAATGAAGGCTGACCAGCTCAGCGTCTCAGTGAAGTTTTAAGTTTTAACAGCCTGAAACTGTACTAAGATTTTTGGAACATCCTGTATTCTGGTAACACAGTCTAAGAGTGCTGAGTTTTTTTGTTTTTTGTTTTTTTAGTGTTCATAATATTACTGGCTTATATCAGTGAACCTTGTGGTCAACTAGAAGTCTTTGATCTTTTCCACTGAAATATAGTCAAGGTAATTCTCCATTTGGTATTTGTAGAATTGATTTTTAAATCCAAATGAAACCTGTCATAACTGTTTTCTGATTCTTGTAATTTATCACACTACCTGTTCCTCCCATGTTGGTGTTATCTGCAATTTGATAAACAGAAGCATAACTCCTATGTCTTCCTTCAAGGAAGTGATAAAAATGTGTGTCCTTTGGAACTCCACTTAAAGCCATCACCTAGGTTCATGACATGTCATTATTAGACAGTCTTTTTATTCAGTATTATTATCCAGCCCACTTTTCTTGATTTGTTCATAAGGGGACCATGTTAAATGTATAAGTGAAATCCAACATTAGATCCATGCTATTCCCTTCATCTAATCAAGAATCTTATTTAAAAAAGGAAATGAGGCTCCTTTTATTAGCACTCACCTATCACCTGTTTAACAATTTGTTCTAAAATGTTGCTAATATTTTATGTCAAGCTTCCCCTCTCTGTGGGTGAATATCACAGGTGATACGGTGGATAGAATGTCAAGCCTAGAGTCAGAAAGACTCATCTTCCTCAGTTCAAATCTGTCCTCAGACACTGACTGACTGTGTGACCCTGGGCAAGTCACTTAACCCTGTTAGCTTCAGTTTCCTCATCTGTAAAATGAGCTTGAGAAAGAAATGGCAAACCATGCCAGTATCTTTGCCAAGAAAACCCCAAATGAGGTCACTAAGAGTTGGACAGAACTGAAACAACTCAACATACATACCTGTCTATAGTTTCTGACATCTTTTACCTTGTTTTGAAAATTAGGGAAAATTTTTTTTTCTGATGCTTTCCTGTTTGAGCCTATTCTTGATAAGGTCTTAGTGTACTTAAACCTGTAAAAGAAAGGGGTTGTATTAGATCATCTCTAAGGCCACTTTCATCCATAAAATTATGCAATCTAATGGTTCTGTCCTCTCTCAGACTTTTATAGCTCCCAATAGGAGTTCTGTAGTCATGTCTACAGCTTCATTGCCACCAGCCTAGATCAGGCATTCCCTCTTCACACTCAGCCTACCAAACTAGTTGTTCTTCCTGCTTCCAGTTGATCCCTCTCTGATCTATCCTCTAAAGAACTGCCAAAATTGTCTTCCTAAAACATCTGACTATGTCCTCTCCATGCTCAGAAATCTTCTGGGACTACCTGTTGCCTAGAAGATAAAGTAGCTCGGATCTGACCTCAGACACTTCTAGCAGTTGCTTCAGTTTCCTCAGACGTAAAGCGAGGATGATAAAAACACTTTCTTCACATGGAGGTTCTGAAGATCGAATGAAATGTTTTTAAAGCACTTAGCAAAAAGCACATATATGGCTTAATAAACACTTATGCTCTTCTGCTCTCCCTTCCCTTTGCCTAACGTTTAAGACTCTCTTCCCACCACCATTTCCAGGCATGTTCCATTGTGCTCCAATACCCTCATTTTTTTTTTTTTAATAAACTCTGTGTCTGGTAAAAATTGACTATGAACGTTTCCATGAACCAACCCAACATTCCATCTGACACCCCCATATTTTCTCACCCCCTCTCACAGGGATTCATGAAGTGCTCAGAGAAGATTAGCACCTCAAGCTTGCTGTGCTCTTGTCAGAGCTCTTGCTCATCCACTTTTGGGGTCCACCTGTCACCCCACTCTCACATGTCTCTCTAAGAAGCTAGAGCGTGTACAGTGGCCATGCCTTGGTAAAACTGTCCCCATGCAGGCTGAACCAGGTTGGGGGAAAGCAACAAGACTCAAACTTGTCAGAGAGTTGAGGGGGAGGGGGATGTCTATCCCAAGCATGTGAAGACTTACCCCAGCATAGCTGGTAGAGGAGAATAATTTGTTCTAACGGCCACGAAGGCAGCTGAAATAAGTGCCGTGGAGTGCTTAGAGCTTGGTCAGATACAGAAAATATCAGTCATCCACTGCATCCTGGACCATTGCCAGTTGTCTTGACTTTTGTCTTGCCACTGGACTTCAACGATTCTTAAAGGGAGAGCGAGTGTGACAACTTTGTGTAACTCTGTCTCACTTAAATCCAGTTTGCAAGATATCACCCTATTATGTCATTGGTCTTCTTCAAAAATGAAGGACAAAAGAATGAAAAACCATATTTTCTCACAAACTATGCCTCTGATTTGAATGCCTTCATTCCTCAACTCCATCTCCTTGTTCTCCTTCAGGGGCAGCCTCAGGTGCCACATGTTCTATGAAACTTTCCTTCATTCCCCTGGTCATGTTCTTGCCCTCCTCCATTTTCCTTGAATGATATCTATTTGTGTACCTGTTGTATGTTTCTTCTATGCCTTCAGTAGACTATAAGCTCCTTGTGGGTAGGGACTATTCCACTTTTATACTTGTATTTCCAGAACCTTTTACATTTGAGGTGTTTAATAGACATTTGTTGAATTGAATAGAATTCTATGGGACCCTGAGATGTCATTTGACCAGACCAGAATATTTGAATTTATTTTAAGTGACAAATATACTGTCTTTCAAATATACAAATATACAAATATTTTTAAGTGACAAATATACTGTCTTACAAATATACAAATATACTGTCTTTCTATGTCTTAGACTTCAGTTCATTCTTAATTCAATTTGTTTTGCCTTTTCCCATTTAAAACCCATTACCTCTGAACAATTTTTTCACTCAACCACCCGTTAAGTGATACCACCTCCATCAAACAGCGGTCTAGTTTCTTATTCTTCTCTTTTGATACCAAAATACTTTTATAAAAAGATGATTTTTTTGTTGTTATTATCCTCCTGGATTGTCATAATCCAACAATCTAATCTAATAAACCTTTAATAAGTCTGTACATGGTACAAGTCACTGTTCTAGGCACTATATCTATAATGACAAAATGGAAAATAATTCCTTCCCTCAAGATATTTACTGATGCTCTTCTCATAAGTTCATATCACCTGTTTATTTATATATTTACATTTTAATATAGGCATTCTGGAGATATATTACCTAACTCAACAAATGATCTCTAATTATGGAAACTGGAAATGTTAGGAAGGATATATTTGGAGGTCATTTAGATCGAGACTTTTGATATTACAAAATATAGTTACTCTTTTAATAAATGCTAGTTAAATTGAATTTCCTTGCTTATGAACATGGAAAGAAGTTACTTCACATGTGAGTAACTCACTTTTCTAATCTATAAGGAAGAAGGGTTTGAGAGAAAAGAGAAGAATTCAAGAAGGTAAAAGACCTCTACTGATTGTGAAAGGGAGGGTGATAATGGATCATGATGTTAGAACAAAAATGGTCAGTAGAGAATTATAACCCAAGATAAGGAGATAATAACTTAATACCATATTGCCCTTGATGATTTTGCCATCAGTTATAGATGAACTATGTCCTATGTCCTATGACGGAAAGAACTGGCTGAGTGAACTGCTCAGTTATTATCACTGCTCTTTTAAAGAACAGAGAAAATAGAAGAGGTGCCATAGGTCTAGAGATGGGCAAGTGCTGAAAGAGAGGAGAGCTTTCAAGGGATCTGTCACTGAACCTGACATCACTTCATGATAAAATTCTAAACATGTTGGTCAAGGGATACTCAATGAACATTTAGAAAGGGAAGTCTTAAATATGTGATGCTATAAGTAATAGTTTAATTGAATTTCAAACTTGTTAAATGACGAAATTCAAAGAATAGTCATTAATAAATTGATGTCAGTGTAGCAGGAAGTTTAGGAGAGTGTCTCAAGGATCTATCCTTGTTCTAGTGATTTTTAACATTTTTTATCAGTGATTTGGAGAAGGGTATAGATAACAAGCTTGTCAAATATGTAGATGGCACAAAAGTGCAATGTGGGGGGGGTACGGGGCAAGGGAAGGATAGATAACAAACACATTGGATGTAGAGTTAGTATGTAAAAAATTCTTGATAAGCTAAATCATTCTCCAAATCCATTAAGAAAACATCTGATTGAGATAAATATCATGTCTTCCACTTGGGTTCATCACATCTACTTCACAATTGTGAGAAAGTGGAGGCTGAATAACAGTTCATCTGGAAAATATCTGAGGTGTTAAGAGATTACAAATTCAATATGAGTTGACAGTGTATTTTGGCAGTCAAAGAATCACATACATTCACAGGTTGCCTGAGAATAAGTTTGCACTCAAAGCTCCAATGAAACATTTGATTCTCATTTCTTTGGATGTTCCTTTCAATTGTAAGGATCACAACCCATCTATGCCTGGTCATCTTTTTCAGCTCTTGTCCATATTATCCCACAAGTTCCACATCCATGTGTCATGTTGGAGGGCTTCCTTCTTTGACCTCAAAGTTCAAGGATACCTGTTTATAATGTGAAATTGCTATAGTGCTTTGTGAATATCTTCAATTTTTTTCCTGTGGTTGAAATGTTCATTTATGTGCTGTTCCATAAAAATATATGCTGTTATATTAAATCAATTAATCAGAACCATTTATTATTAACTGTTTACTATATGCTAGGCATTGTTCAAAGTTCTGGGGATTCAAAGAAGGAACTACAACAGTCTTTTTCCTCTAAAGAATTTACATTCTAATAGAATGTTGTCGATGCATTTTGTCCTTCATTTTCAACGAGGAGGGAGATGATGCCATGACATACAAGTGAATTGGATTTAAGTGAGGGAGAACTGTGGAATGTCAGTGGTGTTCTCTATATGTGAATCTTTTGTTCTATGTGTAAGGTTGGTCTTGTTTCCCTAAATAGATTTTAAATTCCAAGGTGAATAACTACATCTTTTTTATTCAGGAACTGTGAGTGTTTATCAAATACTCATCATCTGCCCAGTGTCTTCACTTCTTAAGAGCAGTGTTATTGATAGTATCATGGGGGTTGGGGGGAAGGAGGGAAGAAGAGTCTCTTCTAGATGAATACAGTTGGCTAGAGCTAATTACTTTGCAAATAATTTGTGCCTACTTTTGATTATGAAAGGTACACCCAAGAGGTAAAAATTTAACATAGTAAGAATGTTGAAACAAACAACTTAGAAGAGGTACATGTCAGAAATGATAAAGTTCAAAAAATGTGAGAATGAAATGTTCAGGATTTGTTTTGATAAAGTGTAAACTTAGAGCATTATATAAAGAACAAAGCTATTAACATTTAAGTCTAGGTGTTTCTTGTCTGATGGTATTCATGACTCTCCCCTACACCAATGCTGAATCATTCATTTTATTTAATTGACTGAAACTACAGCAAACAGTTCCAGGGAGGCATTTCTTCTCACTCTATCTTCCCCACTGGCCTATCTCTGGTACATGCAATTCTGTCATTAGAGATTCATTCCTTTAAGTGGAGAAGATAGCCCCTTTTAAAACCAAAATACTTCTGAGAAGAGTAACTGGTTAAGCTGTTCACTAGTACTTCAGCATGAATTAGTTTATCAGGTTCTTCATAAGATATCTAGAAGAGAGGAAGCTGAACAAGAAACAGCCTTGTAGTCTTGCCTTTTAATGGCACCAAAGTCCTTCCTGTCAAATGAAAAAGTGCTTAGCACAGTGCCTAGCATATAGGAGGAGCGCAACAACAGCTTGTTTCCTCTTCTATTCCCCCTTTTCCATTAGTAATATACCAGACTCCCACTTTCACATGACTCTTTGTTGAGTAGGATCTGGTTTTTTAAGGGGAACGTTTCTCAGAAAACAGAAGGAAGGAGCTCAGTTAGAAAAGGATCTCAATCTAAGATGTTTTGCCCAAAAGGTCATCATCATAGACCTTGGCTGAGTTTTTTTAGTCTGGATCCTATGTCATTGCCCCTGTCTAAATTACCATCTGGACAGAAACTGGAGATAGCATGATGCAACAGAGAGAACATTGGATTGGGAATCAAAAGACACACTCTCTAAATTTCTCTCTACCTCTAACTAGCTCTGGGACCTTGAAAAAATAACTTTCTCTTTTTCGGTTGCCATTTGGTTTGGCAAGCACCAAATCGAGTTCTAGGATGATCAGGGGTTGAGGAAATTGTGGTTTTTGTAAAGGATTTTTACTGGTATGCCAATCTCTAATTAGTTTCTTAGCATCATGCTGCTATGCACTCTTTCTGTACACCTTGAAACAACTGAGATCCCCACCTCACATGCTGGAGAGGACTCTGAAGGGTGCACATTATAAGGGTGAAATATAGCAGAATAAATACTAGTTTTGGAGGAAGAGAACCTGGGTTCAAATCCTGGATGTAAATCCTTGACTCATGACTTCGGGCAAGTCACTTTTCTGAGCCTGATTGTATATTTATTTATACCTTGGAAATCAGCAAATGCTATAAATCAGGGCGCTATTTACCATTTTGTTGATTGTCTGGACTTAAGAAAGTGATGAAGAAAATGTTAATAATGCAGATTAATTTTAAAAGCATATAATGTGTAATCTCTCCCCGTCACAGTCAGTTAAACATTTATCAGCATACCCCTGGCTTGGACTAGATGGCCTTCTAAGTCCCATCCACTTCTAACTCCGCGATTCTATGTTCCTATATTAGATGTGTGCTGTGGAGACCCTGTAGTCCATTTGTCAGTTTGCCTAGTTCATTCAGTCATGAAACAAATATCTATTGAAAAAGCTATCCCATATGCAGCACTGAGCTAGGCTCCGGGGAAACACTACAAAGTACGTAGTAATTATTCTCTAAGTGCTTACTTCACTCAAGCTAAAAAAAAAAAACAACATGGCATACATAAAGAAAATAAGACCCAAAGGGTAAAAAAAGTACAGCAAGAGATCACAAGGTTCTATAAATGTTTAAATGTCAAATAAGTTGTACAATTCAATAACATTTGAAATAATATATATTGAAATACTCAAGTATATGAGGTTCAAGAGCAATGGAACTAGAGAAACCCACCCACTTAGGGTTACTGCTAGAATACTTAGTTATAATCTTCAGAGTGATGATAATCAAGAGAGGAAGAAATTGTGGTAGCCTAGAGAGATCAGAGATGTCATGGAGGAGGAGGGACTTAAGTTCGGCTTTGAAAGAAGGGTAGAAGTCAGAGATGAGGCCATTCTAAACTGATGTAAATAAGAGCCTGGAGGTATGACTATGGTGGTCACATTCAAGCTCTGGAGAGTAGACCGGTCTCACCTGTTCCCTCTAGTGATGCTTCATCATTGTATTTACCTTGCCTTTTCCATTTCATACTTGTATGACCTTGTATAAATCACTCAATCTCTCTGAGTCTCAGTTTTTTCACATGTAAAATGATTGGATTGGAGTAATGGGGAGGGGGCAGAAATCCAGTTCCCAAAGCCTACTGCTGCCTCTTTTTTTTTTAACCTACTAGCCCCTGGACTAGAGGGTTTCTGTGTCCTGTCCAGTTCTGAATCTCCGAACCCCTAATGATCCTTTCATGCTGTCTGTAGATGTGCTACAGTTTTTTAGTGGAACATAAGCTCTTCAAGGACAGAGGCTTTCAGATTTCTGTGTCTTTTTATTCCTGGCATTTATCAGTGTCTGGTGACCAGTAGGCACTTACTGAATGTTTGTTGCATTTCATTGACTGCAATTGAACCTCATGTTTGTGTAAATACAAGATAAGGCTGGAAAGGTAGGTTGGGGCCAATCATTCAGTAAAGCCTGGGAAGAATGTTTATGATTTAAAAGTCTTCTGAGTTTATAAGGATGTCTTAAATGTGAATCTCTTTAGCATTCCTTTTAGTGATTCAGAATGCTAGTGAAAGCAGAGGGTTAACAGACTGGGGATATGTGCAGATGATGCTGACGAAATACAGTTTTCTTTAGCTACCAATCCCATAAACTGTCAAACAATTAACAATGAAAAAGTTTGTTTCAGTAACAAAGCTATTCAAAGAGGGAAAAAATTTGGCTGACTTTCAACAGCATAAATTCTGTTCTTCTCACATGTCTTGAAAACTGATGTCATTTCTCATTCCTTAAGAGAAGAAACTTGCTATAGTTTGCAAGACCCCAATAATGCTGGCATTCCTTTTCAAAGCAAGCTAAAAAAAGACATTGTGTAAAAACTTATTTTCTCTGCCAGAAATGCATTCCTGGGCACGATGGGAGTTCTTTCTTATTTAATCATTTAGATAATGGTTTCTACATGAACTTTCATAACATTTATTTACTACCATAAATGATTCGACCAACTGCTCTTGGCAGCTGGGATTTCAACTCCTTGACTGTTTGATTTCTTACTATATTATTTAAACTTTATAAAAGCTGCCCTGAATAGGCAGTTTTCTGACAGTTTTCCAAGGGCAGTGTGAGATTTCACAGGCTCCTGGGTTCTTAATTCTCACAGTCCTGCTCACTGGTAAAATATGAAAAGAAACTTTCTTTGAATCAAAATGTAGGCAGCTAAGTGGCACAGTGCTGAAGAGTGAGTCGGGAAGATTCAAATTCTTGAGTGGCCTCAGACATCAGCTGTGTGTCCCTGGGCAAGTCACTTCACCCTATTTGCCTCAGTTTCCTCCTCTGTAAAATTAGCTGGAAAAGTAAATGGCAAGCCATTCCAGCATCTTTGCCAAGAAAATGCCAAATGGGTACAGGAAGAATCAGACACCACTGAAAAGACCAAACGAAAACAACCAAGGATAATAGAGCTCTGAGGGTCCTTAAAGATCATTTAGTCCAATTTTTTTCACATAAGGAAACAGGTGCCAAGCAGTAAAATGATGTGCTCAAAGTCACACAAGAAAAAAAAAGGCAGATTTGGAATTTGGAGCATAAGATTATATATTTGGAGTTGGAAGGGATATTAAAAGTCTACCTTAGTTGAATCCCTTCATTTCACAGACAAGTCAGTCAGTCAATGAACATTTACTAAGTGTCAGGTACTGTGGTAACCATGAGGCATAAAAAAAGGCAAGAGCACTGTTCTTGTCCCCAGTATGAAGACAGTAAGCCCAGAGAGTTTGTGTTTTGCATGAGACCACACAAATGTATTGGTGAGCAAGATTTGAACTCCAGTCCTTTGACTCTAAAGCCAGCATGTGTTACCCTCTACCATGATGCTCCTCAGTATAAAGGATATTAAGATCATAGAGTTAGACTTGGAAGGGATTTTAATGGTCATCTTTTCCAAATTCTTTATTTTTTAGAAAAAGAGCTGGAGCCCTGAGAAATTAAATATTTATGGTTACTGAGGTAGTAAGTATCAGAGTCTGCTTTTAACTCAGAGCCCATGGTGCCGAATCCACTTATCTTTCTAACTCCGTTACATTAATGCCTTTTATGAAAATCCATCTTTCTTATGTAATAACCCCTATTCTCTCCATCCTACCCTCTCTGCCCCCACCCACCTAATCACATTCAACAATGGCTGCTCAAGTATAAAGACAAGGCAGAAATGGAAGCCAAGTCCATGAAAGAAGGTTTTTTTACAAGTATATCCAAGTATAACAACCCCTTCAGAGCCACCTTCCCAACTCCCACACAGATGTATAAGATGCATCCATCAGGAGCAGCTACTACTAATTTTCCCCTGAGCATTCTAGCAATGACCCTAAGTAGATGGGTTTCTCTAGTATCATTGATCCTGAACCTCTACCAATATACTCTACATGGATTATTAGTTAGATTTAATTTGTTTTTAGAAAGGGTACTTTCATACATAGGCATAGAAAGGAGAGTTATTATAGAGATATCTTCCCAACCAAAGGCACACTCTGTCCTTTCATGCACAAAATTCCTGGGGAGAGTGAGGTCAAAATAGGAGAGCATATGTAGGTAGGGGGTAACTTTGCTGATCCTGGTTACCATAAATCCCTTTCTCCTTTTGAACATCTCATGAAGTCCTCATGAAGTTCCACTGTGGTATAGTTCTCTGCTGGACTCCAAGGGTCAATGTCCTTATAAAGTCCTGAAGCTGGCTTCCCTAAGTGTTTTTTTTTACTTTATCTTAGTCATGTCTCTCATTTCCTGATGCAGAAACTCCCATCCATCGCTGTTGCTTTGGGGACACTTCTGTTGTCTCCAGTGGACATTTGGTATAAACTCTTGACTTTCACAGTTCAAACAGGAACTCCAGATCTTCAGATTTTTTATGTTCACAAGATTATATTGGGGCATGGGGCACATGCCCCCATCAAAAGCAATTCTTTGTCAGAGTCCTTACCACCGGATTTAACCACAACTTAACTGACCTGTACTTGGAATGTACAGCTTTGGACTGGCTTACTGAAGTATATCTGATTCTTTCAGTCACTCACAAGTTACTTCTTGTGTGGCATCACCTGCTTTCTTCCAATGACACCAAATCTTTACGAGTCTTTCAAATTGAGTAAGGTCTTATCCACACCTAGTTTACTTTTAACTGATTGATTGAAATAAGATGCCTGGTTATATTCTAAGGTTATATTGTTTGGAGTGGGAGCAAATATTCCACCCTTATTCAAGTAAAGGAATAAATATTCAGGTTGATTAGGTAAAGTAACAGATTAGATGTATTGACCTCACATCAGTGGTGATCATGAAAGAAGGGAAGATCTCTAGCTAACAAGCTTGTTAAGCATCACTTTGGCCAGATGCAGAATAAAGGTAATTTTCAGGCTGGCTCTGGTACAGCTTTAATTCAGGGTTTTGCCAATAGCTCTCTGAGGTATCTGAAGTCATACCACCCCCTCAAGTTCATCTGAATGGATGTCAGTGCCCTCAGGTTGAGCTGGTTAAACTGGCTGTGCCCTGGTCTCAGTTCAGGCTTTGGCAGGCCCCCTGCTTGAGAACTGCCTCATGCCCTGGCAAGAAACTCTGGCAAGGACTCTCTCCCTTTGCTGGCTCCCACGCCATATGCACCTAATCTCCACAAGGACAGATGCAGGGCTGACCGCACGCAGAACAGCTGGGGCCTGGCTGTGGTCTTCCTCAACAAACCACATTTTTGGAGTATTCCCATCTGTTTGCTGACATGACATGAAGGGCTGGGATTAAACTTCACCAGACAGTTCTCTGACCCATGCCACTTAATAGGCCAAGGAATGAGGAACAGCAGCTCATGTAGAAAAGGCTGATGGAAACAAGGTATCAACAGCATATTCTCTATTTTTTTGGGGGGGATTACTTTTTGGCTAAAAACGTGTTGTCTATGATAAAAATTAGTTTTCTAGTGCAAAAATAAAGGGAAAAAAAACAGAAAAAATTTGAACCTTTTAACGTGAGATTTTAGCATTAGTCCTTAGCATTACTTTAGCATTTCAGACAAGTCTCTATTATCCATATAAATGGAGGATTTGGTCATGAGGTGGATAATCCCCAAACAACAGAGAACCCAAAATAATTTCTATTTGCCTTTGGAATGTACCATCTGACTTCTGTACTCATTTATTTTTGGCAGCAGATTTACCTTCCATATTGTGCTTTGGTTTATATTAAAATGAATTTGTGTCCCCTGCACACTCTCCGGATGAGTAGCAGGGGGACTCAAGACTGAGATCAAACATTTTCCAGAGATGTTCCAAATCCTGGATATGCAAATAAGCAATCAAGAATTGATTGCACAGGTGGGACATGCTTTAAGTAAGCATTATGAAAATCTAGATTTACCAAGCAGATAAATGAAGAGATATAATTTGCTTTGTGCAAAGAGTCTTCATTTTATCAAAGGATTCCTTTGAAAGTGGGATTTGATTTATCAAGTTTCTACTTCTATGAACTCTCAACCTCATTTCAATAAAATTAGGTACAGCTGTCTTTATTGATTACACATTTACATTGGATTTCATCTTTTATGATGATTGAGTAGAAACCCTTCTAGAAAAATTACTAAGGAATTCTAATTTAAACATTTAGAAGAATTTTCTCCAATTTCCCCTATCCCACTGTTGAAGCAGGTTGCTTTTCCAACAAGCCCTGATGGTCAATAGATTGAGGGACTCCTTTGAACCAGACCATGCTCAAAGTATCATTCAAAAACTTTACACTTGAAATGCCTAGGACCCTGGATATGAATCTAACAAGAACAGTAAGCCAGCCAGTATAATAGGCTTAGGATGTTGCATAAGAGAGAAGGGGATGTGGTAGAAGATCAAAAATCCATTATTACTCCTATTAAGCAAAACATGTCTATGCCTTATCAGTAAGGGGGCTAATGGAAAATAGTTTTTCTCACCTGGAAAGAAGGAGTGAAGCATCATGGGAGGAGGAACACAAGTGCTGGAGAAACTCAAGATTGTGGTGATAGCCAAGATAACCAAGAACCAGCCAATTACAAAGTAAGGGTGCTGCTCTCTCTAACAGAATCTAATCCTGCTCAGTGGGAGCCTTGTTTGACTCACTGACCTACTTAAGGAGTGATCTATCTGGACAGAATTTTGTCCTTTTCCTCATTGTTGCTGCTTCAGGGTCCTGATGAAATTTTTTCTCTTTTCATTTCCTCCGTCTCCTCTGCCTCAGATTCTTGCAGAATCACAGTGTTTATTTATTATTTGCCTATGTACTTTTATGATGGATTTTGTCACAAGATAAAAATAAGCTGAATTTTATTGCATTGAGTGTTTACTATAAAGGAGGAAGGGAAGAACCACAGGGAACCCATGGACCATATCTCTACTCTTAACTACAAGTAATATTGAACTACGCTTGCATTCTCAAGAGATAGAAAATGAGTTTCCTAGGAATTGAGGATTTTTTGTGGGTTTTAAGTGTGTGCTCTTAATAAGGCCTGAGCCTACCATAACAATATCATAGTACTTTGTGGACTGAGGGCACATGCTGCATAAAATATTCTAACTTAAGAAATGAACTTTACCTTGTAATGCTTATTTAACATTTGCCCCAAATCCATCCATCTTCCTGTTTTCTCAAAGAATCAATCTACATACTAGATTTAAGTTAATGGCTACAGTGTGCATTTTAAATTTTGAATGGTTGCAGATAGTAGATTTTTTTTTTATTGGGCTAGAAGATACTAGAAAATTTGTTGTAAACTTAATAATGGCTTCTGATCATCAGCAGTTTTACAAGTCATTATTTTCAAGCAGAAAATCAAGAATTAATTAAGCAGGGCCAGGTATAAGTGAACACATTCTAAGATCAGAATTTTCCAAGAAAACAAATTAGGAGAAGAAACCATTTTCAATACCTGATTTACAAACTTAGAGTTTAGACAGAACATCAACTCTAACATGGAAAGCAACAAAGCAGTATATATCCTAATTGTATACATATATATGAATATATGTTTATATATGTACTATATATGTATATACATAGTAGATAGGAGGAAATAACCTCTTAAGGGATGAATTTGCGAATAAGCATATAAAACAATAATAACATAATTATTTTATGCTGTCCTCTTGGGATCTTAGAACTCAAATATAAAATAATCATGTTAATAAGGATAGTATGTGATGCTCCTAATCAGGGCTTTAAGAATGTACTCACCAGGTTATGGGCATGAGCCAGCGGATATAGCTGGCAATTCTAATACCTCTGAAGTCCCAGCTATCTTCATGGACTTTCACCTCATAACTGCAGTGGACTTGGCTTCTAATTACATGTGACCTTTATTTTATCTTTGGCCATATTGTGAAAGAAGGAGGAGGCAGAGGTTGCTCATACAATAGGAGAGAGAACAGAGTCATGGGCCCTAAAGAAATTTTCGGTCGTTACCTCTCATATATGGAGTCTTCAGTCTTGCCTCATAGCTTTAATACAAACCAACATCCCAAACTCATTTACCTCTTGTCAAAATCTTATATAGTTAGCTATTCCTTCCACTTGTGGGGGTTAGAAATTCAGCACCCCCTGCTACCTGGAAAATTTGTGTAAAATTTTTGGCTCTCCCTTTGTACCAGAGAAGAAGCCTGAATAATTATGGTATTAAAAGATAAAATACGTTGATATTATACAATACCATACATATATTTTATGCATTTCTGAGTTTCTAAACTTTTTATGTGTCATCCATTGGCCTATGTGTGTCTTTTGTGGCTTCCGCAAAACTCTCTCAAAATTCTCACTTAGTTTCTTATGCTGACCCACAATGTGTTGAAACTGCAATGGGGAAAGTCACGATGTGGAAGGGATAACTGTATTGCTTCTCAAGTAACCCTACTCAAAGTGTACCTCCTCCAAGAAGACTTTGCAAGTGAGATCCACCTCCAGCTCTGCTCACTCAATGTGGTTTGATGGGAAAAGTCTGTCTTTGGAGTCAGAACTGTGGGAATCAAATCTTGTATACATCATTTACGACCCATGTGACCTTCGGCAAGATGCTTAATCTCCCCAAGCTCGTATTTCAAAACGAGGACGTTGGGTAAATGAGCCCTCAAGTCCTTTCTAGCTCTAAATTTCTGATCTTTTGAAACCTTTAGTACTTAAGCATATTTTCACATAAAAAACTGTTATTTAGTAGTGCCTTTTATGTTTATATGTTTATATATATATATATATATATATATATATATATATATATATATATATATATATATATATGTATCTCCCCTATTTTCTTCTTTACAGTGTAAGTCCTTCGGTTAGGAGTTCTATGTCTTCGACCTCAACTTTCTCCAGCTCGATTACTAACAAAAATGACTACCTGGCTTATGTTTCCATCTATGAGTGTGCTGGTGATGCATTTTAGCTGCTCATTTCTTTAAAAACCACGATTTTGCCTTCTAGATGTTTTTTGCAACTCAGTAAACTATCTTCCTCCTTTTTCATTATCATAATTCTCTTTCTCATATAAATAGTCCAAAGGTGACCTTTTTTTATTATTTAGAAAAGGAAATCCCAGGCACTGATATTCCCTGGAAAACTAGCAGACTTTCAAGTATGGAGAATAGTGTAACATAGCAATGAGCAAATTAACTCTAATGAAGGGTGGTGAAAAAAATTAGCACTCAACTGCAGCAGTTCACTATTATAGGGTATTTCTGGTAATTATTTCAATACAACCAAGCTATTGTGGTAAGCACATCTGGATGACACATCCTGTACCTCAAGGAAAAAAACTGTCTGGTGTAGAGGAATGGGTTAAAGAGCTCTTTGTAGTGGGAGAGGGTTAGGAAAGGGGTCATAATTATAGTGCTGCAGGAAAAGGTAATTGATGGATGGTGTGATCCCTACCTTACTTGGAGCTCCCAAAAACTTTGCATGCCACTAAGCTGTAAATTTGAAGAGAAACCCAAAGAAGAGTTCCCTGGTCTAAAGCCACTGACTCTGTGATTTCATTTCTGAAATATTCAGCCAGGTATTATAAGGACTTAACAGATAATAACCACAGAGAAGCAGAGTGGTGATTAAGGTTCCTCTTAAGTGGCTGCGAAAAACTGCAGCTGCAGATGCAAAGTTTCATACTAAGACAGTAAATAAGACTCCCAAAGATGTTATCACTTTGATTCTCTGCTTAGGACTAGAGAAGATGCTTCTCAGGGTAAATGGATGTCTGGTCCTCTTGCTCTTCCACCCCGCTCTCTCTGTCTCCAACAGAACTGGGGAGGAAACTTGGCATATCAGCTATGACAATACTCAGAGCTATCATGGGCAGTTTCTAAAATCCCATAGGAAACAGTTCAAATGGGAATGTGAGGGAGCAGGTGTCTGAGTGGGAGGATTCCCAAGTACGCTGCAACCATCAGGCTTTGCCTTAGGTCGAATTGTGAAGAAGGTAGAATTCATCTTTGCTAACCTCCAGTTCCCATTCCTATGACTATCTTTCCTCCCCCAAGGCATACACTGCTTCCATGATACCCTTCTGTCACAGAAGATAAAATTCTGATAAATTCATTCTTTCATCCCAAGGGAGGTACAGTATTAGTGAATTAATGGGCAATCTCTCAAAGGGTTTTGTGGGTACACGTAAAGATACACACAATGTTCAGTTCCTCAATTTTGACTACATTAGAGAAATGTGTGTGTGTATACACCCACTTATGTATATATGTACACGTATATTGCATATATATTTATACGCATTTTGTATATGTTAAATATGTATGCAAGTGCACATAATACGTATACACTTCATATGTGGACATAAACTTATAAGTATATATTATTGTATATAATATAGTTATAATTAATTATATATTACACTCATAAGTATTATACATATAGGTATAATATATCTATACATAATATTCTATCTCCTCATGTATTATATATATATATCATATGTACACATATACATATACATGAGAGGTAAGCCTTTTTATATATATACATACACATTATATTCATATACACAAGTGTAAATATATATAATATGTTACATAGATACAATGCATGTACAAACATTTTGTGTGAATACATATACATATGAATATGTGTGTATATATATTTGTATTTTTAAATAAGACCAAAGACCAAATATATTATATATATTTACAAATGTAAATATATATGTTACATGCATACAATGCACATACAAACATTTTGTGTGAATATATATACATATGAATATGTGTGTATCTGTGACCTCTTTTAGGGTTTTCTTGGCAAACATACTGCAGTGGTTTGCCATTTTCTTCTCTTATCTCATTTTACAGATGTAAAAACAGACAAACAAAGTTAAGTGACTTGCCCAGGATCACACAGCTGGGGCTTGTCTAAGACTGGATTTGAATTCAGGTCTTCTTAACTCCAGGTCCAGTGCCCTATCAACTGTGCCATCTAGCTGCCCTAGTCTTGCTTCATCAAAATATATTCTTGAGATATACCTACTAGGGGAGAGAGAAAGAATTTCCATTACTCAAAGTTAAAATGTTACTTGCAAGTCTATACATTGATTTGAAAAAGCCAGAATATTGGACTCTGTGTGTAATAAACCAAGAAAACATTTTGTGGACAAATCTCATCTTCCACAAAGTTGCCAAAGCGATATCTCTACAGCATGAATCTAACAATGGCACTGCCTTGTACATGAAGTTTCAGTGGCTCCCTGTTGCTTCGAGGTTCACATACAAGGTGTTTTGATATTTACAACTCTTGACAACTGGATTCAACCTGTGGTTTTGCCTTTATCATACACTATTCTTCTTGTCTGTGTTTTGTGGTCTAGTCAAACCATCTCGCTTTTCTTCACAATCCAGAGTTCTATTTCCCCATTTTGTGCCTTTGTTCAGGCCGAGCCCTGACCTGGACTGCATTCCCTCCTTGTCTCTTTTAGAATTCCAGACATCCTTTAGGATTCAGGTCCTTTTCCAACTTCTTTTCTAATGTTCAGACCTGTTAGTGCCTTCCTCCCAAAGTTAACTTGTTGTCTGTATGTGTTGTTTTGTGTGTGCATATATAAACATATGTATTGTTTCACCTGACGTCTCTACATTCTTTGAAGGAATGTACTATTTATGTTTATCTTATTATCCTCAGTACTAGGATCGTGCCTGGGACCTAGTAAGCCTAGTGATTGATTGTGAGTTAACAAAGAATTTTACAGTCTCTAGAAGTTCCCAGAAACGGAGAGGTAAAGCCAATATCTCTTCTTGTATCTACTGGATGGTAAAGGATGCTTTAGCTAGCAGAGTTTGGTCACTTAATCTAAGGTATTTATCTCTGGCAAAATGCAAATCTATGGGGAGAAAACAAACAATTGTGAATGACAGAATATAGCCCAGGTTTTGTTTTGTTTTCCAAGTGCAGTGATATAGTAAGCACTGTACTTCAGAAGGGTACTTAGCACAGTGTAAATCCATAAATTTGAAGATAGAAGCAGATGAAAATCATTTGGGAGAGGAAAAACAGAAGGATAAACCTTCAGATGTGATAAAAATGACCATGCTTGCTTATTAGGGATGTCTGAAAGAATATGATGAGTTCTACATATGCCCATGACTTCTTGTTAGGAATTATAGTAAAACAAAAAAAAGCAAAAATTGTGGCCTGTAGGATGGGGTTGGGAGATGGAGTGGAGCGCAGGGAAACCAAGTAAAACAAATGATTTATAATCCTAAGATCACTGCAAAATGGAGATTGTAAGAATACCTAACTTCCAGAATTAATGTAAGAATCAAATAAGATAATATTTTGTAAAGCAGGTGCTTAAATATTTTTCCTTCCTTCCTTCCCTCCTTCCCTCCCTTCCTTCCTTCCTTCCTGATATCTGAGCTGAGTGGAAACAAGGTACTTAGTTTCTATTGGTACTGCCATGTCATTCAGGAATTAATAGTAATATTAGTTAACATTTATCTAGCACTTACTATGTGTCAGATACTTCACAAATATTTCATTGGGTCCTCACAACAACCTTAGGAGATAGGTGCTATTACTATCCTCATTTTACAGATGAGTAAACAGACCAACAGAGGTTGAGTGACTTGTCTAAGGTCACACAACTGAGACACGTGATGCTAAAGTTGAACTCATGTCTTCCTGACTCCAGGTCTGATGGTCTATCCACTGAGCTATTTAGCTGAAACAATAATGCTCCATGCTGGACTCATTTGGAGCATCAGATCTAGAACTAAGGACAGGTTAGTCCTGGAGAAACATGTTGTAAGGAGCATGGATGTGTAGGCCCGGGCCCACATGTTACAGGTGAAAGAGTCAGTTTTTCCATCAAGGGTTAGATTGGCTAAAAGATATTGCTTGTAGAATCTGTTATAGGGAGCCAAAGGAACAAAGACATCCACTCTGAAAACTTGGAGCTTCTGAAGGGGCAGAGCATGGACATTATATCTACATAGATATTCATATGTTGTCTCCCCTTTTAGAATGTGAACTGCTTAAGAGTCTTTCTCATTATCCCTGGAATTTAGCACAGAACCTATAATATTAATTATCAAATTAATTTTAATTTATATTATATAATATATATTACATTTTAATTGTATATTATTTTTATATTATGTCATCATAGAATAAATTCTTTTTGACTAGCTGACTGACATTGGAGCCTTTCAAATAAGGTGATAGAGGTGCCAAGACCTAAAACCCAGGGGTGGGTAAGTTGGGGAACAGAAAGGGAAGTGTCTATTTTCATGAGAAGTTTAGTAGAGTGTAGGATAGCCTTTCCAAGGCTCTGGCCTCTGAGTTGAGGATAACTGTCCAAGGATGACCATACTACTTGGGAATTATGGAAAGGAGACTCTCAAAGCCTGCTCTTCCTGCAAAGACAATTCCATGGTTACGAAACTAGATGTTAGTTAACATCAGGGCCCAAAGTGAGAAGAAAATTTGGTATAGAGTAGCTAAGAATAATAGGTTCTGAAAATTCTGGAGCTAGTGCTAAGGACCCGGATTTCGTTATAAAAACTTCTCTAAACCCTTAACATTTAATCTTTTCATCTTGTAATGGTTGAGGGTAACTGACAGGCCTTAAAGCCATCAATCAACTAGGGAAATGTCTACCCCAAACATGTGAAGACTCGCTAGGCAAATGAGAAGAACAGTTTTATTCTAATGGCCATGAAGGCAGCTGAAGCCTGATCCAACATCAAGACGCCGAAGTGATTCACTGCATCCCGGAGCAGGTGTCTTGACTTTGTCTTGTCACTAGACTTCAGTGATTCTGGAGGAAAGACTGAGAATGACTGCTTTGTACAACTGTGCCTCACTGAAAGCCAATCCACACTCAAGTCAAGACATCACCCTCTGGACAACATTGATCCTCTTTCAAAATGAGGGACAAACAACCATTATTCAGTAAACCCACACACTTCTTGAGAATAGGGGCTGTTTGGGCCTTTGTCTTTGTATCCCTGGGCTTGACCCACCACCTGCCATGTAGTAGATTCTTATGTAGGAGAGCAGTAGCAAGGTCTCAAGTCAGAGGATCAGGGTTTAAATCCTGCTCCTGATAATGATTAACTGTGTGGCTGCCCTGGGCCTTAGTGTGTGACAGGATAATAGGGTGGTAGATTTAGAGATGGCTAAGTGACTTTCCTAGGATCACATAATTAATAAATGAGGCAGGATTTGAACTCAGATATTCCTGTCCAGATGACATCTTAGATCTCTTCTAGCTATCTACATTTATGATTGTATATACATACACACACATACTTACAAATATACACACATATATGTGTATATCTGTATCTATATCTATCTAATCTATTTATCTATCTATCTATCTATTTATCCATCCATCTATCCTCTTACTCCTGCATCTGGCTTTCTAGACATGAACATTATCTCTCAGCTCCCTTCTCACCCTGAAGCATCCCTTCATCACTGCCCCACAGTCCTTGTCCAATCTGTGAATTCTGCCCAGGGAATACATTTTAGGAAGAGACCAAGGCTGCCCATTCTGCATTCCACAAGCCACTGTCTATGTGATCTTTTATTTGCTAAATTCTGAACTGGTATAAATTTGTAGAGTTCATGCATATTAGTTGTTGCAAAGTTGTAAATTTTGGGCAAGGAATTTTTCTTCTCTCACTATAACAAATTGTTTCCTATCTTGCTATTTACAAAGTGGGGTAGGGAGGAGCAAGGTGGCACAGTAGATAGAGCACCATATCGAATCAGGAAAACTTGGGTTCAGATCTGGCTTCAGACACTTCCTAGCTATGTAACCCTGGGCGAATCACTTAATGCTGATTACATCCCTCCCAAAATAAATGAATGAATAAAGCAAATTTATGCATCTCATGTTTCTTTATTTCTTGATTTTGTTTTGTTGAATGTAATTTTTACTGCATTGTGATCTGTAAAGAATAGTGTTCAAGCGATACCCATAGCTCACCTTCCCATCTTTCCCTCTACCCCATTCTACCCCTCCTTTTCTTCTGCACCCAATGTACTCCTCTTTCTCATGCCTTAATTTTTTAATGTCATTCCTTCAAATTCACCTTATACCTGTACCCTCTGTCTATATATATACATATATATCCCTTCTAGCTATACTACTAGTGTGGTACATTTTTAAGAATTATAAGTATCACCCCCCATTTAGGGATATAAACAATTCAGCACCATTTGAATACGCTATGTTTTCTTTCCCTTTTTACTTTTTTAGGCTTCTCTTGGGTATTGATATTGGAGATCAGTTTTTTTCCCAGTTCTCATGAAAGCTTAAAATCCTTCTGTTTCATTGAAAGACATTGCCGCTTTGACGTATCACGCTTGAGTAGATGATTCTTGGTTATAGCTCTGATTCTTTCGTCTTATGGATATTGTGTTCCATGACCTACAATCCTTCAGTGTTGCAGCTCCTAAATCCTGTGTAATCCTGATTATAGCTTCTTGATAACTGGATTGTTTCTTTCTGACTACTTGCAGTATTTTTTCCTTGATCTGGTAGTTCTGAAATTTGGCCATAATGTTCCTTGGAGTTTTTATTTTGGGATCTCTTTCCTGAGGGAATCAGCGGATTTTTTCAGTGCCTGTTTTGCCCTCTGTTTCCATGACATCAGGGCAGTTTTCCTTGATAATTTCTTGAAAGATGCTCTCCAGATCCTCCTTTTGATTATGGTTTTTCAGGTAGTCCAATGTCTCTCCTGGATCTGTTTTCCAGGCCAGTTGTTTTTCTCGTGAGGCATTTTGCATTTTCTATTTTTAAATTCTTTTACATTTATTTTATTGCTTCTTGATGTTTCATATAGTCATTAATTTCCACTTGTCCAATTCTAACTCTTAAGGAGTTATTTTCCTCAGCTTTTTGTACTTCCTTTTTCATTTGGCAAATTATAGTTTTTAATAAGTTGTTTTCTTCAGTGGATTTTTGTATCTTCTTGTCCATTTGACCAATTCTATTTTTTAAGCAGTTGTTTCCTTTTTCTCCCGCAGTTGACACTTTCTTTTCTCATAATTTTCCTGTATCACTCTCATTTTCCCCCAATTTTCTCTTCTACTCCTCTTACTTTATTTTTAGGCTGTTTTTTGAGCTCTTCCATGACTTCTTTCTGGGCTGAGACCACTTCCCATTTGTCTTTGAGATTTTGACATTGTTGTCCTCTTCTGAATTTGTCTTGAACTTCTTTGTCACTACAGTGACTTTCTGTGGTCAGATTCTTTTTATGTTGTTATTGGTTTTTGGACTTTTTCTTTTCTTTTAAATTTGCGCTCTGCTCCTGGGGTGGAAGGGGCACTGTCTCAGAATTCTTGTTCCAGGGGCTGCAGGCCCTAACTCGTTTATCTGGTGATGCACTGAAGCCCCATGGGAACCCTCCTGTCTGGTGCTGCATTGAGGATATGGCTGGAACTGCTGGAGGCCAGAGGGGTCTGGCAGCTTTCCTGGTGCTGAGCTGGGGTCCCAGTGCTAGTGTCTGGTGTGTGCTAAGGCTACTGGGGCATTTCTGGGACCATGCTGAAGAACATGGAAGTCTGGTCACTGGTGACTGCCCATTTCTCTGGGGCTATACGGGAGCATGCAAAGGGGGCCAGTATTGTTGGCTTCCTGTTTGTTTTGGTGCCCATAGAGTTGGATCTACTTGCTTGCCCTGGGCTACCCTAAAGCTCATGGTGGTTCTTGGAGCTAGGGTCTGCCCATTAAGCTGGCTATGCTGAGGCACTGGGTGGGTTCTGGTATTGGCATTTGCCTGCTCCACCACACTGGGGCTCAGGATCTCCTACTAGTTTGCTGAATTGAAGCTTGTTGCTGTCTTATTGGGATTCTTCATGTCTTGTGCTGTCCTGTGCTCCCCTTTTACCTGAGTGAGGCAGACCTTTCTGCCAATTATCCACATTCCTTGGGCTAAAATATTGTTTCTCTCTGTCTTTTTGTTGGTTCTGTTATTATAGAATATGTTTTGGGGTGCTATTTTGTGGTTGTTTGGAGGTGAATATGGGAGAGCTACAGTGATTTAGTGGTTACTCTGCCATCTTGGCCTCATGTTTCTTTTTAAAAAAATCACTCCTCTCTCAGCTGTGCTTTAGACTTTCTAAACTTTTCTACTGAGTCTTCATGCAGGTACACATCCCCTTTACAGCTTTTAGGTCATGTCGTTCTCATCAGAGCATAAGCTCTTCAAGGGCAGGAACCCTTCTTTTTGCTTATTTTCACAGCCCCCAATGCTTAACACAGTGCCTAAAACGTAGTGAGTGATGAGTAATGAACAAATTCTTTTTGGCTCATTGGCTATGAATGTTTTTCTTTGTGTTTCCTAAAAGATCTTAATTGGGAATTTTTTTTAAAAGGATAAAAACTATGTGTGAATGAATCATAGAAAAGGACCACATCCTCCCTATGGAAATGACAAAAAAAGATATGGTTCCTGGTCCTCCTTGAGCTTATGCTCTAGCTTCAACTGGGTTTTTACTGGCTTTCATATAGTTACTAATACATAGTGAAAAACCTTGAAAGAAGGTTAAACAGGTTGGTCTGTGTGTTTGCTTTAGTAACAGAAAGGAAAGGGAGCAGCTGTGAGAATCATCTGCACCCTTTAACTATACCTGAGGTACATCCTACTTTATTACTAGATCTTAACTTTATTACTTTCTTAGTATAAGAGAAGAGCATATTGCTTCTTTCAGAAGAGACATTGTTCCCTATCATCACTGGTTCAGGTTGTTCAACTTTATTTTTTCAATCTGTGTCATCCAGTTAGCAATCTACATTGAATTCCCTAAAATCTGACTGGCAATTAGTAATTGTTAGGTATATATGAATATCTCATATTTTGCAAATTAGAAGATGATAACAAAATTATAGGTAAAGTGATTTTTTTTCTTTTCTTTCTTTCTTTTTTTTGAAAGCAATTAAGGTTAAGTGACTTACCCAGAGTCACACAGCTAGCAAGTATCTGAGGCCAGCTTTGAACTCAGGTTTTCATGACTCTAGGGTTGGTGCTCCATCCACTGTGGCACCTATCTGCCCTAAGTGTTTTTCTTTATAAATAAGTATTTAGATTTAATTGAATTATTTTAAAGGGCTGAAGGTTGTCGGATGCCATAACCCTAATGTCTACTCATAGCAGCAGAGAAAGGAAATAATAGCTGTATTCAAGGCAGCAGAAAGGAAAATTTTAACTTAATGGAAGTGAAACTTCTTAACTAGTAGAACTGTCCAAGAGTAGTGTGGATCTGGGAAAACTTTTATGAGCTGATGCAAACTCAAGTGAACAATACCAAAATACAAATACAAATTTTATACACACACACACATATGTGTACACACACACATGCACACATGTAACATAAAAAAAAATATGTGTCTCCCTACAACTTCTACCCATGCTCCTGGTTCCGCCCTCTGGGGCTAGGCAGGACAAAGCTAATACCATTTCTATGTGATTGTTCTTCAAAGACATTCAGACTGCTTCCATATCCTCTCCATCTTCTTTTCTGCAGGTTAAAGATCCTCAGCTCCTTCAGGTGATACTCATGTCATCATCTTCAATCTTCTCATCATCTGTTTCATCCTCTTCTTAAAGGCTTCCAATATTTCTGTGCCATTCCAGATCTATGGCAACTGAAAATAAACCCAGTACTTCAGATGTGATCTGATCAGATCAGAGAAGAGTGGGATTGTCACCTACCTCTTTCTGTATTCTCAACCCAGGGATGTGCTGGTAAATTTTAACAAGTGACTCTCCAAAAATAAAATATATTTATGGCACACTTTGAAGTTCAACTTGTATTATTAATATATTCTCCATGATTTTATTAACAATAACAAAACAAAGAATCCAGCCTTGATTTGTAGAGTTTGTCAATTTCCAAGGTGTAACACTAAAAACTTAACAATTGACTTTCTCTTGAGCCTATAGGAGCTGTCTTTAGCGTTTCCCTATTACTATATCTTTGAGTGCTGACTGTGTGAATTAGCTTTTTGGTTGCCCGACCACATTGTTCATATGCTATCTGATGGAAAAAGGTAGACAGGTAGTAATTTTATCAGTATGTGAACTCCCTCCGTGAACAAAGGTCAAAATCCTCCTGTGATTTAGTAGATAAATTATAGGAAACTGGTTGAGGCACATGGAAGTTAAGTGACTGACCCAGAGTCACAATCTATTATGTGTTGGAGGTAATGTGAATTTTTTTTATTAAATCAGTTTTTTTCCAATAACAGAAATCTGAATACTCTACACCTCCTCCCCTCCTTCACTGAAAAAGGAAAAGTGAAACCCCCATCACAAACATATATAACCAAGCAAAAGATATCTGCATATTGGTCATGTCCAATCTATGTCTCTGTCTGTACTCTCTATCAGGAGGTAGGTAACATGTTTCATCATGAGTCTCAGGTGTTGTAGCCTATTTCATGAGTCTACTGCAATCATAACTGGTTATTATTATTGATAAGAGTTTCTTGGTCTGTCTTTACGATAGTCTTATGTTCACATAAATTGTACTCCACTTCACTCTGGTTCAGTTCAGGCCAGTCTTTCCAGGTTTCTCTGAAATGATATTTTTCATCATAGTAGGCCATCATGAAAATATGCCATAACTTATTCAGCTATTCCTTAATAGATGATCATTTCCTTAGTTTCTAATTCTTTAATACCATAAAGAGAGCTACAATAAACATTTTTATATAGCCTTAGAGTTGGTTTTCTTTAGGACTAATCACTCCCTTTACTGTACACTCCCTATTATTCCTCCCTCTCTTTTCTCCCTTTTTCTTTCTACTTCCCTTTTGAGTAAAATTTATTTCTATACCCACTGTAAGTATGTTTGTGTATTCCTCCCTCACTTTGAGAGTGAAGGTTGTGTTGACCACTCAGCTTAGCCCATCTTTATTTATATATACTCCTATTTGCTTGCCACAATTAAGTGAGATAATTTCTCCATCTTTTTTTTTTTGCCTTAAGTCCCCCGACACTGTGTATTTATCTTCTCCCTTTATTTTCTTAATTGAAGGTCATTGAAATATAACAACACTATTCCCAGATCTTCTGTCTAATTAGACTCTCTCTATGACCTCTAATAGTGATAAGGTTATCACATATATCATTTCCCTGTAATAAAATGTAGAGAGTTTATCCTTGTGTAGTATCTTATGATGCTTGTTCCTGTGTACCTTTTTATGGTTCTCTGGACTTCTGTGTTTGCTTTTTAAAGTTTCTACATGGCATTGGTCTTTTCATCAGCAAACCTTAAAAGTCATTAATTCATTAAAGACCTTTTCCCTCCTCAGTAGGATCATACTCAGTTTTACTGGATAAACTACTTTTGGTTGTGAGACTATATCCTTTGTATTGTGTAATGTCAACTGTCAAAAACCTTTATAATTTTGGCTATTAAATAATTTGTACCCTTAAATGTAGCTCCATTGTACTTGAATTCTTTCTGGCTCTTTGTAGCATCCTTTCTGAACCCTGAAAGCTCTGAATTTGCCTATAATATTCCTAGGAATTTTCATTTTGGGGCTCGTTTAGGAAGTGACTTGCCTCCTTGTTTGAAGAGAACTGGGAAGTTTTCTTTTATGCTTTCTTGAAATATATTTTTAGGCTATTTTTTTATTATGGCTTTCTCAAATTATCTCTTTCCAGTCTGTTTTCTAGGTCAATTTTTACTACTCTGAGATACCTTACATTTTAAAATATTTTCCAATCATTTTAGTTTGTTGTAATATTCCTCATTATCTTAGAGAGTCATCTTTTATTGCAGTTTTCAGAAAGTTTGTTATGTTGTACCTCATAATAAACTGTTAATTCTCTTTCCAAATGTTTCTTCCACAACTCTCATTTCTTTTCCCATTTTTCCTCTAGCAATCTCATTTCATTTGTAAAAAGCATTTTTCACTCCTTAAAAAAAAACAACTTTTGGAGTGGTAAAGTGGGGGGGGGGGGAGGGTAATGATTGTGGAACACTGAAAATAAAATAAAAAAAGAATTCAGAATCTTAAAAACCGAAAGGTATAATAATATACTTTTGAAGATGGCCAACAGTAAGGCAAATATTGGGCTAATAGAAATATGAAGGCTTTAGTTGCTCCAGATGAGCTGGAGACAAACAAATCTAATAAACTTATTAGAAGAATATTGGGAGGGGTGGAGCCAAGATGGTGGAGTAGAAAGACTCACGTATGCTAGCTCTGAACCCACAGCCCATATATTTCCTGCAAGAAGAACTCCCCATGAATTCTGGAGCACTGCAAGGCACGCAGAAACAAAGTGGAAAAGATTTCCGTTCCAGAGAGTCCTGGAGAGAGGTCCCCAGGGGTCCGTTGCACCCCGGAAAGCGGAGCCCACCCCTGTGCTGCCCTGGCCACGCTGCCAAGAGGAGCCAATACAAGCAGGCTTCAGGGACAGAATCTCTGGCAGGCGGGAAGGTCCCTCCACCTACAGACGCTGCAGGTCAGTGAGAGAGACTTCTGGGCTGGCCGAGAGGGGAGCAGGGTGTCTCCGTGGCTCGGGCCCCCTCGGGAGGCAGCGGCAGAGGCAGCGGCAGAGGCAGCAGCGGCGGCCCCCAGGACTCCTGGACAAGCAGGCAGAAGTTCACAGCCATTACTGAAGGTCTCTGCATAAACCCCCTGAGGGAACTGAGCCTGGGAGATGGCCCTGCCCCCACCCGCTCCATTACTGAGGGTCTCTGCATAAAGCCCCTGAAGGAACTGAGCCTGGGAGGCAGCCCTGCCCCCACCCAAGCACCAGAACTTAAGCTCACATTGAATAGCAGTCATGCCTGCCGCAGAAAGCCCATTTGAATCTCAGACCCCAAGCACTAGTTGGGCGGATCTAGGCGGGGGTGGACAGGAATCTCAGAAGTCAAGCAACTGGCTGGGAAAATGCCCAGAAAAGGGAAGAAAAATAAGACTATAGACAGCTACTTTGATGGGGTATAGATGTTCCCGCCGTTCAATTCTGATGACGAGGAACTATTCTTACCATCAGGGAAAGACATGGAGGTCAGGGCCTCTGTATCCCAGACATCCCAGGTGAATGTCGGGTGGGCTCAGGCCATGGAAGAGCTCAAAAAGGATTTTGAAAATCAAGTTAGAGAGGTGGAGGAAAAACTGGGAAGAGAAATGAGAGAGATGCAAGAAAAGCATGAAAAACGGGTCAATACGTTGATAAAGGAGACCCAAAAAAATGCTGAAGAAAATAACACCTTGAAAAATAGGCTCACTCAATTGGCAAAAGAGGTTCAAAAAGCCAATGAGGAGAAGAATGCTTTCAAAAGCAGAACTAGCTAAATGGAAAAAGAGGTTCAAAAGCTCACTGAAGATAATAGTTCTCTCAAAATTAGAATGGAGCACATGGAGGCTAATGACTTTCTGAGAAACCAAGAAATCACCAAACAAAACCAAAAGAATGAAAAAATAGAAGAGAATGTGAAATATCTCATTGGAAAAACAACTGACCTGGTAAATAGATCCAGGAGAGACAATTTAAAAATTATGGGCCTACCTGAAAGTCATGATCAAAAAAAGAGCCTAGACATCATCTTTCATGAAATTATCAAGGAAAACTGCCCTGAGATTCTACAACCAGAGGGCAAAATAAGTATTGAAAGAATCCATCAATCACCACCTGAAAGAGATCCAAAAAGAGAAACTCCTAGGAACATTGTGGCCAAATTCCAGAATTCCCAGGTCAAGGAGAAAATATTGCAAGCACCTAGAAAGAAACAATTCCAGTATTGTGGAAATACAATCAGGATAACACAAGATCTAGCAGCTTCTACATTAAGGGATTGAAGGGCTGGAATAGGATATTCCAGAAGGCAAAGGAACTAGGACTCAAACCAAGAATCACCTACCCAGAAAAACTGAGTATAATACTTCAGGGGAAAATATGGTCTTTCAATGAAACAGAGGACTTTCAAGCATTCTTGATGAAAAGACCAGAGCTGAAAAGAAAATTTGACTTTCAAACACAAGAATGAGAAGAAGCATGAAAAAGTAAACAGCAACGAGAATTCATAAAGGACTTACCAAAGTGAACTGTTTACATTCCTACATGGAAAGACTATATTTGTAACTCTTAAAACTTTTCAGGATCTGGGTAGTTGGTGGGACCACACACACACACATACACACACAGACACACGTACACATATGTGTGCACACAAATATAGAGACAGAGAGCACAGAGTGAATTGAATAGGATGGGACCATATCTGAAAAGAAATTAAGGTAAATGGTGAGAGAGAAATGTAGTGGGAGGAAAGAGGGTGAAATGGAATGGGGTAAATTATATCTCATTCAAGAGGCAAGCAGGAGACTTTTCAGTGGAGGGAAAAAGAGGAGAGCTGAGAAAAAAACAAGAAGTTTACCCTCATCACATTTGACTAAAGGAAGGAATAAAATGCACACTCATTTTGGTATGAAAACCTATCTTACAATACAGGAAAGTGGAGGAGAAGGAGATAAGCAAGGGAGGGGATGATGGAAGGGAAGGCAATGGGAGAAGGGAGCAATTTGAAGTCAACACTTGGGGAGGGACAGGATCAAAAGACAGAATAGAAACAATGGAGGGCAGGATAGGATGGAGGGAAATACAGTTAGTCTTACACAACATGACTATTATCGAAGTCATTTGCAAAACTACACAGATAGGGCCTATATTGAATTGCCTGCCTTCCCAAAGGGAATGGGTGGGGAGGGAAGGTTGGGGAGGATTTAGAACTCAAAGTTTTAGGAACAACTGGTTAGTATTGTTGTTGCTACTAGGAAATAAGAAATACAGTTATTGGGGAATAGAAAGTCATCTGGCCCTACAGGACAAAAGAGAAGATGAGGACAAGAGAAGGGAGGGATGATAGAAGAGAGGGCAGATTGGTGATAGGGAACATTAGATTGCTCGGTGTATTGGGGTGGGGGGAGGGGATAAAAGGGGAGAAAATTTGGAACCCAAAATTTTGTGAAAATGAACATAAAAAGTTAAATAAATAAATTTTTATTACGAAATTTTGTTTACCAACAAGAAAAAAAGAATATTGGGGGATAAAGGGATGTTGAGAGCTTTGTTCATATGAGTGAACAGATTCATTTTAAATTCAAGGGCAGAAGGAGGTTGCCCACCACAAACATGCCCACCCAAGTAAAAACAAATTCTTTCTTACACTTGGACAGTACACACTCTCAAATGGACTGGGCAACTTTCTATTGGTAGGCCACTAGCCAGTGTGCCTTCTGTGGTTCTGCTTCATCTGTACACCACATGAAATAAATATCATCATTTTGGGATTCTCTTTTTAAAAAAAAAACAACAAAAAAACCCCAACTCTTACTTCATCCATTTCATGAAATTCTAGTTGAACTATTGAGGCTTTGCTTATAAATATTTTATTGTCATTCTTTTCCTCTGGGTTTGTTTCTTAAGCATCCCTACCACCATAATAACTCTTTTTAATGGGATTCTTTTATTGTTTTCTCATTCTTCAAGCTGATTTCCTCACTTTGGATTTTATGTTAGGATCATATACTCCTCTCGTTTTGAAGAAGGGAGGATATTTGGCATGAACATATGTCCTCTTGTGTCTTTCTGCTGCTTTCTTGGGAATGTGACATTATTTCAGGATCCCAGAAAGAGCACAAGCTGAGAAGCAGAAAATTTTCAGTGCTCCTAAAGTAGTCTGATTATTGACCTGCAGGTCTGTGCTTTGCATGTTTCTGAAATAGTTTTGAGTCTGAGTAACACAGTTGTATGTTTGCCCTGATTGGAATTCCAGTAGACTCCTGATGTACTCAGCCACTGTTGGCCAGATGGAAATATTTGCTAGTTTGGTGTGATGAAACTACAAATTCACTTTTGATCTGATATTTTTGAAGTATTTACTCCTCTTCTATTTCAGGGTAGGGCAGAAATTGGAGCTGAGTCCCTATTCTGTCCTAGAGGTCAAAGCCACACAACTGCTCCTTGCTTCTG
Organism: Bettongia penicillata ogilbyi; assembly: GCA_023548195.1. Classification (NCBI taxonomy): domain Eukaryota; kingdom Metazoa; phylum Chordata; class Mammalia; order Diprotodontia; family Potoroidae; genus Bettongia; species Bettongia penicillata. The sequence goes on along the minus strand of JAJHZJ010000271.1, from coordinate 5,696,254 downwards.
AATTTTCTTCTTGCTCAGTAGTATAGTCTAGGATTTATGACCACTCTTGACCCTGGAATGCCCCCTCCCCAAGACACAGTTCTTCTTAGTTCAACAATGGATCTGTGATCTGGAAATGGATAGTAAGAGACAGAGTTGCCAGTTGACACCCATTCCTATATCCTACACTAGGTCGGACCCTCTGTGCCTGACCTGGGACCTCTTCATGTCTTGGTGCACAGCATTAGCCCCCTTTCAGTCTCTGTGCTAGAACCCTCCATGTGTCAGTTTCTGGTTAGATGCTATCCATAGTATCTCCATACCTCTGTCTTCCTTTGCTAACCTTGGCTGGGGAAATGATTCACTGTGATTTTCTTTTTCTTGGATTACCCAATCAGGACTTGATCTGCTGCCCTTTCTAGATCTTTGTGGAGGGTGTGTGTGTGTGTGTGTGTGTGTGTGTGTGTGTGTGTGTGTGTGTGTGTGTGTGTGTGTGTGTGTGTGTGTGTGTCCAGAGAGAGAGAGAGAAAACTATTTGAGGACTTGTCACTATGTATTTATACCGTTATTGCTTAGTACAGTTGCTCACTCACAATAGATACTTGCTAAATGTTTGTTCACTTAAGTTGAATTTTTGTTTCATCCTTTTATTGAAAGTCAAATAGACAAGGTGGGATCAGATCTTGGAGTTAATTTGCTCCATCATTGTCTAGGAATTTGTTGTTTAAAACTGAGGAATACAATGCTTTAGAATAGGGGTTCTTAAGGTTTTTTTGTCATAGATTCCTTTTTCAGTCTGATGAAGCCTAGGGACCATTACTTGGAACATTATTTTAAAATATATACAATAAAATACATAGAATTACAGGAAGGTAACAATCATTTCTTAACCAGATGCTATATATCAGGCATTGTAAGTGCTTTAAGAATATTAGCTCATTTAATCTTTATAGCAACCATGGGAAGTAAGTGCTATTAATTTCCCCATTTTGCAGCTGAGGAAACTGCCAAGGTTAAATGACTGCAGAGGTTAAATGACTAGCCCAAAGTCATATAGCCAGTAAATATCTGAAACCAGATGAATTAAAATCTTTCTTATCTCAGGCCCAGTGCTCTATCCATGGTCACCTAGTTGTCTCTAGGAAACCAATTATATTGAAATAAAAATGTGACTTTTTTCCCTTCTAAGTGCATAGATCCCCTGAAATCTATCCATGGTCCCTTTTGTGGGTCTCTGTGTCCTGGATTAAAAACCTCTGTTTTGCAGCTATATTCCTCTTTATCTACTGTTTTCAGACAGTGCAAAATATAAGAACACAAACATAATTTGCTCATTGAATAACATCTGCTTTTGAACTAAGGGTTCATTGACTATGACCTGAGTGGCACAAACTTGTCAGTCTTTTAATAGGAAATCATATTCAGTAGATATTAAATGATGAATGGAAAGATGAGATGAATGGAAAACAGGAGAGGTTGTGGAAGGATTCTGTCTTGTAGCTTCGTCCTTAGCTGATTTTGATGCATTTTTTTCAGAGAATGAAACAGTTATGCCCTGCATTTTGAGACTATATTCAGATATTTCTCTTGTCGATTAATTCTTGTTGGTTTTCTGCACATGGAAACAATGAACTTCCTGAATTAAGCCAGAGTTTTATTGGTGAATGGATTGCAACTGTTTGTCTTCACACTTCTGTCTTTCCACACCTACAGAGTCCACAGTGATTGCTGTAGTTCTCAAATAACTCCAGGCTGTGGAAACTCATTACATGTTGCTCTCAGCAGTAAGGCCAGAGGGTCTGGTGAGCTTACCACATAAGGGAATCAGGATGCTGCAGGTATGAGCTGAGGGTAGAAATTTCTTCAGAGCAATGCCTTTCCAACACTGCCTCTTATGGTAATATCAGGGAAAGCCCCAGTAACATATTCTACAGCCCCCTGCCCTCAAATATCTATGAAACCTGGGGCCATTTTATATCACAGGGTGACTTCTTTGATCTGAGAAGACTGGTCCACACCCTGACTTGCTCTTATTAAAAATAGATAGACAAAACCAAACATGTTCCATTCTGTCCCTGCTGCATCCCACACACTCCCCTATTCCACCCCCAACTTCCAAAGACTGGAGAACCTTCCTGGGTTTCAAAACCTCCTGGAGGAAATCCTAAGGATTTACAACTGGTTGCTCACATTTAGGAACAGTGTCATCAGTGTGGCAGCTGTCCTGAATATAACCTTGTCCAAATATTTTGAGTCATAAACTATTATTATGGTTTGATATTCTCACTATGGCTCTCTAGAACCAGTCCATAGGCAATCCCCATGAATCACCAGTGTCTGGCCTTGGCCAATTATAGATAGTCTTATTCCTAAGAAGTATTATAGGTGCTGCTGTCCTATCAGCTGACTGATGCTGAAGCTGCCCCCAAAAAGGTGCTGGAGCCAGATCTAACTGGCTTGCATAGTAGTGTAATTTTCTATATGATCATTTATACCTCAGAAATTGGCAATGCAAATCAGGGCTTGGTTTGTTGTTTTATTGATTGTCTAGAATTAAGAAAGTTTGAATAATGTTGATTAGATTTTAAATTGTATGTGCTACATTTTTCTGAGAGAGCCTGCTTGTTAAACATTTACCAGGACACCCTTGTGTTGCTGTATAGGCATTGTTTCAGTTCAGCAGAAGCCTAGTGGAAGGCTTAGAAATGAAGTCACCACCACCTGAAGACTAGGCTAGTAGTAGTAGTAGTAGTAGTAGTAGTAGTAATAGTAATAGTAGTAGTAGTAGTAGCAGTAGTAGTAGTAGCAGTAGTAGTAGCAGTAGTAGTAGTAATAGTAATAGTAGTAGTAGCAGTAGTAGTAATAATAATAGTAGTAGTATTAGTAGTGGAGGAGGAAGAGTAATATAATAAAAATAAAGAAGATATTTCAGATAGTACTTGAAGTTTTGCAAAGTTTCCATCCATTATCTCATTGGAGCCTCATAACAACCCTGCTCCAGCCTTTTTTCTATTTCTCAATTTATTTCGGTGGAGAGCAAACACAATCATTTGCTTCCTGTGCTGCTGTGTGTAGTAGAGGTGTATTATGTGTGTTCCTGAGAAGACAAGAGGTCGTGTCTTCAGTTCAGACATATCCCTCTCACCTCTTTGTGGCTGCTAAGAGTCTTGCTCTGATCTCTACCTCTTCTTTCATTGTGACCACTCTTCCCTTTCTCCTCCATTCACTTTTGTAAGCCTTGCTGTGATGCCATAATAACAGACTATCTCTTGCTCTCCCCTTTTCAGGGTCACCAAGAACACGTAAATAATTATCATTCTCTTTATCATCAAAATATAGTTTTGCATGAATTATTGCCTACTTATATTCAGCTTCTAATCTATGACAGACTAAACCGAAATATAATCACTCACCCAGTAAAATAAAATCACCAAACAAAACCCTAGATAAATAGCAAGGCCTTGCTATGGCTCTCTCAGAAAAATAAACTCATTCAGGGAGCTATGCACAATCTTCAGCCTTTTGTCATTGTAGCCATAAATAAAGGAGGGAGAATACACGAATGCTGCATGTATGTGGTCTTTTCCCTTGGTAGTTGTGTAGCCCAGAGCATGGCTAAGATGAGCTGCAGAAATATGTGTTTACTTACATTGGAAGCTGTGGGTGGAGGTCAAAGGGAAACTCTTGCCCTTTGCATCCAGTTTGGCTCAGAGCCACATACTGAGGTTACCTAAGGTAAAAATCATCATTTTTTCCCCCAGCATTTGTTACAAAATGTGTTGTACATCATAAGCACCAATGCGATGTTTGTTGAATTGCATTGAATGTGTAAATTGTCTTCAGAAACCCTGAGTAGATCAGGCAGGGACAGGAGTGATTGTATTGGATAGCGGAAAGTCAGCTTCTCCAAGGGAAGCTCATTTAGTTCTTTAGCTGAGGAGATTTTAATTTTTTTCTTTGGATCCTTGGTCCCTACTTTTGTACCTTATGCATAAAAGATACCCCATATGTATTAGGTGGATTGATTAGCAATGGTTAAAATAGTTTGGAACTAGATTGTAGAGATCCTTGAATATGAAACATTATCATTTCAGCAGTAAAGAGGCATTGGATATTTTTTTTGAACAAGACAATAAAGTATAAAATACTTTAAAAAGTTTTGTCCGGTAATGATCTTTAGGGTACTTTGGAGAGGAAAGAATAGTGGTTCTTGACCTTGGTCTAAGAATCCCAAAGGGATCTGAGGATAGATTTTAGGGGCTTGTATCACCAAGTCAGTATCTACAGCACTGGTGGTGACTATGAATATGCCAGCATAGTTCTTAATCACGAAGTGTAACAGACTTTCCATAGAGAAAGCAGAAGAAAAACATTTATTCAGACACCAGAAAGCCAAATCTATCATAGTAGCCAAGAAGTCAATACACATTAGAACTGCAGGAGACAAAGGCATTTCCAAGCCCCCCTCTCCCTACAAACAAATACTCAGGAGCCTAGTTGTCTGCCTGCCTGTATCCTTTCCAGCTCTGACTAGCCTGACGAATTTCCTCCTGGTTCTGCTCCATCCTTCCTGTTCCACCCATTCAACAAGCTCCTCCTACCATATGTAGGGGCAGCTAGGTGATGCAGTGGATAGAGCACCAGTGCAGGATTCAGGAGGACACTTGACACTTACTAGCTATGTGACTTTGGACAAGTCACTTAACCTCAATTGCCTCTTCCTGGGCCATCTCCAGTCATCCTGATGAATATCTGGTCACTGGATTCAGATGGTTCTGGAGAACAAATGAGGCTGGTGACCTGCATAGCCCTCCCTCACTCAAAACAAAGTCAAGTGCAAGTCATGTCATCATTTCTCTGATGGCATGGTCTTCTTTGGCAACAAAGGACAAACATATACACCCGCCACATGTGATTTAGGCTTCTATGGGATTTAAGCAGGTCATGTGGGCCTATTACTGAATGGGAAAGATCTTGCCATTTAAATTACCATTACAGGACTACATGAATTTAGTTGTAGGAAACATTTATTTTTAATAAACCTCTAAATGAAATTTGACATTTCCTTTAATTATTTAAAAACATTTTTTGAGAAGGGGTCCACAGGTTTTAACCACATGGTCAGAAGGGGACCTGACATCAAAAATGGTTAAGGATCCCTGACATGGAGAAATAAGACAAGTTGGATGATACCAATGTAGCATGAAAGGATAGAGAGGGAGAAGAGTAGAAAGGAAAGAAGAGATTACAGAGACATTTTTTTATTTTTATTTATTTATTTAACTTTTTTACATTCATTTTCACAAAATTTTGGGTTCCAAATTTTTCTCCCCTTTTATCCCCTCCCCCCACCCCAATATCCCAAGCAATCTAATTTTCCCTATCTCCAATCTGCCCTCTCTTCTGTCATCCCTCCCTTCTCTTGTCTCCATTTTCTCTTTTCTCCTGTAGGGCCAGATGACTTTCTGTTCCTCATTAACTGTATGTCTTCTTTCCTAGTAGCAACAATACTAAACAGTTGTTCCTAAAACTTTGAGTTCCAAATTCTCCCCATCCCTCCCTCCCCACCCATTCCCTTTGGGAAGGCAGGCAATTCAATATAGGCCATATCTGTGTAATTTTGCAAATGACTTCCCTGATAGTCTTGTTGTGTAAGACTAACTGAATTACCCTCCATCCTATTCTGCCCCCCATTGTTTCTCTTCTGTCTTTTGATCCTGTCCCTCCCCAAGTGTTGACTTCAAATTGCTCCCTCCTCCCTTTGCCCTCCCTTCCATCATCCCCGCCCTTGCTTATCTCCTTCTCCCCCACTTTCCTATACTGTAAGATAGGTTTTCATACCAAAATGAGTGTGCATTTTATTCCTTCCTTTAATCAAATGTGATGAGGGTAAACTTCTTGGTTTTTTTTGTTTTTTTTTCCTCAGCTCTTCTCTTTTTCCCTCCACTAAAAAGTCTCCTACTTGCCTCTTAAATGACATATAATTTACCCCATTCCATTTCACCCTCTTTCCTCCCACTACATTTCTCTCTCACCATTTACCTTAATTTCTTTTAAGATATGGTCCCATCCTATTCAATTCAATCTGTGCTCTCTGTCTCTGTATGTGTGTGCATGTGTGTATGTGTGTGTGCATGCATGCATGTACATGTTTGTGTGTGATCCCACCAACTACCCAGATACTGAAAAGTTTTAAGAGTTAGAAATATTGTCTTTCCCTGTATGAATGTAAACAGTTCACTTCTGGTAAGTCCCTTAAGACTTCTCTTTGCTGTTTACTTTTTCATGCTTCTTCTCATTCTTGTGTTTGAAAGTCAAATTTTCTTTTCAGCTCTGGTCTTTTCATCAAGAATGATTGAAAGTCCTCATTACAGAGACATTTTGTGGAAAAATAGACATGATATAAAGACTGACAGTGTAAAGATGAAGGTAGAGTGAGGAATAAAAAACACAAACATGACTTTAATGTGGAAACCTGAGTGACTAAGACAATATTCACACCATTAACAGAAATGAAAACAGAAAGAAAACTGATAATCAGTTTTTGGAGGAAAACAGTTCATTTGACCTTAAATATGTTGAATATGAAGTAACACTAGGACACTGAAGCAGAAATGACTCTTGGAGATTTAACACTGAAGTTCAGAAGACTGGCCAGGAAAGGAAATAATGATTTAGGACTCATCCACACGGAGGTAATAGTTGAAATTAGGAGAGTAGATGAGTTCAAGGGAGACACTATAGTGATTGCTGAGCAAATGATCAAGAAATGAACCTTGGAGGTTGCCCAAATTGGGAGATGGGAAAATGAGAAAGATGGTAAGAGACAAAGAGAGCAAGGGTATTGCAGTGGTAGGAAAGCCAAAGGAGTAGATGTTTTCAAGGACAATATAATGATCAAAATATGTTGTTGTAGAAAGGCCATGGATAATGTGGTCTGAGAAATTGCTTCTGCTTTTGCTAGTTGGGAGGTCATCAGTGACCTTTAGGTTGTGAGTGGATGGGTGAGAACAGGCCACATTATAGGGTATTTTAAGTAGCTTGAATGTGGTGGAAAGAGTATTAAATTTGGAGTTGGAGGTTCCAAGTTCAAATCTCAGTTCCATTATTTACTACCTTTGTCACTTTGGGAAGTCACATCTCTCTTTCCTTGTTCATAACATAGGGGACTTCAATTAGATCATCTCTTTTAGCTCCAAATGCTAGGGGTTCTAACAGTTAATATGACAACCCTATATGGTATGTTGTGGCTTGATTTGTTAAGGCCTCTGAGGAACTAATTAGTACTATAGAAGTATTAATGTAGCTTATTATACAGATAGACATAAATAAAACTATACAAATAGATCAATTAATAAAAATAACTAATGTTTATGTAGTGCTTTCTATGTGCCAGGCACTGTTCTAAGCACTGCAATATTGTCTCATTTGATCATTACGACCTTGAGAGGTTTGTGCTGTTATTATGCCCATTTTATAGATGAGGAAACTGAGACTGAGTAAGTGACTTACTCAGGGTCATACAGAGTAAGCCTTGGTGGCTGGATTTGAAATCAGGTCTTTCTGACTCCAGATCTAGTACTCTATCCACTGTGTCACCTAGCCACCTCTAATCAAGAAGTATTTATTAAATCCTTTGAAACAAATGAAAAACCTGAGAGACAGAGTTTCTGGGAAATTAACGCCTATCAAATAATCAATAAAGTGATGGGCAGGGGTTTCTCTCAGTAACCAAAGACACCTAATGGAGACAGTGAATGCCTTAATTTTGTTTTTTGAAAGGGAATGCCCTTGATATGAGAAATTAACCTTGATTGGTGAACAATTAATAATGGGGTGGGTGGTTAAATGAGATGAGCTAAGTCGTCATCTCTTCCTGCTGAGAATGTGGCTTGATCATAAGACTCAGCCACCTCCAGCAATCTTCTTCACTGTCACCCTAAATTCTAATGGAGCGGTTCAAGGGCATAGGCTTGATGCTTTAGGACTGGAATTCACCTAGATTAGATTCTGTTTACACCCCAGACAGAAGTAAAGTCTCCTAGTTGGGGGGGTGGGGGCACGTGAAACATATTCTCAGATTTTGGGCCATCTCATCTATCAGCAAAGTCCTTCAAAGATTTACTGAGTAGTTTATAGACTACTGGTCCCTGAATGAGGAAAGGAAGAGGAAAAGCCTTAATCCTAATTTAATAATTAGTTGCTACTATATTAGAAAAATAATTTCTGTCACCTTTATAATGCTAAAAGCACTGAACTGTGAGTCTTGAGTGAAATAAAGAAATACCTCAAGCATCTTACTACAATCTAGTTGAAGAAAGCAGCAAATATATTTATATATATATGTGTGTGTGTGTGTGTGTGTGTGTGTGTGTATAAAGAGAGAGAGAGACAGACAGGCAGGCAGGCAGGCAGGCAGGCAGGCAGGCAGGTGATACAACAGATAGAGTGCCTGACTCAGGAAGTCTTCTATTCAAATTCTGCCTCAGGTACTTATTGGCTTTGTGACCCTGGGCAATTCAGTTTAATCCCCCAGTAGCCTTAGTTACCACAAACATAAAATGGGCATCATGATAATAATACCTACCTTCAAGGGTTGTTATGAGAATCAAACAATAGAATATATACTTATGTACACACATATATGTATATATACACACATCCCTAAACGAACATGTATATATGTTTCTATAGCAAAACACTTTGATCATTTTATATTTAAATATATTTGCAAACCTTATTTCAACATGTAAATGTTATCTTTTATTATTTTTATTTTCATTTAAAAACCTGACAGCACAAGGCACTATATGATGAATGCCAAATGCATGGTTCAGACAGTCAGTGTCATACCAGAGGAGGGTAAGATCATTTGTGAGCTGGGGGAGGGCAGGGCCTGTCTTTTGCCTTTCTTTGTACCCCGAGTTTAGCACAACATCTGGTACATAATAGGGCCCTTAATCTTACAGTCTTGGGCAATCAGAAGAAATTTCAGAGAAGAAGTGGTAATTAAGCTGGGTGAATATTCAATAATTAATATTTATATGGCACATTAAGGTCTACAAAGTACTTTTCATACATTATCTCATTTGAGTTTCACAACCTGTTTTACAGATGATGAAAGCGACGATAATAGGTGTTAAAAGTGAGTGATTTGTCTGAGCTTGCATGCGTTGAAAAGGCTGGATTCAAACCCATGTCCTTTTGAGTCTAAGCCCCCTTTCTACCTATACCACTTTGTCTCTAACACGCGAGTAACATAGTAACGGTAAGATGAGAAGGTCATTCCACTGGTGAGTGGAAAGAGGGAACATGCATTACTTCCTGAACAATGAGATTAAAACTTCTCTATTGTGTAGCATTTGATGATGTAGGTACTCTAGGTATCATAATTTCTTTTGTAAAAGTGGCAGTACTTGAAACAAACACATCTTCCTTAAATACCATTCACTCATGACTAGGAGGTGGAATCTATTTCTAACACAAGGGTTCTTGACTTTCATTGTGTCATAGACCTCTTTGAAAGGCTCATGAAGCCTACTTCTCAGAATAATGTTTTACATGCATAAAGTGCTGGCTGTATATACCCCATGCATAAGAATACAAAGGAAATTTAATAACATTGAAATAAAGATGTCATTTTTTTTCTGTATTCAGTTCACAGATTCCCCTGATATCTAAGTATAGACCCACTGATCATCTATAGACTACAGGTTAAGAACCACTGGTCTAAGACTCATCATTTCTGGCATAGTTCATAGCACAGCGGATAGAGTGCTGGGCCTGGTGTCAGGAAGACTGGCATTCAAATCCAGCCTCAGAAACTTAATAACTGTGACTTTGGACAAGTCATTTAACCTTTATATGTCTCAGTCACCTAGTGTATAAAAATGGGGATAGCAATAGCTCCTCTCTAAGGATTGTTATGGGAATGATTGTAAAACACTTAGCACTGTGCCCAGGGCATAGTAAGCATTATATCAATATTAGCTATCGTTATCATAGTATGAGATGGGAGTGGTGGGGGTGGTGTTAACTTTTTTTTATTCTCAGTTTGGAAGTGGGCCGTGGTTATCCTAAACAGTTACATTATTTTATCAGAATATAGGAGCAGCGCTTTTTCTTATGGAGCTGCAGAAAATTGACAAATTCTGATTCCCTACAACAAATGCTCTTTGCTTCCAAGTCTTAACAATATTGCTACCACAGAGAAGAAAAAAAGGTACTGAGTTCAACATCAGAATTCTTTTTCCCAAAGGAAATATTTATAAATGATGACTAATTATAGTTGAAATAAGACCACTCGTGTAGACATCAGGTATATTATGGCTTCTGTGGGCTGTTTTGGGAAACTGACCACAATTTATAAAATTATTTCTGTAAGAAATCCAAGCAATTGACTCACAAACAAATTTGAGAGAATAAAACCTATTCATATGTTGGGTTCTATAGGCACTTACTTTTCTTAATAAGTTTCTGATCCTTTAATGTCAAGGTGTTGATAAATCATTACAGACTAGAATTATAGATTCATCAGCTTAAAACTGCAAGGTTCCCTAAAACTCATCTAGCCCCACACCTTTAATTTGGTTATGAGGGAACAGAGGACTCACAGAGGTCATTTACTTTGCATAGGCCACACAAGTTCTAAGTGCAAAAGCCAGGGCCCAGGTCCTCTGACTGAAAATCCAGCACTCTTTCTGTTACCTGCTGAAGATCAAAAGTATTTTATTTTGTAGCTGTGGGCTTAGAAGGCTTATTTTGTCCACTTTGACCGGAGGGATATATGTGCCAGTCGATTGTATTTGCTGTGGTACTTAGAGGCTTTCACGGAAGAGAGAAACTGTCCAGCGAGGCTAAAAGCAGCAGGTCTTTTTTCTAGACTCACTTTAATTCACTCTAAAGAACACTTGAAACCTAACCTGAGACACCTAGAGCTATGGGTAATCAATGAATAAGCATTTCTTAAGTGCTTAGCATGGGCCAGGCACTGGGTCCACTCTTGAACACATACACACACACACACACACACACACACACACGCATGCACACACACACAGAGCAAAAACAGTCTTATGTTGGAGACTGCATAATCATCAATGGATACAAGGAAGATGGAAAGGAAATGGAAAGTAGCCTTAGAATGGAAGGCAGGTGGTGGCACTAGATAAGACCTGTTGGAGAAGGTGGCACATGAGTTTAGTCTCAGAGGAAGCCAATGATTCTACAAGATAGGAGGTTAGCAGGGAGAATATTCCAGGCATGAGAGACAGTCAAAAATCCCTGAGACAGCTGCTGCACAAGGGAAATTGACTCAAAAGAAATGATATATATAGGTATCAACCACCAGAGGTCTCAGTTGTTGGGCTTCCAGTGCTATGATCTTTTTGGCTGCAGCAAGAGGAAGGGATCTGATGATCTATCAAGAGGATTCCCTTGGCTGGCCCCACCCAGATTGTGCCAAGCTCTATCACTCCTTCTTGTTTGATAGGGAGTTGCATACTATGTTATAGTCCATGCCAGACCTGTTAAGTAATTAATACAAATGGACAGGGATTTTATAGGGAATGGCAGGGTCTTACTCGGGTGCATTTCACTGTTTACTCAACTTTGATATCAACAGTATGCAAGGAGATGCCAAATATTATCCAGTGAGGTGTGCCTGAATACAGCACTGAGCTAGAAATTTCTAGCATGATAGATTCCACATTCCCAGAAAATGGGGTCAGGCAAAGATGTTAATTAGGAAGGGGGAGGTGGGGCAGGAACATGTCTAGATCAGAGGTACACAAGTGTACACAAGCCTTACAAACCTCACTTTCCCCCCTCAAAAGAAAAATCAGGGATTTTTCTCCCTTTATACTACCAGTCTCTGTGTGAAACCAATCAAGCCATATTGGCTGAGCATTTAATCTGTATAAGGCATGAGTATATGCATAGATTGTCAAAGGTGGTCTGATGACACCATATAATGGCTGTGTGACTCATCATTTAAACAAAGCACCCCCAGGAAATCTGGCAATAGGGGCTGCACAAAACAAGGAAAGAAAATGTATAAACTAAGAAAAATCCTTCAAGGGGGGAAAATTCCATTTGCCTCAGACTGACAGTAAAGTAAGCAAGTGAAAACATAGTGCTTGGGGAAATTGAGAGGACCTACAAAAATGCAATCCTAACAGATATTACAGAAGGAACGTCATAAAATAAAAACCTAAATTCCTCAAAAAATGATGGCTGGCTGCTGTACCAGTCAAGAGCCTGGAGATTGCCTGCCATTGGAGAGAGATCTGAGTGATAAACCTTCTCCCCTTCTCCCCTAGAAAATGACTGCTGCAATCTGATAGAAGGAAGGAATTGGAAAACAAAATCTTTCTACATCATCAGGCAGAACTGGGTCCCCAGCTTCATAGGAGCACACAGGCCACTTTCAGCCAAGCGATCAGATGGAAGCATCAAGTGTTTTTTAACAATGAATAGGAAAACATTTTTGAACAAAATACCACTTTGCAGGATTTTAGAGTGGTTTGATGTTTCAAATTAAAACGCAGGTTCATTTTCTCTCTGGGTGAAAGGTTGCTCTCTTGTTTCCAAGAAAAGGGATGAAGTGGTAGTAGGGGAAACTTTTGAAAAATCTTGTAACAAAGACTCAGTATTCTTATTACACCCCCACCCCCCACCCCAACACACACACACACTCACTCACCCACAAGTGTTTCACTGAGGTCCTTTTCTGAACCACAGATTATATTTCTTTCGAAATTTATTCCAATAAGATAAAGTAAAAGAGAAAAAAAAAAAAGAAGGGTTGGGGGATTCTTTGTTCTTACTCTGAATCCATGGGCCCAGTTGCGGGCCCACCCAGGTACTTCCGGACATTTTTCACTTTTTCTCAGTTTTTCCTTTAGATTGCCTGCAAGTTTAGGTTAGGGGACCAGAGTGGGATGACATTGGAGTACCCTTTAAGTATGGCAATTGCTCTGCTCATTGGAAACAGATGGAAGAGCTGCCCAGGGGATAGGAATCTCCACTTAACTTCCAAGGTGAATCTATGACCTTGTCAAGACTCTGCTCAGGGAGCTCCAGTGCTTTCTACTGCCTCCAGGACAGACATTGGCCTACTTGTGGCTCCTCAAACACTGTACTTCACCTCCCATCTCCAGGCCTTTGCACCAGTTATACGCCCTGCAAAAAGTGCTCTATTTACTTTCTCTGTCTCTGGGTCAGGATTTCCTTGGTTCCTTCTATATCCCTTAAGTCCCACTCTCTGTAGGAGGTGTTTTCCAGTCTTCCAAGCTGTTGGAGCCTTCTTCTCTTAGATTACCATCTGGATATATCTTGTATGTACCTGACTGCTTTACACACTGTATCCGCCATTAGAATGTGAGCTCCTTGCAGGCAGGGACCCCACTTTTTCCTTTTCTTGTATTCTCGACACTTAGTACAGTGCCTGACATGTAGTAAACATCTAACAAATGTTTGTTGGCTGGCTGGATGAATAATTATGGATGTCTTTTTGATCATTTGGATTAATTTATCTCCATTCATTGGGAAGTTTACCATAGCTTGGTAACTCTGTATTACTCTTGTTAACTCGATTAATGAAGTTCTATTGTGTTCATACTACTGAAGGGCTGCAAGACTGTTCTGTACCCTCTATGCTTTCTTTACATTTTGTTTATGTGACAAAACTCTATATTCTCATTGCCCTAGTTACAGCTTCTTATCAGGGCACATAAAAGAATGACTGTTGTCAAGGAGGGTATCTCCAAACAAATCCACATTTCCTATATGAAAATCTCTGTATTGTCTCTCATGACTTTAAGGAAGAAAAGTGTGATCTAAAACAAAGAGTACAAACCAGGAACCACCAAGAGTCCTCAATAGATAATCCATACAATTCATTGACAAGTCGGGTCAAAACGGAGCAAACAGGAAATTGTGCTGTTTCTTTCCTTTAGGATCATTTGCTTCCTGGTAGGAGAGGAATTTTTTTCAAGTTGAAAGTACCCTATTTCCTAAGAACAAAACTAAACCAGATTCCAATAAAAATTCCTAAGGAATTTCTCTATATTGGTGGAGGTTTCTGTCCTATTTATTGTCTGAAAAGAATTGTGCAAAAACATCTTTGAAGACTGTGAGTTGCTCTTGACACACCCTTTCCAAATATTCAGACTTTATCATTCTAGTAAAAATGTCCACAAGGATTTGATGTACTGCTTACTGTGCTTCCATAAAGGTCTGGCTTTTAATCTTTGGAAATTAAAACAGGGTGAACTTTCTGTTATAAAAACCTTGTCTTGGAGGCCAATTTATTATGCGGCCTTATTTCTACAGATTTAGACACCAAGGGGTTCAGAAAAAAAAAAAAGTGATATGGTGAGAGGACAACTGGCCAGCTAGTAGTTGAAGAAATGTTATAAATAAATTCAACCGATGATGGGACCCATCTTGTTCCCTTCTTCCTCCTAGAACTCTTTCTTCTCCCCTCCCCTCCCCTCTCACCTTTTCTCTTCTCCTGTGTCTCCTTTCCCCACCTTTGGTGACTTCTTTATTTTTCTTCAAAGCTGCCCTTTAAAAAAAAAACTGTAGGATTGTATAGGATTTAAAGCTGAAAAATCTTGAAGATCTTTCTAGCCCAACTTTCTCATTTTATAGATGGGGAGAAGGGAAGTCACACAGTCAACAGAGACACAACTTGTACCAAGATTGCCTCACTCTAAATCCCATTTTTCTTTCTGGAAGATCACAGACATACACAATTGCTTGAAGAAAGCAGTGTTGGGATGGTTTTGAGGAGAGCTGCATAATACGATTTATCCCAGGTCTTAAATCTTGTAGAGACTACCCTGGTTCTGATGGGATTTGCTCTATTACTTGGGCACATTACTTAATCTTGGTTCCTTCATCTTTGCATGGAAGGAATATCATTCACAATGCAGTATTATGTACTGAAAAGAATATTTAATAGACAGTATGAAGATCTGGTTCAAGTCTCAGTTTCAATTGTTTGTAGTGGTCCATTAGCATATCCCAGATCCTTCAGCCTATTCAGTCAATATCATTATCTATCTCACTACTTCTTACAATCCTCATTATCCCTTTTGCAACACCCCAAACAGGCAGATATAATATGAGCAGGCCCTGCAATGTAAGGCAGCTAGGTGGTGCAGTGGATAGAGCGTCAGAAATAACCTGAGTTCAAATTTGATCACAGATACTTCATAGCTGTGTGGCCCTGGGCAAATCACTTAACCCTGTTGGACTCAGTTTCCTCATCAGTTAAATGAGCTGGAGAAGGAAATGGCAAACCCCTCACGTTGACCTCATGAAGAGTCAAACATGACTGGAAAATGACTGAACAAAAAAGAACAAATAGGCAGATTTGCTAATGTCCCAGAAGAGCACAGACTCGAGAAAGGATGAAATGGACAGTTTGCAGATTGTCATCTGCGGTTCTGCCTGGTTTCAACTCTTCAGACCAAGATGGATCACCACCCCAGCCCCCCTTCCATCCCCACAGTGAGTCATCACTTAGCATCATGCTACTTCATTCAGCCTACTCTTTCTCTCCCCTCTGATTGCAGGGCTGGGAGGTAGAATACTAAGCTTTCCCCAAAGCCTTACTTGACAGAGGTCAGAACTTGGAGTCCCAGCTCAACCTGCTTTCCATCCACAACTTTATCTGGTTTCAACTCCACAAACAAGATGTCTCCAGGCACCACCTGGTATTCCCTCCTAGCTCCCTTTTTCCAGATGGATTTTTTTGTGTGTCGGGACTATTTTTTTTTATTTTCATCCCCAATATTCATCATAGTGCCTGGAACACAGTAGGCACTTAATGAATGTTTTGAATTTAATTGAACCTGCACAAACTTGTGGAAAGAGAAGTAAACAGATTCAAGAGAATAATGAATACAATAGTAACAACATTGCAGAGAAAGATAACTTTGAAATTAACTTTGATTAATGCCATGAAAAACCCTAATTCCGAAGGACCAGAGATGAAGCAGTGATAGAGGCGTGATGGACTCAAAATGAGGCATGCTTTTCTGAACATGGCCATTGAAGAGATTAGCCTTGATTGACTGTGAATATTTGTTAAGAGGGTTTTCTTTGCATTTTGTGTGATAGAGGGGTAAGTGGGATGACAGCAACATCAAAGCACTTTAAATAAGAATGCAAAATACCTAACACAGAGGAGAAGGGAGCAGGGAACAATCCTACCAGCATTTCTCAAACTTCAACTCCCCAAAGGTCCATAAAATGTTGGTTATATAAAAGGTGTCCTTCTTTTCACTTAGTACTCTCTCACAAGAGTTCATGCCCTGTTCCTTCTTTAAATCTCCAAATCCAACAGAATTCATCCTGATTTGGAGTGTCACAGATCAAGCATTTGAAGGCACCTCTGAACACATCTTGTTAAACTCTATTTTATAGATGAGGAAACTGAGGCTTAGAGAATGACAGGGACACAGAAGTACTATACACACTACAAAGAATTCTTTGCATAGAGATGCAATCTTAGGCAAGTCACTTTGCCTCTCTGAGATTCTGTTTCCTCAACGGTAAAAAGGGGGTAAGAATACATTATCAACCTCATAAGATTGTTAGGAGAAAAAAATGTGTTACAAAAAATCATAAATTTCCATAGGAAAAACTTGTGCCTTGCATGTTGTATTAGTGGAAATATTTTCCAAAATACTTTTCATTCACTACATCTTCAAGTCAGTCTTGTGAGGAAGTATTTTTATTCCTCTGTAATAAAGGAGAGAATGGCTCAACATGTTGAATAAAAAGGTCACATGACTAGTTTTTAACTGAATTTAAACACTAAAAAAAAAAAGAACATTTCCATATAAAGAGTAGAGCAGGAAAAAAAAAAGAGGATTGCATATGTAACTATGAATCTCCATTTTGTGCCAACAGTTCTAAAAAGAAACTTTGTAAGTCACACACATTACTTTCAAAACTGTCCTGCTTCTCTGTGCTTCCTTTTAAATTTCCTTCTGCTCTCTCCTGTGCATTTTAAATAAAATTCAGTAGACCTTTTTTAAACATTGCTATTGCTAACCTCCCTTCTCTATTTAAAAACAAAGAAAGAAATATTTGTGTCATAACAAATATACCTTTCATATGTGTCCAAAAATGGATTTTTTCCCTGCACCCTGAGCCTATTACCTCTCTTTTAGAAGCGGGTAACATGCTTAATCATTAGTCTTCTGAAGACATGGTTGCTTAGTCTTTCAAATTTGTTTTTCCCTTGCAGTGTTTTTGTCATATAAATTGTTCTCCTGTTTTTGCTCATTTCATTTTTTGTCAATTCATACTATAAAGGATTCAATGAAACAATATCTTTCAACATTTCTTATTGTGCAATAATATTACATTATATTAATTTACTACAATTTTTTATCCATTCCCTATTGATGTTTAACCCTTTATATTCTAATTCTTTTTCTTTTCTTTTTCCCTTCATCTTCCTTCCCTTCTCTTTCTCCTTTCCCTTTCCCCTTTCTCTTTTCCTTCCCCTTCCATTTCCTCTTCTGTTTCCCCATCCCCTTTCCCATCCCTTCCTTTCCCTTTTAAATCATTCCCTTTAACATCAGGGCGTTTGCTTCCCTCCATGACCACTTACGTCCCTGCATTTCCATAACAAACAGTTGGTGAAATTGAATTTGTTTGTGTTCAACCCCTTTGCCCATTTCAAATAAGAATGAGATTTCTCTTGCCTATTTCTTCTACCCTTTCCTCCATATTTATATATTCTTCTTTTCACACACTCCAGTTATGAGAAATAACAAGTTCTACTTTCTTCTTCTTTTCTACATTAGCAATTTTATCCTCCCTTCTCTTTCCCCTCTTCAGATCCTCAGAACACAATCCATCTACCCTCTCGAATGTGTAGTTTCCTTATTTAACTCATCAATACCCCTTGGAGACATAAAGACTCTGAAGGGACATTTATTTCTTTTCATGCTGTTATAACGTTAGCAATCTATCATCATACAATTCTTCCTAATTGCTCAAATACATTTACTTTTCTCTGGTTTTGTTTTGGATTCTTATGCTTATATTTTAGCATTTCTATTCAGCTTTGTCTTTTCATCAAAATGCTTGAAAGTCTTCTGTTAAAGGTCTATTATTTCCCTTTAGGAAAAAAAATCATTTTTATTTTGGATAATAAACCTATCTCTTTTGCCCCTGGAATGTGATATTCCAAGATCCACTCTGGCTTTTAGTAAAAGCTGCCAGGTCTTGCATGATCCAGTCTGTGGTTGAAATTTAATTCCTTTCTAAATGTTCACACACACACACACACACACACACATACACACACACAGGTGTATATATAACCTAGCACTTTGAACTTCACAGATCCAGGGGGCTTAACCCCAGAAGGTGGAGAGATCAGGGAGTGAGACCCAGGAGATCAAGAGTGAGACCAAGCAGGATCTCACTCAATTTAAAGGTTTTCAATGTAAACAAGTATTTATTAAGCATTTATTATATAGGAGGCACTGAGAATATGCAGACAAACAAAAAAACAAAATCTCTGTCCTCAAGGTATTCATATTCTACAGGAAGGCAGGGTGCAACAATAATGTAAACAGGTAGACAAATACAATGCATTTTGTTCTAGGGGGCAGAACCTGACCTTGGCACAATACCAAAGTCTAGGGATTGGAGCTGTAGATATGAATAAACTAAAGAAGACACTGACTGTAAGTAGAGATGCAGATGAAAAAAAAATTTCCATAAGAACTACATGAATACCTAGGAGACAAGAAACAAGAAAGATAAAATTAAATCAAAGCTCTCTAGCATTTCAGAACAGAATTTTAGGAACCTAGGAACCCTGGGCTAACCTGGTCTGAGCTCTTGGACCCACATGGGTTGCTACCACTTCAGGTAGCTTTCACTGTTCTTGTTCAGAGTTTTTACCCTTCTTGGGGCTGTCTGGGGTGCCTCACTCTCACTGCCTCAAGTATACAGAGTCCTACCAGCTACAACAATTTCTTGCTCCCCTCTGGGTATTTGCAGTTTGTTTGACTGTTCAGGTGCTGGCTTTGTTGGCAGCCCTCCTTTCTATTGGAAATGAGGTTCTGACTGTCTCCTGGTGCTATTATTAGGTGGAAGAGGTCACTGTATTTTCTCATTGGATTTGTTGATTATTATCTGGTCTGATGTGAACTACACGTTTTTGCTGGAGCGATTATGTGGATGCTGGACATTCTGTCTGGATTCAAGTAGACATCTTGGCAGGAAGTCAAATGGTTCCTCTCTAAAAAAAATAAAAATGAAAATCCGGGTTTCCTGACTCCGAATGCTGTGTTTTTTTGTATCATAACATACTATCTGGCTTCCCAGTTCATCCTTAACTCCCATGGCCCATATTTTAATTCCTCCTTAAACTTCCCTAAGGATTATTGCTCATTTGATCTCACACTTGCTCAAAATTGTGCTAATTATGTGATCCACAGAGTTCTCTCTCCAATCACAAATTCCTCTTTCTACTTTTCCTCTGAACTCCCAAACCTATCCTTTATCCTCGTAGTGATTCCCAATACCTCTTCTCCCTCCTGTTTCTCCAGTCCATTACCTCTGTTTTTATCTTTCTTTTCTTACACACACGCACACACCATCATCATCATCATCATCATCATCATCATCATCCCTAGAATTTATGTAGCGCTTCAAAGCTTAAACAGCACTTTATATATGTTTTCTGATTTAATTCTCATAACAACCCCATGAGAGAAAGTCTATTATCCCCATTTTGCAGAGGAGGAAAATGAGACTGAGAGGGGTTAAGTACCTTGTCCAGGGTCACACAGCTGGTGATTGTCTGAGGCTGGATTTGAACTCAGAAATTCCTGTTGTTTAAGTCTAGTCTTCTATCCACTGTGTCAGCTAACTCCATTTCTATGGTTTACTAGTAAAACTATATGTATATTCTATCCTCAAATCCCTTGTTCCATTGTCCCAAAGCCTTAACCCTGGGTTACTCTCATCCTCTTCCTGTTCTTTTTTGACTGATGTGCTACAGAATGCTAATTTAGAAAGTCACAAAACTGTCAGGTGAGCCCACCAGTCCATATTATCTATTAATAAATGGGCTCTTACTGCTACATGGCAAGGTTTTTATTCTTTCATGACTTACTGTCTACCACATTTTCCAAAGAAAAATTTCCATTCTCCCCTTAAACTGCCTGTAATACCCTAAGGAGCAGCTAGGTGGTGCAGTGGATAGAGCACTAATGCAGGAGTCAGAAGGACCTGAGTTCAAATCTCACCTCAGACACATGACACTCACTAGCTGTGTGACCTTGGGCAAGTCACTTACCCCAATCGCCTCATCCTGGGTCATTTCCAGTCATCCTGATGAATATCTGGTCACTGGATTCAGATGGCTCTGGAGGAAAAGTGAGGCTGGTGACCTGCACAGCCCTCCCTCACTCAAAACAAAGTCAAGGGCAAGTCACGTCATCATTTCTCTGATGTCATAGTCTTCTTTGGCAACAAAGAATGAACACATGCATTGGCAGAGGAACTCATCTGTGACTTTGAGAAAATGTTGTTCTGTCAGCTTTCAACTGTGTCCCACTCTCCATGACTCCATTTGGCAGAGATGCTGGAGTGGTTTGCCGTTTCCTTCTCCAGCCCATTTTGCAGGTGAGGAAACTGAGGGTTAAGTGACTTGCCCAGGGCCACACAGTGACTAAGACTTTGAACTGGGGAAGATGAGTCTTCCTGACTTCAGGCCTGCTTCTGAATCTGCTACACCACCTCGCTGCCCCTAGACTTCATTACAGCTTAGTCATTCCCCATGAGTGAGCCACTAAGTAACTGGAGTGCAACCAGATATTCATTTATTCACTTTTTCAATTAGCTAGCTTGCAGACTGGCTGCTATCACAGCACCTGGCTCATAGTAAGCGCTTAGTAACTGCTTGTTGACTGATTGAAACAAGCACAAATTATCACATATTCTGAATTCATGGAGTTAGAATTACCAAACTAAGAAAACGTAGAACTTGAGAGCCGGAAAGGTACCTTAGAAATCTTGCTATTGAAATTATTCAATCTGTCCCCTGAGACAAAAAGAGACAGATCTGAGGAAATCTGAGTCTCATTTTTGGTGGCACACAAAGCGGGGGTGAGATTGGGATTTCTCCTCTGTTCACAGGCTAACAGGAAACCTGGGAGGAAAGGGTGCTGAGACCATTCAGATGGAAGACTCCTTTCTTTCCCAAAGCTCTGACAAGTTTGTTCATAGACTTGGTGCTAGGAGAGACATAGGATATCTAACATGGAGTAGGGGAAAGAGGCTGTACTCAGGGTGGGGGATGGTGGTTTCCAATCCTGCTTCAGCTACTAGCTATGGGACCTGGGCAAGTCACTGAACATCTTGACCTCGGTTTTCTCCCCTATAAAAAGACTGGATTCCGTGATCTCTAAGTTACCTTCCAGCTCTTAAAACTAAGTTTTTATGATCCGCTTCCTCATTTAATAGGTTAGAGAACTGGCACAGAAAGTTTAAGTGAATTGTTCAAGATTATAAAAGAAGCAGGTGAAGTAGCCAGTATTTGAACTCAGTGTTTGGTGTTAAACTCAGTTTTTTATGCTAATCATGTTAATTGCTACCTCCTGATAGCTACCCTTTCTTCTCCTGTACTCTTTGTTCCTATGGATGGACATTGCCTCAGACAAACTGGGAAAGATCTTAGTTTAAAAAGACCAAGGTCTCCCTTTGCATTTGGGGTCAACGCCAGTCATCCTGATCTTGCCGCTGGACTTCAATGACCTTGAAGGAGATGATGAGGCCAATGACTTTGCACAGCTGTACCTCACTTAAATCCAATTCACTTACAAGTAAAGATATCATTGGTCCTCTTCAGTAACAAAGGAGAAGCAACAACGATTTGTTCCCCTCTCCTGTGGTCTAGTAGAGTCTTCTGAGATGGTATTGGTCTGATCAGCCAGTCAGACACACTGGACATTGACCCCAGTGGAGTGACGGCATCTTGGTCCTCTTCCAATTCAAAGACAACTAGCAATCCTCACTCCTCACACTGCCACCTCCAGCGATTGTTGTTTATTCTTCATTCTCAAAGAGGACAAATGAGATCAGGAGGATGATGTCTTGACTCACTCATGGATTGGAATTAAGTGAGGCAGAGCTGTACAAAGTGGTCAACCTCACTCTTTCCTCCAGAATCATCCAGTGACCAGAAAAAAGTCAAGACAACTGGAGATAACCCAGGATGCAGTAGGTGACCCTGACCTTTCTATAGATTATAGTGTCATGATTGACAACTGGATTTAGAACCAGAATATGCGGCTTCAAATCCTGACTTTATTATTTTCATCCTGTGTGGCCTTGCAGAAGTCTTTCTTTCTTCCGATGCTCTTATTTTCATTGATATGTATGGAATTCCCAAGGGTATGTGGGACCATGGTCTCCACAATGTAAGCTCTGACATATTAGGGTCTGTTTATCTTGATCTGAAAAGCAAATCTAGTAGTATGATAGAATCAGAGATCTAGGAAAAGGGCATTAGAATTCATGTAGTAATAATAATTAGCATTTAGGTAGTGCAATAAGATTTGCAAAGCACTTTACAAATATTAGAACATTTTATCCTTAAAACAACACTGGGAGGGAAGTGCTATTATTTCTCCAATTTACAGATGAGAAAACTGAGGTAGATGGGGTCAAATGGCTTGCACAGGCTAGTAAGTTCCTAAGGCAAGATTGGAATTATTGTATTCCTGATTCCCAGCTCCCTACACTATCCACCACAGGTCTTGCCTATCTTCAAGATGAGGAAACTCAGGCTCAAAGAAGTTATGACATAATCCCAGAGCTAGCAAATGAATGTCAGGCAGGATTTAAACCCAGGTCTTCCTGATTCCAAATCTAACAACTAACCCTGCTCCCCTCCCCCCCATTATAGCCATTACTAATAATAAATGTATGTATGCATATATATGTATGTGTATATGTGTATACATACATACATATATATATGTATATGTATCACTTTAAGATTTGAAAAGCACAATACATTTGAATCAAGAACCCTGTGAGGTAGTTGCTATTATTATTCCCATTTATCAGATGAGGAATTTGAGGCTGAAATATGTTAAGTGACTTGCCCAGGGTCACATGGTGAGATTTAAACACAAGGCTTACGCTTTCACCCATTGCACCACATAGTTGCACATTCAAAAGAGGGGCCAAGAGAAAGGTTGGTAGACAGGAAAATTGAAAACCTTAATCTACAGCCAAGACTACTGGTTTGAGTCATATAGAAAGAAGCCCTTTCTGTGTGCCAGACCCTCTTTACAGAGCTATTCATTGCTAAACTGAATTTGAACCATAGAGATTTTTCAACATAGGGACATTGTGCATGACATATAGGAGTTCATATTATTGCCACAAGGCTATTGGATGCAATTCCTCACTGAGATTCATGCGAAAGGCAACTCTAGAATGGTTTTAGAGACTCTGAAAACTAAAATTCGGTCTGAATCATACTAAGGCTACACGGAAGAGGCAAAACCATGCTGAAACTTGGAACCACCTGGTCAACACTGCTAGAAGTAGGCTTTTTGTATTCTCTACCAGGTTCTGTAATTGCCTTCACTTCACATGTAGAGACCTGTTCAGCCACACTCTACAATTAACCTAGGGGTGAGGGTGGGAAGGGAGAGAAAAATTTTGCCCATTTGTGGTGTCTAATTTGCCTACTTCATTATTGTAGCATCCAGCAATTGTAAGGTGTAAAATTTCCAGTGAGCTCCCCAAAATAATGTATTTCCAACATTTTATTCTTCAAAGTTCTTTGGGAACTATTAATGTTCTGATGAACATATCAAATCAACAAATATTTATGGAATGCCTCTTCTGGCAAGAATCTATGCTAGCTAGGCACAGCCAATTTCACGAATTAGTGATATTGAATAAAACTTACATAGCAATCAATGACACATAAAAATCAATCAATAATAATTAGATATTAAATCAAATTTTAAATAAAATTCTGATTAATAGTTAACTATCATTTTAAGTGTGTTAATAGTCTTCTGCCAAATTCATTCTCTCCATCAAACCTTCAGGTCCTCAGGAGCTGTTCACTGGCTTGTAGTACCTTGGAAATCAAAGTTTAAACTTTTAGGTGCCAATACACCTCAGGATTTAACCCCAGGCTCAGTCCTGCCTAGGAAATATAGATCTGTATCTTTTCTTTTAAGAAAAGAAGAATCTGGGGGGTGGAGCCAAGATGGTGGAGTAGAAGGATGCACGTTTACGAGCTCCAAAACCAAAACCCATAGAATTAATGTAAAAAGAGACCCCCATAACTTCTGGACCAGTGAAATGGGTACAGAAATGGAGTGGAAGAGATTTCAGTGCCAGAGAGCCCTGGAGAACCATCCCCAGGGTCCATTGTGCCCCGGAAAGCGGACCCCACCCCAGCGCTGCCCTGGCCGCGGCCACAGAGAAGCTGATCCGAGCAGGCATCAGGGATGGAAGCTCCGGCAGCCGGGAAAGTCCCTCCGCCCACAGAAGCTACAGGTCAGTGAGAGAGAAGCCTGGGCTGGACAAGAGGGGGAGCAGGGCGTCTCCATGACTCCGGCCCCCTCGGGAGGAAACGGCGGCGGCAGAGATGGGGGCAGGAAGCAGCGGAGGCAGAGGCGTGGGCGGCAATCAGCAGAGGCAGAGGCGTGGGTGGCGGCTGAGGCGGCAGCGGCCCAGGACTCAGGAATCCCCCAGCAGCAGGCAGGATCTTCATTACGGAAGGTCTCTGCAAAAAACCTGAGGGAGCTGAGCCTGGGAGATGGCCCTGCCCCCACCCTGCTCTATTACTGAAGGCCTCTGCATAAAGCCCCTGAGGGAGCTGAGCCTGGGAGGTGGCCCTGCCCCCACCCCAGCACCAGAACAAAAGGTCACATTGATTAGCGGCCGGCAGGGAAACTCCATTTGAATCTCAGACCCTAAGCACTAGCTGGGCGGATCTAGGTGGAGGTGGACAGGAATCTCAGAAGTCAAGTAACTGGCTGGGAAAATGCCTAGAAAAGGAAAGAAAAACAAGACTATAGAGAGTTTTTTCGAACAGATGCAAATGATCCCGACATTTGGATCTGATGAGGAAATATTCTCGCCATCAGGGAAAGATGTGGAAGGTGGGGCCTCAGTACCCCAGACATCCCAGGGGGATGTTGGGTGGGCTCAGGCCTTGGAAGAGCTCAAAAAGGATTTTGAAAATCAAGTTAGACAGGTGGAGAAAAAACTGGGAAGAGAAATGACGGAGATGCAAGAGAAGTATGAAAAACGGGTCAATACCTTGGTTAAGAAGACCCAAAAAAATGCTGAGGAAATTAACACCTTGAAAAATAGGCTCACTCAATTGGCAAAAGAGGTTCAAAAAGACAATGAGGAGAAGAATGCTTTCAAAAGCAGAATGAGCCAAATGGAAAAAGAGGCTCAAAAGCTCACTGAAGAGAATAATTCTCTCAAAATTAGAATGCAACAGATGGAGTCTAATGACTTTATGAGAAACCAAAAATTCACCAAACAAAACCAAAATAATGAAAAAATGGAAGAGTATGTGAAATATCTCATGGGAAAAACAACTGACCTGGAAAATAGATCCAGGAGAGACAATTTAAAAATTATGGGACTACCTGAAAGTCATGATCAAAAAAAGAGCCTAGACATCATCTTCCATGAAATTATCAAGGAAAACTGCCCTGACATTCTAGAACCAGAGGGCAAAATAAGTATTGAAAGAATCCATCGATCATCACCTGAAAGAGATCTAAAAAGAGAAACTCCTAGGAACATTGTGGCCAAATTCCAGAACTCCCAGCTCAAGGAGAAAATCTTGCAAGCAGCTAGAAAGAAACAATTCCAGTACTATGGAAATACAATCAGGATAACTCAAGATCTAGCAGCTTCTACATTAAGGGATTGAAGGGTGTGGAATAGGATATTCCAGAAGTCAAAGGAACTAGGACTCAAACCAAGAATCACCTACCCAGCAAAAGAGTATAATACTTCAGGGGAAAATATGGTCTTTCAATGAAACAGAGGACTTTCAAGCATTCTTGATGAAAAGACCAGAGCTGAAAAGAAAATTTGACTTTCAAACACAAGAATGAGAAGAAGCATGAAAAAGTAAACAGCAAAGAGAATTCATAAAGGACTTACCAGAAGTGAACTGTTTACATTCCTACATGGAAAGACAATATTTGTAACTCTTAAAACTTTTCAGTATCTGGGTAGTTGGTGGGACCACATACACACATGTACACACATGCACACGCACACACATACACACATGCACACACTTACAGAGACAGAGAGCACAGATTGAACTGAATAGGATGGGACCATATCTTAAACGAAATTAAGGTATATGGTGAGAGAGAAATGTAGTGGGCGGAAAGAGGGTGAAATGGAAGGGGGTAACATATGTCATTTAAGAGGCAAGTAGGAAACTTTTTAGTGGAGGGAAAAAGAGGAGAGCTGAGAAAAATAATACAAAACAAAACAAAAAACAAGAAGTTTACCCTCATCACATTTGACTAAAGGAAGGAATAAAATGCACACTCATTTTGGTATGAAAACCTATCTTACAGTATAAGAAAGTGGGAGAGAAGGAGATAATGCAAGGGGGGATGATGGAAGGGAGGGCAAAGGGAGGAGGGAGCAATTTGAAGTCAACACTTGGGGAGGGACAGGATCAAGAGACAGAAGAGAAACAATGAGGGGCAGGTTAGGAGGGATGGTAATTCAGTTAGTCTTACATAACACGACTATCAGGGAAGTCATTTGTAAAACTACACAGATAGGGCCTACATTGAATTGCCTGCCTTCCCAAAGGGAATGGGTGGGGAGGGAGGGATGGGGAGAATTTGGAACTCAAAGTTTTAGGAACAACTGTTTAGTATTGTTGTTGCTACTAGGAAAGAAGATATACAGTTAATGAGGAATAGAAAGTAATCTGGCCCTACAGGAGAAAAGAGAAGATGGAGACAAGGGAAGGGAGGGATGACAGAAGAGAGGGCAGATTGGAGATAGGGAAAATTAGATTGCTTGGGGTATTGGGGTGGGGTGAGGGGAGAAAAGGGGAGAAAATTTGGAACCCAAAATTTTGTGAAAATGAATGTAAAAAGTTAAATAAAGAAAGAAAGAAAGAAAGAAAGAAAGAAAGAAAGAAAGAAAGAAAGAAAGAAAGAAAAAAGAAAAGAAGAATCTAGCAAAAATCTTTTTCCTTGATTCAACCAGGACAGAGGATAACCCACCCTTCCTTCCTTTCTTCCTTCCTTCCTTCCTTCCTTCCTTCCTTCCTTCCTTCCTTCCTTTCTTCCTTCCTTCCTTTCTTCATCTACTATGTACCAGGCATTGTGTAAGGCAATAGGGATCCTTTAATAATATAGTCTGTATGTGGAAGGGATCTGAGAATTCATTTAGTTGCATTCCCTATTTTGTGTTCATCTTTTGTTGCCGAAGAAGACCATGCCATCAGAGAAATAATGACATAACTTGAGCTTGACTTTGTCTTGAGTGAGAGAGGGCTGTGCAAGTCATCAGCCTCACTTCTCCTCCAGAACCATCTGAATCCAGTGACCAGATATTCATCAGGATGACTGGAGATGATCCAGGATGAGGCAATTGGGGTTAAATGACTTGCCCAAGGTCACACAGCTAATGAGTGTCAAGTGTCTGAGGTGAGATTTGAACTCAGGTCCTCCTCTCACCTGCACTGGTGCTCTATCCACTGCACCACCTAGCTGCCCCATTCCCTATTTTTAAATCTAGGGAAAATGAGACTTGGAGAAGATAAATGACTTGCTCAAAGTCACAAAGATAGTTAAAGTCAGAGGCAGGATTTGAACCTAGTTTTGAACTCAATCCAGCAATAGTATTCTTTCCATAGAGAAAAACAAAACAAAACAGAACAACCAAATAAACCCACACAGTCCCTGCCCTTTATGAAGATTTATGCTAGCGGAGTTTGGAGAGGGTATCTATCACAGAGAGAAGTCAGTATAAAGTAGACATAAAGTAAAATACAAAGTAATTTTATGTGTGTGTGTGTGCGCGCGCGTGTGCGTGTGTGTTTGGGGGAGGAGGACAATAGCAACCAAAGCAACCCCAAAAAAAGCTTTTATTGAGGAAATGTAATGAGAGAAGCCTTGAAGGAAGCTAAGAATTCTAAGAGCCAGCTAGCTGGTCCAGTAGATACATAGAATCAGGAAGACATGAGATCAAATGTGGCTTCAGACATGTACTATCTGTGTGACCCTGGACAATTCATTTTACCTCTCTCAGCCTCAATTTCCTCATCTGTAAAATGGGGATAACAGTAGCACCTACATCTATGGGTTGTTGTAAGGATCAAATGAGATGATATCTGTCAATCACTTTCCAAAACCCAAAGTGCTACATAAATGCTAGCTTATGTTATTATTAAGAACTGAAAGGAAGGAGGTAGTGCATTGCTGGACAACCTATCCAAAGTCAAGGAAGAAGGCCCTTAAAGTAAACCAAACAATCCATTTGAAGAGCTGGTCGAGTGCCCAAGTTACAGGTGACTAAAATACAGGTGGCAATAGGGGAAAGGCTACTGACTTTGAGATTGGCTGGGACACTACTTGTTTCCCAAACATGAAGAGCCTTTCCTCTTTGAAGCTTAAGAGCTGTCTTGGCATTCAGTAGTTAGGTTCTAGTTAATCTTTATTGTAGATCTGAATGGTCAGCAAACTAAGTCTGCATTCATTCATGTATATATTCTTATATTTTCTCTGATTTCTATTTTGCTATGGACTTGGATAAAGGGGTCACTTTGCTGAAAAAAAGGATTATTATATAAAGCTGCTCCCCCCGCCACACACACACACACACACACACACACCCTTCATTCAACCTCTTGAAACCATCATCCTTCCCAGAAAGAACTCTAGAAGAAGAGGAGCTATTGCCAGATGAGTTGCAAAGCTTTATCAAAAAAAAAAAATCATCCTAAGAGATATGACAAATAAAAATCCTAGGAGACAGAGTTTCTGGGTAATTAATAATCAATTTATTAATCAGGCTAGCTAATAATCCATTGATGAACACTGATCTCTCTGGACAACCAAAAATGATACCATGGAGATCCCTGAATGCTTAAATACTTTTGGAAAATGAGATGCTCCTGACAGATGAAAATCAGCCCTGATTGGGTGAACAATTGATAAGGAGGTAGACATATTCATGAGGAGGTGGGTTAAAAGTCTTCAGCAGCTCCTGCGAAGAATGTAACTTGATTACGAGACTCAGCTGCCTCCAGCAATCTGGACAAAGGAATCCATCTCTATCCAGACCAATCTGGTTGGTTTTCTCCTTTATAAACTGGGTCACTCTGAGTTGTAAAATGGAGGGTTCAAGGACAGGGGCTTATTTCCAATGGGCAAGAACTCCTCAAGAATGGATTCTGTTTGTAAAGTCTTCCAGTTGGGTGGGGTCCAGTCCAAGATCATAAAGCATGTACCCAGAGGATTTGGGCAATCTCCTCTATCTGCAATGTCCTTCAGAGGCTGGCTAGCTGACCATCAAGGGCTAGTCCCTGAATGAGGAAATAGAAAGGAAAAATCTCAATCCTAATTTAATCATTGGTTATTGTTATATGTGGTTTTATATATATGAGCAAAGCAGAACTGCGACAGCACAAAGTAAATGCAGGATGTGCAAATTTGGTATATCCACCCCAAAAGTTCATCTGGACTATCTGTGCCCAACCTGCGGTAGAGCATTCTGAGCTCGTATTAGTCTGATCAGCCAGTTGTACACCCTAAAACTTCATTTTATCATGGTGATGTCATTTTGGTCCTCTTTGAAAACAAAGGACAACAACCAGCTAACTTATACATACGTAGACACATATATATGTCTACATATGTATAAATAAGATAGAAAATAATTTCTCTCAGGTACTAGAGCCATAATACACCCCTAAAGATATGGTGCTTGCCCCGCCTTCCCCATTCCCTTTCTGACTCCAGTAACTGGAGACCTTTTGAAAATTCATTTGACAGAGGCCTGGGAAGCTATTTCCCCACACTCTGCTACTTCCTCCCTTCTCCCTGTGTCTCTTCCATAACTAGTCACCATTTAATGACATCCTCTGCCATCTCCACCATAGTGATATTCTCTGTTTGAATGCACAGAGATGACAAGAAGGAAAAAAGGAAAAAGGGAAGAGGGAGGAAAGCAGAACACTGATCTATTAAGGTTGTATGTGGTTTGTCCTTTGTTCTTGAAAAGGACCATGACATCAGGGAGATGATGACATGGCTTGCAATTGACTTTGATTTGAGTGAGGGAGGGCTGTGCAAAGTCACCAGCCTCACCTTCTCCTCCTGAGCCATCTGAATCCAGTGGTTGATCAGGATGACTGGGGGTGGCTCAGGATACAGTGGGACACTTGGCTCTTAAACTAAGCTCTTTTCAAGTTCTCACTGTGAGAGAGGAAAATCTAATGAATGCTGAGAATAGTAAGAAACTAATTACTCTAATGAATGTCAAACTCAGTTTATTTTATTCTCTCAAATATGTTTTTTAAATGTATCTCTCCTTTTGTTTCCCTCCCTCTCCTAAGGGTCCATGCTGATTCCTGCCTACCCTGGGTCTACTTTTGCTCTTTCCCTTTGTTTCACTTTGAATAGGGCTCTCTTCTCACTTCTAAACAAATTTACCTATCCCCAAAGATTCAGATCAAATCCATCCTTCTCCAAATTTTCCCATGTTACCCCAGGCTAGATGGATCTTCCCTGTTTCTCAGTTTCAAAAAGAACTTATTAGAGGACTCATAAACTGAACACTGTTTTGCCATCATAGTTGTAAGCTCCCAAAGAGCAAGGAGCATATCAGACTTCTTTTCTAAGTCCCACAGCACCAGAACAGTTTTCACCACCAAGTAGGGGTTCAGTGAAAACATTTGTTGGTTGTTTGACACAGAAGAAAAGATGCTGGGAGAAATAAAGTAACAGATTGTCTTATGCTTTGAATAGAATGAGGAATTATTCCTTCAAACCTTACTAAAGCAATTTAATTTATAATTAAAGTATATGGACAAGGCACTGTGGCAGATATTCACAGGAAATGTGAAGTTGAGATAAATATTATTCCTGTCCTCATGGAGCTTAGAGTGGATGGGGGGGCACAAGATCTAGATACTAATAAGAAACAAGATTCTCTTGTTCATGGCAAAGTGGAAGTCTTAGGAGGAAGGTCACAGAATCTTAGAGAGGGAAGCAACTTCAGAAACTGGCTAGTCCAATCTATACTGCAACAAGAATCCCCTCTTTGTGAAGCTTTATTCTCTTCTAATAACCCTCTTTGACATTCTTGACAAGTGGTCATGCAATCTTTGCTTGGTGGCTATTAGTAAAGGAAACCCTTTGCCTCTGAAAGCAGCTCATTGAATGTATAGGCCTAAGAGTGAGAAAGTTTACTGCCAGGCTCAATCTGCTATTTCTATCCATTGTTTCTGGTTTTTACACTTGGGGCCCCGAGAACAAGTACCCTCTTCCAGGTGACAGTGCTTCCAACACTGGAAGACAGATCTCAATGCCATTATGTCATCTCTTCTACAGGTTAAATATATGATTACAGAATCATTGACCAACCATCAATATTAACACTTTGAGTCTGGTTCCTCAATCAATTTCTAAACCACAGGATTATACTACTTACCTAGTCTCTAGAGAAGAATAATGTAGAAATTTTACATAATGCTTCAATGAAATCTAAGTAAATGGTATCTATCAGGCAGTCACCTGATCGACACATCTAGTGACCTTGTTAAAGAAGGAAATAAGCTTCGACAGACATGATCTAGTCTTGGTCCATCCTGTTAGCTCTTTGATCACTGCTCCTTCTTTAGTTATTCATTTGCCACTCTTTTACTAATACATTCGAGAATTTTTCAAGAAATCAAAGTCATCAAGCTTACAGACTCTACTCCTGTTCCTTTTGTGAAAAGTCATACATTTTTCTTTCTCTGAGTCTTCTATTTTTCACAATCTTTCAAAGATATCTGGCAATGGTTACATCTGCCAGTTCTTTTGGCAGCCAAAGGATGTACTTCGTTTGGGTCTAGTGATTTGAGCTCATCAAGGTCAGATAATCTGTTCCCTTAATATCTTCTGATTCATCCTGAGTATCTATCCTCGATTAGCTTTTCCTGTTGTTCTGTCATATTCAACTCTTTGTGACGCCATTTAGGATTTTCTTGGCAAAGATATTGGAATTATTTGCCATTT
This sequence comes from Bettongia penicillata ogilbyi, assembly GCA_023548195.1. Lineage (NCBI taxonomy): Eukaryota > Metazoa > Chordata > Mammalia > Diprotodontia > Potoroidae > Bettongia > Bettongia penicillata. Next base: position 5,663,960 of record JAJHZJ010000271.1, on the reverse strand, counting down.
CTTTTTCCAGCTCATTTTACAGATGAGCAGACGACGAAATGGAGGTAAAGTTAAGAGACCCAGTTAGTAAAGTGTCTGAAGCCCGATTTGAACTTAGGAAGATGAATCTTTATGATTGCAGACCCAGCACTCCATTCACTGTGCCACCCCACTAGCTCTATCCATTAGCTGATCTATACTTATTATTCTCTTTGGCAGAGAAAACAGAAGCATAATGAAGGCTGAACAACTCTTCCTTCTCTCCATTATCATCATCCCATTTATAGTGAGGAGTAGTTTTATACCTTCTTTGACCTTTATCTTTACCTCATTCAGGAAAAAAAAAGACTCATGGAGAGGGTTACATTGAAGCTAGGATTTAAAGGTAGATGGGGGTGGGTGGGGGGATTCCAAGCAGGATGATTTAAAAAAAGTACAAGTCATGTTTAGAGGAAAAGGGTTTGAATGGTCTGTAGAATATTTGGAGGAGAATAGTATGAGTTGAGATTGGAAAGCTAGGATAGTTCCAGGTTACAGAAGCATATGTGGCAAAGGAATTTCAGCTTATCTTGATCAACAGTAAACCCCCACTGAATATAGGGGATGAGGGAAATGACATCATTGAATCCCAATTAAGGAGGGGGACTAGATGGAATGATTTTCAGAGTTGTAACTAGGGAGAGGCTCTCAGGGCTTTTCCTAGGGTAGGTGGTTTAGAGAGTGCTGGCTTGAAGGCATGTGCTCATTCAACCATGCCTTCCTCCCCTGAGTTACCACTGCCATCTGTTTTTCTCCTGAACAGCTCTGCCTCTAGCAACAGGCACCATCCTTCCTCCTTCTTCACTGGCTGCTGTCGCCAGTCCCCTTCCAGTTTGACCCAGCTGAATCTTGGCAGTGGCGATGTGCTTCTTCCTCATGGTAGGGCCGCTATTGGAGGCGATCCAGGCTGCTCTTTCTCTTCACCACAGAGTTTGTCAGTTGACTCTCCCCTCCCCATCCCCTCATGCTCACCTACACTACTTGCTCCAGGTGAAAATGTTTCCAGTCTCTGTTCAAATTGTATTTTCTCGAGTTCAGTACATCTGTGAGCAGGATTTTATTTTCCCCTTCTCCCATCTGCCTCAGTTCCTGCTGTGAAATTGGAATATTTTCCCCTGTTCTCAAGCATTACAAATACCGATGGGATATCCATAGGATGCTTCAAGCTCCACAGGGCATATTCTCCCCCATCCCAACCTGTCATGTTGCTGCAAAACATCAATCAGAAATGATTTGCTTAAGTTTTGTTTTCCTGTGGTAAAAGAATTTCCCCACGGTGTCTCGAGATGAACTTTTCTTGGAGAGAAGGATGGAGAACTCCCCACATGGTGGAGGGAGAGGTGCCAACGGGTGCTTCCCATTAAAGGGTTTCATAATAGAACTTCATTTTGCACCAATTTACAGCCACCTCTTGGGATCACTGCTTATAACTCAGTCAGCTCTGCTTCACTAGGCACATGAGGATTTGTAAAAAGCGCCCCTACGGCTCATTGTTTGGGGGTTTTGCCTTGGAACAAAAAAGGTTTTGTGTGCTTGTTGCAGTGTGCCAGGACTCAAATGTTTCTCTCTTTTCTCCTACAGGCCAAGTTTTTTTTTTCTTCTCTCTCTCTCTCTCTCTCTCTCTCTCTCTCTCTGTCTCTCTCTCTCTCTCTCTCTCTCTGTCTCTCTCTCTGTCTCTCTCTCCCTCTCCCTCTGTCTTTCTGTCTCTCTCCTATACTATATGGATTTGCCACAGTCATGGGGAAGCTGGGAAGAGGGTGGGAGCAAGAGGAAAGACACATGTAGCTTTGACTGTGAGCTGCAGTTCTGGAAAAGGAAAGAGAAAATATCCATGGGCAATCCTTTTCAGAGTGAAATTCACTTCACTTGGAGCCTCAGACTGCTTAGATAGTGAGGAAAAGAACAATTTCTATCAACTAGACCAAATTTCTACATGATATTATTAAATTACATAAAAAGAGAAAAAGCATAAACACAGATATCTTGGTGAGAGATTTATTTGACCTTGTTTACTCTCTGAGTGGCTTTTGTGGCATCTCCTATATTTTGGATGTTATTCTTTTGCTTATTAAGGTGCTTCTCATGTTTCCATTGCTTTCCAATTTCTACTCATCAAATTTGCATTGTTAAGAATGGGCAGGAGAGTGCTCCCCCTTCAGCCAGTTCATCAAGAAGGAAGCAAATGGCTTCTCAGGCTCAGGACTCCACAGAATTGCTTTGCCATGCCCTCATTGTAGGGGGTATGGTGGAAGAGCTTTTGAGACAGTTGCCAGACAGCACAAGAGGATCAGAACATTCCCAGAGGGTACCTAGAGACCCCTGCCACTGCATCTCATTTATGATTTCATGCTCCCTTTGTAAGTAGACAGGTTTGAAAGATGCAGATGTAGCTGCGCTTATAAGCTGAGACACAGTAGTAGGCTAAAGAGACTTCATGGGAGGCTCTTCATGGAAACCCAAGGCATCCTCTGCTCCTATTTTGGCTTCTGTATTTGCTGTTGGACCCATTCCTTTGATCATCCTTATACCTTTTCTTTTTTTCCTTTCGTTTGACCTAATCATTCTGTGTAAAGATATGTTCAGCTATAGACAAAATTATGATAGAGTATTGTGTTTGCTTTAGAGCAGCATGGTATAGTAGATAAAAGCTGGCCTCAAAATCCAAAAGACCTGGGTTCCTTGTCTCACCTCTTCTATATACTATCTTTGTGACCCTGAGCAAGTCATTGAACTTTTCAGTGCTCTAGATTAGAGCACTTAGACCTAGAATCTAGGTATGTTCTAAGGTAATAAGTTACAGAGAATGTGCCAGCTTGGATTGGCAGGGGAAATTTTATCAACTGAGAGTTCTCTAATAACAGATTTAGTCCTTATCAAGCTGTCAGAGCTCCACCTTATGGAAAGGACATTGAGAAAGTGAGGAGTTTCCAGAGGAAGGCAAACCAGGTTGGTGAAGGGAGGAGATCATGCACTATGATAACTGGGTGAAACATCTAAAGATATTTTGCCTGGAGAAGAACTTGAAAATTGAGAGGGACATGATAGCTATCTTCATGTATTTGAAATGCAGGGATGCATGAAGGGATTAAATATATTTGACTTGGCCTAAAAAGGTCAGTGGGTGAAAGTTATATGAGGTAAATTTAGATTCAATTCACATAAGAGCTTCCTAACAGTTAGAATTGTTTCATGGATACTGTCTCAGGAACTAGTGAGTCCTCCTTCCCTGAAGGTCCCCAAGCAGACACTGCTTGGCCATTTGTTTAGGATGTCACTGGTAGGATTCTTGTTTCAGTGTAGGCTGGACTAGATGACCTCTGATCTTCCTTCAAGTTATTCATTCTGTAATTCATATCTTTTCCCATTTTACCTTTGTGAGGTGTGTATGTTTATCCTTTGTTGCAGAAGAACACCATGCCATCAGAGAAACAATGGCATGACTTGCACTTGACTTTTGTTTTAAGTGAGGGAGGTCACCACCCTCCCTTTTCTCCAGAGCCATCTGAATCCAGTGACCAGATATTCATCAGGATGACTGGAGATGCCCCAGGATGAGGCAATTGGGGTTAAGTGACTTGCCCAAGGTCACATGGCTAGTGAGTGTCAAGTGTCTGAGGTGAGGTTTGAACTCAGGTCCTCCTGACTCCTGCACTGGTGCTCTATCCATTGCACCACTTAGCTGCCCCATGTGGCACCTGAATGGAAGGAAGGAGAATAAGGAGATGGAGTTGAGGAATGAAGGCATTCAAGCCAGAGGCATAGTTTGTGAGAAAACATGGCTTTTCATTCTTTTGTCCTTCATTTTTGAAGAGGACCGATGACACAACAGGGTGATATCTTGACTTGCTTGCAAAATGGATTTAAGTGAGACAGAGTTACACAAAGTTGTCACACTCGCTCTCCCTTCAAGAGTCGTTGAAGTCCAGTGGCAAGACAAAAGTCAAGACAACTGGCAATGGTCCAGGATGCAGTGGATGACTGATGCTTTCTATATCTGACCAAGCTCTAAGCACTCCACGGCACTTATTTCAGCTGCCTTCATGGCCGTTAGAACAAATTATTCTCCTCTACCAGCTATGCTGGGGTAAGTCTTCACATGCTTGGGATAGACATCCCCCTCCCCCTCAACTCTCTGACAAGTTTGAGTCTTGTTGCTTTCCCCCAATCTGGTTCAGCCTGCATGGGGACAGTTTTACCAAGGCGTGGCCTCTGTCCATGCTCTAGCTTCTTAGAGAGACACATGAGAGTGGGGTGACAGGTGGACCCCAAAAGTGGATGAGCAAGAGCTCTGAAAAGAGCTCAGCAAGCCTGAGGTGCTAATCTTCTCTGTGCACTTCATGCAGCCCTGTGAGAGGGGATGAGAAAATACGGGGGTGTCAGATGAAATATTGGGTTGGTTCAGGGGAACGTTCATACTCAATTTTTATCAGACACAGAGTTTATTAAAAAAAAATGAGGGTATTGGAGTACGATGGAACATGCCTGGAAATGGAGGTGGGAAGAGAGCCTTAAACGTTAGGCTAAGGGAAAGGAGAGCGGAAGAGCATAAGTGTTTATTAAGCACCAACCATATATGTGCTTTTTGCTAAGTGCTTTAAAAATATCTCATTTGATCTTCAGAACCTCCCTATGAAGAAAGTGTTTTTATCATCCTTGCTTCACATCTGAGGAAACTGAAGCACCTGCTAGAAGTGTCTGAGGTCAGATCTGAGCTACTTTATCTTCTAGGCAACAGGTAGTCCCAGAAGATTTCTGAGCAAGGAGAGGACATAGTCAGATGAACAGGAACAGTCAGCCACAAAAACAAGAAGGGCACAGGGAGATTGTTACTTGGCCAGAGACTCAGCCAGTGGGTGAAAGAACCAGGCCTGGAAACCTAACCTTCTCAGACCTAGCGTGTCTTTACTAAGGCCCAGTTAACAGTCAACAAACGTTTATTAAACAGGTACCACATCAGGTGCTGAAGGTAGAAAAAAGAGGTTAAAAACAGTTCCTGTCCTCATAAGGACCTCATTCTAATGGAGGATAAGTTGGAGGTAATAACAGAAGTGCCTTTTTAAATAGGTAATACATTTTGTTCTAGGTCCTTGGAATAGCTGAGGCAATGTGTTGCAGGGAAAGAATGTTCGATTTTGAGTCTGAGGATTTGGGTTCCAATGCCAGCATTGTCAGTCCCTGTGTAACTTTGGGTTATACTCATCTGTAAAATGGGTATGGGGGTAGCATTTGGAATAGATGATCTCTAAGGCCCTTTCCTCTAAATCTATGATTCTATTAACTTTTTCTATTCCCAGGGTCCTTCTAGAAAAGGACCTCAAAGCTTTTAATACAGGACACTAAGGTCCAGGCACAGCACAGGACACAGTGTGGAATTCTATCCATCTGGGGACCATAGTGTCGAATAGAATGAGCTCAGCAGGAAAGAGGGAAACCTGCTGTCCACTGCATCGATCACACTAAATTAACTTATCAAAGGGAGGGTTGTCTTCTTATAAAATAATGTTGCTGCAACCCTAGGGGGAAATATCAGAAGAATGAGAACATTTCCACTAATTGCAGAATGCAGAAACCTTTTGGCAGAGTAGAACTTGCAGTTTATATATATCATCACATATACACGAGGTTCCACTTACCTTTGATCTCATGTTTGGAATCTTCTGGGGCTAGTCTACTCTTGAGGTGTTTTTGAAATTCCCATTAGCACACAGAGGGAAAGCAAACAGCATTTTATAGGATCATGGTATTTAAGGCTAGAGGAGACCTTAGAAATCATTTAGTTCAAGTCTTTCATTTTACAGATGAGGAACCCAAGGCCCAAGAGAAGGGAAATGATTTGCCTAGGGTCCCACAAGTAATAGGTGGCAGACCTGAAATTTGAACCCAGAACCACAGCAATATTTTCCTGAATTGGATTCTTTTTTTCCTGAAATATCCACTTTGAGAAAGGTCAACTTTACAATTAATCATATCTGCCACAAACAAAAAATTCCCTCATTTTATTGATGATAATATAAGCCCAGAGAAATGATGTGACTTGCCTAATGTCACATAGCTAGTAAATACATCCACAATTAACTGGTGTTTATTTGCACATATCCACACATAAACACATAAAAATAATAGTATATTTATATAGGGAGGCAATGAGGTATGATGGGTAGAGGGTTGGCGTTAGAGTCAGGAAGATGGTCTCAGGTCCTGTCTTCCTGCCCAATATTACCTATATGACCGTGTCTGTTCCACTTTTTAATTTGTAATCCCAACATATAAATTCCAGAGATACAAATTGTTATGACTGGCATAGAGCAAGAACTTAATCTTTGTTTGTTGACTTACCATAGACAAGTAATATCATTTCCCAGAGTTCCATGCAACAAGTATATAAACTGCAAATGAGTTTCTCTTTAGCGTGAGTGGAAGAATTCCCCACTTTTCATTTCTTACTGGGCTGCACCAGACTTTGGGACTCCTCTGACTTTCCTACTAGGCTCCAGGAAGCTCATTTTGGGGAAAACTTTATTGTCCTGCAAGATCTCATTTGCTTTGTTCTCTGGCTTGCCATGACCCTCTGTTCTTCTGATTGGATGGTGGGGTTATGAGCTCCCAAACCTTAATTTGAGGAGGAAGCTGAACTCAGAATATCTCATCTCTCATCTGACCACATCAATCTGGGCCTTCTCTGACTTTTCTACCATGACCCCAGAGTTGGGTGTTTTCCATGCCCTTTGTAGTTTCCTTTTGGATATTGGCTTCTCCCGTTACATTGGAAGCTCCTTAATGGCAGGGACTATCCTTTTTTGTATTTTTGTCTCTAGTGCTTAGCACAGTGTAGATACTTAATACATACTTCCTTTCAGTCATTGTTTTTAGTTGTGTCTGACTCTTCATGACCCCATTTGGGGTTTTCTTGGCAAAGATACAGGAGTGATTTGTCATTTCCTTTTTCAGCTCATTTTACTGATGAGAAAACTGAGACAAATAGGATTAAGTAACTTGCCCAGGGTCACACTGCTAGTAAGTGTCTGAGGCCAGATTTGAACTCAGGAAGATGAGTCTCCCTGACTCCAGGCCTAGCACTGTGTCTGCTCCCCCAACTAACTGCCTCACTTAATACAAAGTAGCTACTTAATAAATATTGATTGATTGATGGGTGAAATGGCATATCTGGGTCACTCATTCTCCTCCCCTTCCAACATATTTGTACTTTCAGCTTTATCAAATTCTTTATATTTCTTACAACAAACCTTTGAAATATGTACTCTAGGTATTATTGCCACCATTTTACATATGAGGGAGTTGAAGTCTGAGGGCTTAAGTATGTAGTAGCTAAAGTACTCTACTAAGAATCAGAAGACTTGAGTTCAAATTCATATTCAGGTAGTTGTGTGATCCCGGACGAGCTGCTTAACTTTCGTTACTCATTCTCGTCATCTATAAAATGGGGGTAGCATCATAATCTAATGCCTCTTCACTTTTAGAGGGTAAATATACACATCAAATTTAAATAATTATTGCTATTTATCTTGTCTGTTGAATTTTCCCTGGGAAAGAAAATAAGAAGCCTGACCTAGGTTTTGTAGTTGCTATTGATAAACTCTTTTAATTGCCCTAAATGAACATATTCCTGAAACAGAGTTAGTATATATATATTGTTATCTGTGTCCCAGGCAGAAGCTAGGAATCTGGTTTAATCCAGATGGAAGTGAATCCATATTCAATATCCTCTTACTTGGGTTTCTACATCAAGCTTGAGTTTTAAATCTCAAAATATTTCCCCTTGAGGAGAAAAAAAAATAGAAAAATAAAAGCCATTTTCATAGTAACTTGAGTCATTCATCAACCCCAGAATGTTACACTGTTCTGCAAAAGGGCAATGGGAGACAAGTTAGATGAAAAGAAAGGAGTTTATTACTGAGTAAGAAAAAATCAAAGCCACTTTTTAAAAAATAACATGTAATGTTTTACTTTTATTTTTGTCTCTGTGACACCACACCAGCTATTCAATATATCATTTGGACTAAAAAATATCAAATAATTCATTTAGCTGAATTATTCATGTGGTCTGAGGATAGTTTATAAAAGACCAAGTGGCTTGGAGGTCAAAATTGGGTTTATATCTTGCCTTGACATTAGCTATGTGACCATGGGCTAGTCATGACTTCCCTGAACCTCAGTTTACTTATCTAGAAAATGAGTATAATAGTACAAGTAGTACCTCTCTCACAGAATTGTTGTAACGCCCAAATGACATCATGTATGCAAAGCGCCATTTAGATGTCAATTATCATTATTCTAAGTTATGAATTAAGTAGTTTATGAAATCATTTTACAATTCCCTACTAGCTGAGTGTAAAGCTCTCAGTTCAGTGGGAGAGACAAGTCTGGATAGAGGTAAGGGTACAAAGAATCTGGATCCCAGGTGTAGGGTAGGGAATGCTTTCCCAGGCATTGTATTACAGTGAGAAATTGCACAGTGCTAGGTGCAGGGGCTGGTATGAAAGCAATGGGACCTTCTAGGGTAGGAGAGAGTCAGAGAAATAAAGGCAAAGGATGCATAAAGGAAGAATGGAAATGTGATAAAATATCTTGTCTTCAAAATTTTTATTAGGTGTCCAATACTGGTTCTGAGCCTTAATTGTATGAGTTTAATCTGTATAGCCTAGGAGTTCTCCTTCCATAGAATCTAAGTTTTTTTGAGGTCATAGACCATTTCATTTCTGTTTTTGTCTCCCTAGCTCAAAGCACAATACCTGGCACATAGTAGGTTTTAATTATGATAATAATGATATTTAAATATCACGTTGAAGCTTGCAAAGTGTTTTATATATGTAATAAGCTGAGATAAAATATTTCAGACTTTTTGTTACCTTTACAACGAACTATATACCCTAGTTATTATTTTATTTCATTTGATCCTTACATGAACTTTGTGAGGTAGGTTCTTACGTTTTCTTTAAACATCCATCAAAAGAGGATTCTGGGAAGATGATGGAGCGGGTCAGAAAATATCCAACTCTCGAGATTTTCCCCCACAAAAGAGATAAAATAACACCTCAGGGAGAACAACGCATGGGTAAAAATCAGTAAGAATAGGTCCACAGCCAGGGTCTTCCTGGGACAATCGGAGAAGACCAGAAGAAAAGTCCTAGGATTAGGCTGGGTCCCTGTAGGAGCAAACGCCTCCAGGCTAGGCTTTGGTTTGACAGCGAGAGGCAAGCCCTGGGGGCTGCCTCAGCCCTAATCACCTGGGAGAGTGAAGGGAGTTGGGCACCTGAGCCTGGGAAGAGGGAGGGAACCTCTGCTGATCAGGAATGCCCGACCCAGCTGTGCTGCAAAGAGGGCCAAGGTAAGGAGGAACCAGCACACACCTGGGGAATGCACAGGCGGTGGGGCAGAAAGCCCCTGGTGAGAGGCACTTAAAGGAGGTTGGTTCCAGGAGGGAAGAACTGAGGATCTGGGGCAAGATGGACTTTCCCCATACCCCAGGACTAGAGGTGTTTACAAAAATTAAGCTATTAGCACAAAAAAAAAATGCAAAGGGAAAGGAGAAAGAGTCCAACCATAGAAAACCATTATGGGAATAGATATTGAAGTAAAGAAACCACCAAAGAGTAAAATTAAATGGTACCTACTCAAAGAGAACGCATAGAAGATCTTAAAAATGACTAAAAATCAAATGACAGATGGAGGATAAACTATAAAAAAATAAGAATAATCCAAAAAACCCAAGAAGATTATGAAAAGAAAGTCAACAAATTAGAAAAGGAGATCTAGAATCTTAAGGAAGAATAGGACACCTTGAAAGTTAGAATTGGGCAAGGTGAAGCCAGCAAAATTATTAGAGATCAAGAAATAATTAAGCAAAATATGAATTATGAAATGGAAGAGAAAGTGAAACAGAAGAAAAACACCATATTTGGACAATAGCTCAAGAAGAGAAAACATAAAAACAATCGAACTGAAAGTTATGATCAAAAAATGAATTTTGATACAAGAATAATTAAAGAAAATTGTCCTGAAACATTAGAAAAGGAGTGGGGAGAGTAGAAAAAGAAAAAAAAATCCATCTATGATCACTTAAAAGAGATCCTATGAGAAAAACTCATAGGAATATCACGAATTCTGAAACCTCCAGCTCAAATATAAAATATTAAAAGCAACAAGAATAAAACAATTTAAATATGATGGTGTCACAATTAGAGTCTCACAAGACCTAGCAGCAGAGACATTAAAGGACCACAGGTCTTGGAAGAGCGAAAGAACTGGAGCTCCAGCTGAAAATACTGTACCCAGCATAATCTTGAAAGAACAAAAAAGGACATTTCATCAACTCTCAGAATTTCAAGACTTTACTTAAAAAACAAAAAGCTGAACATAATAGAAGATTTGACATATAGTAGCCAAGAGAAATATAAGGTACATGTCAAAGGCTGATTATAAGGGATTCCATAAGGATGGACCGTTTACTTTTTATATATGTGAAGTGTACATTTAAGAATCTCATTAATAATTGGGTAGCTCCTAAGAAAGATTGGAGTCAGCCTAAGTATGACATGAATTTAAAAAGTAAAACCATTTAGGAACAGCTACAAACAGTAATTACCATCATCATCATCATCATTAATACAAATGAGATGCAAGGGGTAGAATCAATACAGAGGAGGAATTAGATGAGGGAGGAGGGCTGGTGGTTCTGGTAATCTACTTTGATGGGGAGTGGATTTAAGAGGGAATGATACATACATATATATATATGTATATGTATACACACACATATATATGTATATTTAGAACAATATACAAGTCCTCTAAATTCAGAAGGAATAAAATGGTAGGGGCATAGGGAGGGGGGAGAGGACAATGGAGGGATTTTTAGAGGAGAGGGGGAGGGAATAGGTAAAAGAATATATAGAAGGGTGTTTAGGTTTATGGGAATGGGAGGAATTCTTGGAGGGGGGTAAGCAAATAATAGAAGGGCAAGGTAGTGGGTAGAAGTACAATAGAGGAGGAGGCAGGAGAGATATGCACAAACATAAAAACAAAGATGAGGAGTAAAATATTTTTGGGAAAGTATATATATATATATATATTTATGTTTATGTGTATGTATATATCTACAGCAATAGAGGAACATATCCAAACTTAATTGTAACCTTCTTGAGGAGGGGTGGAACGAACAACACAAAAAAAGTTCGCAACAGAGAACAAGAGAAAACTTCCAAGGAAGCAAAGAAAAGATAGTGCTCAACACATGTATTATTTATTATATAGGCTTTCTTGAAATGGAAAATGATTTTTACATATTCTTAATCCTCTCTTATGTTCTACTATGCACATGACATGTTTTTTTCTTGTTTTGTATTTAAGTTACAATATTTAAGTTTATGACATTTTGTTTCTTTTCTCTATTTAGTATTTGTGTTTTGGCGTTTGGGTCTAAAATACAATTCTTTTAAAAAAATCAATCAAAACCAACTATTATCCACTTCTCTCTTGCCTCCCTTAGCCCATGCTATAACCCTCCCCTCCCTGTCTTCCTTCCTATAAACATTTAGATCTGTTTTGTTCATTTCAGTAGTACATGTCTAAATCAGGCATTTGGATAACAGAGACAGCAGTCGCCTCCTGGCAGCAAACAAGTCCAGCTGTTTTCTGTAGTGCAAAACTTCAATAAACCTAGGTGGCAAATGTGCCAGTTTTAACTGTAGCAATGATCCCACATCTGGCAATGAAATCAAGCATTTCAGCTGGTTTATATGGGGTCTCTCTCTTGCTGTAGACTGTTTATTTTGACTTTTAGTTTAATTTTGGTATCAAATTTGGTGATTCATTTCACCACCTTGTGTCCAAGCCCACTTTTGCTTCACCTGCACTGATGTATGTGCAGATTGGATACCTGGATTACTATTCCACCCTCTCTGTCCTGAACCCCCACATGCACATATGCACCCTTACACACCTCCTGAGAGAAGACAAGGCTTCAAGAAAACTATTCATTAACTCAAAACAGGCTCTACTTCATCAAGTACTGTGCTCTTGCATTTTTTTCCATCTCAGATAGGAGGAGGGGTTTATCTTTAGATCTTTGAAATGTGACAACTCTAGAAAAATAACAGTCTCTAAACCATGGTATTTAAAGCTGCACGCCAATACACTGAGGCAGGAAGTCTAAAACAAATTCCTTTTATTATTTTTTTCTGTCTCTCTTTCCATTTTATCTGGGGGTTGGAGGGTAAGCATTTGCTACGACTGTTAATAGAGCACTTTATTCTCCCATGTGACTTTGCCATGCATTCCTTCCGAGTGTGATGTCAGAGCCCTCAGGGACCTGGATCCACAGGAAAGAGATACACAAAAAAGCTTGGTGGAATCTGGTCAGTTACAGAAAAAGAGGCAAGGGCAATTGGTGAGTACTTTAAAGTGAAAAATAGGGTGTGAAACTGGGATGATTGCAGAAAAACTTGAATTAGCATGAAAGCTAGGGATGGGCTGGGACCTCCAATCAACATACTATTTTGGAGTAAAAGTCAGAACCATTCTGCAGTCCCTGCATAAGACAGCTACGAAGTCCCCTAAATCACTACTCTATGGTCTGAATTCTGTAAATTAGAGATTAATTCAGCATAATATGCATCCTGATAAATTTATTCTTAAAATGAAAATAAAGCTATTAGCCAATCACATGGTCATGTGAATTGGCTGTGTCTTTTTTTTTTTTTATACCTGACTGAAGGAATGGGAACTTTGATTATCTAGTGGGGAGGAAAAAAATGAGGTGTGATTTTGGAACTCTGATATTTGATAAAAAAAAACCACTTTGTCCTCAGCACAGGAGCCTTGGAAGGGCAACTGAGAGGTGCAACCAAAATGTGTGAGACATAAGTACAAAGAAGAAAATTGGATGGTACCAAATGTATGTTACCCATAGCCTGAGAAGCTGCTAAATCAGGAGAGGACTTAGCTGATCATGTCCTTTACCAGGAGGGTATGATGGCTAGGGGTGGAGAATGAATGGAAGAAGTTTCAATTAAATCATCTAGAAGATCAAGTTGTGTCAGATATTTGGTGGTTTGGTCAAACCCTGGCATTTTGGTTTTCTAATGGAGAATACATCCCTTTGTCCTGCAATTCTAACTTCATCTCAGTCTTTTGAATCTCAAAGCTGTACCACAAATATCTTCCCTGGTCTTTCCATGTACATTTCCTTCCTCAGCCTAAGGAAACCTTGGATGTCCGTTATACCTAAGACAAGTGTTTGTCCCTCAGGAGCCAGCTTCCATTTTCTAGAGGTTAAGTGACCAGTCAAGCTCCTCCTTACTACGTGTGACACAGCAAACATCAGAGCCCTGGTTGACTTTCCCCTGCCACCCTGACCACATTCTAAGTACTTCAGGCCACTCTCGGTTAATGTGGATTTATGGAATGTAGACTCGTAACCCCCTCCCAGGTCAGATGGAAATGCCTTAGCAATCACTGTGCCAGCTGTCTGTCCCACTCCAACACTAAAGGTGCCCTTGAAAGATCACTTTTAGCACGTGGAAGACACCCCCGGTATCTTCTGAAAGGCTTCTGTTTGGTCGGCCCGTGAACATTTATCAGGCACCTATGTGCTAGGCACCGCGCTAAGCGCTGGCCAATCCAAGAAAGCGGAAAACTTTGTTTTCTTTTGGAAAAAAATCAGCCTCAGAGTTTGAGCGTCCCCCACGGGGAGCCAATGCGGACTCGCTGCGGCCCCTCGGGGCGGCACGGGGACCCCCGACTGCCGGACGTGCGGCATGACGGGCACCTGGGGACATGGGCGAGCGCAAGCGCGCTCTTCTCGGGCACCGCTTTGTCCCTCTCCGCCCCGGGCTTCCCCAGCATCCGCCGGCGTGTGACGGTGAAGCCGGCCGGGACCGCGCCAAGGCGTGCGACGTCTCCGAGCGCGGCGGGCGCCCCGGCTCCGTGGGCCGCGTGCTGTACCTGCCCTTGGGGGCGACCTCCGGCGGAGCGGCGCCCGACTCCGGCTTCCAGCGGTTACGCCAGCGCAGGAGCCTCCGGGAGAGCAGACGCGGCCCGCGGCCGGGCGGCCGGACCTCACTGCCCCACATTCAGGCCGCCCGCTCCGCTTCGGGCTTCCCAACAGGGGCCCGCCTGGCGTCTGCCTTCTGCCCTGCGCACGGACACGAAGATTCCCCGCGGCCGCCTCCATCCCCAGCAGCCCGCTGGTCTCTTCCTCCGGCACGTTCTCCAGGTGGGACGCGTGGTCAGCCAGAGGGGGTTTGCGGCCCCGGCGGGCCTCCCCGAGGCTGGCTGCAGCCGCCGCAGGTCTCTGAGGGGGGCGGTGAAGTTTGGGGTTCTTCCAGCCATTACACTCGCAAGCACCATTAGCCTTGCAGGTGGAGAGGACCCCCGAGCTTCTCCAGCTTCGTGGCCCGGGGCAGCGCGCGGACCGGCGCCTTCGTCTGCAGGCCGCGCTGGATGTCTGCCCCCGCCCGCCCCCCGCCGCTCCCTGGGGCCCTGCTGGCGCCGCGGCCAGGCGGCAGAGGCTGGGGCCCGGGCCGGAGCCCTGGGGCTGCTGGGCCTGAGCGTGGGCCTGGGTTTGGGCTGGAGCCTGGGCCTGGTCCTGGGTTTGGGTTGGAGCCTGGGCCTAGGCCTGGGTGTGCGCTGCAGGACCTGAGCGTGGGCCTGGGTTTGGGCTGGAGCCTGGGCCTGGGTGTGGGTGTGGGCTGCAGGACCTGAGCGTGGGCCTGGGTTTGGGTTGGAGCCTGGGCCTGGACCTGGGTTTGGGCTGCGGGGCCTGAGCGTGGGCCTGGGTTTGGGCTGGAGCCTGGGCCTGGGTGTGGGTGTAGGCTGCAGGACCTGAGCATGGGCCTGGGTTTTGGGCTGGAGCCTGGGCCTGGGTATGGGTGTGGGCTGCAGGACCTGAGCGTGGGCCTGGGTTTGGGTTGGAGCCTGGGCCTGGGTTAGATTGGATTCCACCATGACCTCTTCCCCTGGGCAGGCCTGCGAGGCCCACAACAGGAACTAACATTTTCATGAGAAGATGGGATGATTTCTATCAGACTCGATAGATACCTTGTTGGAGTAGGGTTTTAGGGTCGGACAGACTTACAGCTGCCAGGTGGTGACCTGTCCACGTCTACTATCCCCTGAACACTCCTTCCCCTCTCTTCTGCTACAGCAATGACTTGGTCATTGGGAGCAGGAGGCATGATGAACTGACTTCCCAGAGTATTGTAGAGCTTAGGAATACTTACTGTGAGTTAGGAAGGATGCACTCTCATTGTGTATCCTTGGGACAGTTTCCATCCGAGTGTACGTATCAGCCTGGCACCATGACCAAGTATCCTTGGGAAAAATATGTTTGGGGTGCTTATTGAGAAAAAAATCTTATGAACAGATAGAGGTGGCACTCTCTGAGTGGATGAAATGGAAAGACATATTCTAGGAGCTTGTGGTATTATTTTGACATGGAATCACCTTTTTGGGCATTTGGAGGGAAGTTCTTGTTCTTTTTATTGGGACCTTTTGGGGTTCCTCCATTCTCTTGGTGATAACAAGGGGAAATGAAGAAAATAGGTGATACTATTAAAATTAGAAATAGAGCAGTCATACAGACAGATGTGTAAAGTTGAAAATAGCCATCCACTATGGATTGCCTCCCAGAGATATAAAAAAGTGCTTAGTACTTCTCTTGGCTACTAATTATTTCATTATGGTTTTTAAAAAAGTCTGAAAGGCAATCTGTTGCTGGTTATGGGAGAATAGGATCAAAATTTAGAATTGGAATGAGCCTTAGAGAACATTTCATGCACAGTCCTCATTTTACAGCTGAGGAAGCTGGGACTTAGAGAAATTAGTAAAGTATATTATCCAAATCATACGTGCAGCAAGTAGCAAAGCCAAGGGTTGAACTCAGGTCCCCTGCCCCCAGATAGAGCACTCTTTCCATTAGTCTATTAGTGGCACTTATATGATATGGAATTATGGTGCAAATGTTTCTTATCCAGGAGTGAGCACACATGAAAAGAAATATGGCCTAGTGCTCAGTTGAGTGGTGGTGACTTGTTGTTATAGCCTCTGATGTGTATTTTAACCATACAGGGTGCTGATTTTTGAAGGGTTTTAGAAAATGGAGAGAATAAGTACTAAGGCTGATAAAGGTCAATGCAGTCTACTGAGATTTCAAGCCCCCAAAGGCTCTGTAGGCTTCCAGGACATTCAGCTATAGTAGAATCTCAGCATTTTTGTAGGTCCTAAAATGGACATTATTCCTCCCTGGGCCCCTAGGTTGAGAGATATCTGTTAGGTTACTGGGTAGGGTTGGATAACTTGCCTAGTAACAGTTTTTCTGTTGTTGGGCCCCTATCAAAATGTTATTCCCCGTTGGTTTAATATCTGATGAATTGTTAACAGTCATTTCTTGTTTAGTCCATTTGCATGGTAACTACCTGTGCCCCCCTAACGTTAGACCCTAATTGCCAGGTAAGTACTTTCCGCTGAGCCCCCCCTTCCTGATTGGCTACCTCTCCTGGCACCTCTCCTCTGTTGGGGTCCTTTGACTAGTAGCACCCTGACAACCCCCTCTGTTTTGGGGGCTCTTGCCTAGCATCAAGCCCCTCTCTTGCTCTGTCAGAACTCTGTTGTGGGAACCGCAAGGCTGTACCGAGTAACGCCAAAATGCTTAAAATGCACTCACCCACCTCAGTTCAGGGCTGTCTTCTCTGGGTCTCTACATGAGGCAGCCGCCAGCCTGGCTAATAAATGACGCTCTTGAAATTCTCAATTAATTTTGCCTGTGACTTATTAACTCCATCCATTTCAGTCCTTGGGACTTTTGGTTGATAAACCCCAGACTTATTTAGTATTTGAGAGTATCTTCCATAAGTGATGTTCCCCTTAACCACTATCTTTTCAGTCTCTCAACTTTTTGATTGTACTGAACAACTCATATTCTCCTTGAAGGACCTGAAGGAGAGTAATGGGGCATCTAGCCCTGGTAATATTTTCTCAGACATAAAGAAATGAGAACGGAGTTAGATACCTAGAAAAACCAAACCTACTTAAGAAATTTAGATTCTCTTTGGGCTTAATTGAAGAATCATTCTGTCAAGAAGTATTCAACCACATGCATATATGTGAAATAAATATGCTTGAAAAATATTTTTTGATCATGATCCCTCAGCTCTCACTGAACGTTATTATAAAGGCCATAAGGAAGAAATGACAAGCCTATTCATTATCATTGAAATCTGGTCAGGCATCTATCTCTATGCCTACGCTGGTAATCCTAGGTTAGTTTGGAGGGCAATCTGGACTTGTTCTCACTTTTTTTGTGTGTATTTGTTACCCATGCCAAGTTATGATTTGTGCCAAAGCATCTAACCCTGCTGCCAGAGAATAATTGAAGGAATTTGAGGAATCACCATGCCTGGAGTGATCTCAGAAAAGAATAAACACTTGGTAATCTGCATACATGTGGGAAGTCTGCCTAGAAGTAGGAATGGTGGACTAAATACTTCTCAAGTCTGATAATTTGATAACTAATATGGAGAGTGGACTAGTAAAGGAGTAGTAAAGAGTTTGTTTTCCTACTCCTACCACTGATGTATTAAGAGACCACATATCCCTGTCCAAATGATTATTCATTCTTCTTTCAATGTGGATACCTCTGATCCAGTGAATTACAATTTAAAAAGTTATAGAAATTTAAAGTTGGAAGGGACTCAGGAGTCCCTTTATTGGCATTTTATGCCATCCTTTCCTCTCTTACCACCCTTCCCCAGCTCAGGAACAACTTCCATCACATCCCTGAAAGATGAGCTTCCTGGTTCTGCTTGAAGAGTTTGTGATGGGGAGTTAAAAGTTCCCTTTCTGGATAGCACTAATTAGTGAGAAATACTTCACCACTATGAAGGTAAATTTAATAAATTCATCACAGACAAGTATTTCAACCAAATTTCCCCTGAGCTGTCATTTTCTAAATCAGTGGTCCTCAAACTTTTTGCTCTCAAGACTGCTATACATTCTTAAAAATTGACCCCCCCTTCCAAGAACTTTTCAAAATTTAGACTATATCTATCAATATTTACCATATTAGATACTAACACATCTTAGTATTATTATAAATGTACTTTTGACTTCATAGACCACTTGAAAGCATCTTAGGGATGACCAGAAGTCCCTGAATTATACTTTGAGAACCGCTGTTCTAAATACAGGTAAAAAAGCATCCTTCTCAATAGTACAATGTTATTCTAAAACCAAATTAACCAAACAAAATGAGGGATTTCTTTTAAATTGACCATACAGAATTTTGTGCATATCTCAATGATACCTTTTCAAGGAGTTTACTGAATTCTTATTTTTAAAAAATGGATCCTTTGATTTTACTTCATCATCGTTCCTAAAAATACCTCTTCTTCTTCCCTTATCCATCAAGGTATTTCTTATAATAAAGAATAAAAATTTTAAAAGGGGAGAAAAGGAAGTTTAGAAAAACCATTTGAGTCAAATAGTATATATGCAATATTTCACATCCGGAATCTCCCATCTCTTCAGAGAAAGTAGAAAGATGCATTTTCTCAGCCCAATTCCTGGGCCATGCTTCTGAAAACAGCAGCTTCTTTTTGTTTGTGATGTCCATTTACATTGTTGTGGTTATGATGAATATTGTTATCCTGGTTCTGCGTACCTTATTCTTTATCATTTCAGATAAATCTTCCATGCTTGTATTATCCTAAATTTCTGAGGAGGAAAGCTCTGTACCAGACCACTCTCCCTCCTGAGATGGGCAATCGGTACTATCGTAATAACAATAACTAATAATAGATAGAATTGATACAATACCTTAAGGTTTGTGAAGCACTTAATACCTACTCTCCCATACAAAACCTTTTAGGTAGGTTCTACTATTATTCCTACTTTACAGATGAGGAAACTGAGGCAGAGAGAAGTTGGGTGACTTGCTCAGAGTCCCACAACTTGTAAATGTCTAAGGTAGGAATTTACCTCAGGTTTTCGTGACTCCTGGTCAGTCACCTCTTAGCTTGATACTAAATTATGGACCCAGAAAGTAAAGTACAAATGAGAGAGAGTGTAAGGAGAAATTACAGTTATTCATTCTTGGTAACTTTTTGATTATAGCGATAGAGAAAAAAGTACATGAATCCTTGTGTTCACACTCTAGATGAAGCACCAAATAATATGGGTTCCCACAAAGAGATGGAAATAGTTTCATCTTTTCATCAACTGTTTGTATACTACTATTGACCATCATCTATTAACAACTTTCTCTGGGGTGGAGTGTGTTTTGCTCAATGAAACCCACAAATCTTCATAGCAGTCTGTGTTGTGGTTCAGTAGATGCCATGGATAATATTAGTATATTAACACAAAAAAAGGCTTCAGGGTTTTTCCTGCTCATATGTTCATATCTTAGAAATAGGTGAATGCATTGAATATCTTCTAAGCCTATCTATGTCTGGTGAAGATATGCAGTAGACAATATATTTCATGGACACAGACTTCTGTAACTAGGGTGGTGAGGCAATCAGAGATTGGTGCTACAGTGAGAAAATTTTAAGAGTACCGTTGAAATCCTGATATGCTTTCTCTTTTATCTCAGTGGCAGAAATGGCCTGGGATATTTATTTCTCTTATCACACTGTACTCTCCTTTAGGTGAGCCCACCCCAACTCTCCCTAACCCCAGGTGTAGAAGTAACTAGTTATGGCTCTGGGTGGTCATGCTTAGAGTTTAAAGAGTACTTGTTAGTGCTCCTCATAGCCCCTGGTTTTCAATGACTTAACCAAGAGTGAGGAATCTGTGGCCTGGAGACCACATGTGGCACATAGTTCTGTGATGTTTGGATTCAGAGGGCTGCACTCAAGGACTGAGAGGGCCACATGTGATCAAGGCCTCAGATTCCGCACCCTGGGCCTTAAGCCTTAATTTTCTGATTACTTAGAAGAAAAATCTAAAGTTCAGTCAAAGTAGATGATCTTCTTTGCAATCCCACTGTGAGCATGTCTATGAAAACTTGGTGTTTGAGTGTTACGGGGAGAAATGGAGATTTCTGTGTGGATTTCAGGTTTTGGACAGATAAAGAGTGAGAGTCAAGAAGCAGTCAGAAATGTTTGGTTCAGTAGGTTCAAGGGGAAATGGCTCTAATCTAAACATACTGGGCAGGCCGGGAAGTCGAGCTGTTTAATCACCTGAAAGCCCAGCCCTGCTGCCACAGCTGTCCATGGAACCTGTCCGTATTCCTTTGCCAAGAAGCCAGATGCCTTCCCTAAAAGAATGTGATTCACAAATTGACACCTGGGACTACTGATGGCCAAAGAGAGCTTCCCAACAGAGGGGCAGGAGCCCCTAAATAAGCCAATTTGTTCCAATTAAGAGGCCTCACTCTTCCCATGAAGAATTTCAGCACGAAAGGAAGCAGACAAGGGAAGGGAGGAATTGACTTTCAATTAGATAGGAGGGTACAGCCATGTCTTACAGGATTACAACATTTCAATACAATTCAACAGGAACACAAATGAATCTGAGACATTTCCTTCCCAAGTTTACTTTTTTATTCATACAGAAATGACTTGGAAAAAACAGACCTATACAAACCAAGTTTATTTTAAGAGCAATGGGGATTCATTTAGGATGAGGTAGCTTTAGAGGAAACCGTGCACTGCAAGTGAGCAAGAATCGGCAACTAAGGTATGCGTTTGGTGAGGTCTTTTTGACCTGAGCAAAATAAATGAAGGCAAGAGGAACCCAGCTGAGTTTTTCAATAATTGATTGTAAATCACAGTTGATTTAATAAACTTTGCTTCATTCTCCAGGATTCTCCTGCAGAGAAAGAGCTTTGGGAAGTCTTTTTCTTTTTTTTGTATAGGTTATCCATTCTGAGTGGGTCACATATTAGCACATATGCCCAAGACCTGGCCTTAAAAAATAATGACCAATTATTTCTGACAGTGTGCAGATAGGAATATGTGAAGTAAAATTCTACAAGGATCACAAATATTCCCTTGTAAAGCCTGAGGTCTTACATACTGAATTTTCTAAGACACTAGAGAAGTTATTAAAAATGGAAGAGATGCTTAATTTGGAATGAAGAATAAAACACAGTCATTTGTTCTGAGTAAAAGAGATGCTCTTCT
Source organism: Bettongia penicillata ogilbyi (assembly GCA_023548195.1). Lineage (NCBI taxonomy): Eukaryota > Metazoa > Chordata > Mammalia > Diprotodontia > Potoroidae > Bettongia > Bettongia penicillata. The sequence goes on along the minus strand of JAJHZJ010000271.1, from coordinate 5,642,799 downwards.
GAGCTTGAATTAAACATATGTTGTTTATTCTGCATTGTAGCCATGTCAGTGACCAGGATGAGAACACTACCACACTTAGGTTATTATAACCATTGGTTTCTTCTTAACACACTGTGAATATGGGCCTTCCATTGTAAAAGAGAAAATTTCTTGTTTCTGTTTCACCATACCAGAACAGGTGTACACCACCAAAATATGTTGGAGCTAAGAAAAATAGAAGTGTGAGGTGCAGTAACTTGGGAACATGATTTATTTATCAGAATGTCCAACTTCCTTTCCTCCCTATTGTGCTGAGAGCCAGGGTGGAACATTAGATTTAGAGCAGAAAGGGCCATCTTGTCAAACTTCATCATTTTAGGAATGAGGAAAGTAATGGGCCAGAGAGGATAAGTAACTTCTCCAAAGTCACAGGAGTGGTGACCAAACTGGGATTTGAATGCAGGTCCTCTGCTACACTTTCAGTTGTGCTAGACTGCCTAACAGGGAGTAAATAGGCTTTGAGAATTCACCCCTGAGTTGAGAGTAGGATGACAAAATCCCCCAACCCCAGCAGACTAGATGATCAGTAGTTTAGCACCTTTTCCATGAATATCAAATATTCAGGTCTCACAGAGTCAGTATCCCAATCAGTCATGCATGGATCCACCCCATGCTCCAGTACCATTGATTTCACATACTTGTAGTTGGCTCACCTGTTTGGCCTGTTTTTCTGCTATGCCACTGGGTGGATGGAGGGCAAAGAAGAAAAAACAATTTTTAACCCATTTATTGTGCTAATATGTTTGGAATGCAAATTATGTTTAGGTTCTTTATCATTACATTTGCCATGGTTTTTTTTTTTTCCCCTGATTCTCTTGGCAGTAGGAAAGGTTTAAATTCACATTCAGTTTGATTCAACAGGCATTTATTTCGTGTCTATTATGTACAAATGTGATGTAATAAGAGCTGGAGATTCAAAGAAAAATATAAAAATTGTGAAATTCAGATATTTGTGACAATTCAAATGAGATCCAAATGTATCTCACTTTAACACAGGTTTTTCAGCACAAGGAAGGATAGACTGCGTTTTGAGGTAGTGCTGCATAGTGCATAGCGAAATGGCCTAGGAACCAGGAATACAAGTTCAAGCCTTGACTCTGACATTTGCTAGCTGTGTGCCCTGGGAAAGTCCCTTAATCTCTCAGTATTCTGCATCGCAGAGGAGGTGCCAACCTGCTATGGTAGAGTTTCTTTATCGGGAGATTCCCCATATCAGTAATATCCCAGGTCCATTCCTTTCCCCTATTGATGGGCTGTGGATAATAGAGTGGGACATGATGATGGCAGTCAATTTTCAGGTCTTGGTTAGTTCTGTACTGTGATTAGCTGTTATCTCAAGAAGTAGATCAGAGTCAGAAGATTTAAAGCTACAAAGGGCCATTTATGCCAGCCCTCTCATTTTATAGATGAAGAAAGGGAGGACCAGAAAAATTAAGGTCACACAAGTAGTAAGCATCCCATCGTGCCATCTTTGATTCCCTTTTTATTTCATCCCAGACATCACCTTACTTGTTGGTCATTCATTTCAGTTGTGTCTGACTCTTCATGGCTCCAGTTGAGGCGTTCTTGGCAAAGATCCTGGAGTGATCTGCCATTTCCTTCTCCAGCTCATTTTACAGATGAGGAAACTGAGAAAAACAGTGTTCAGTGACATGCCCAGGGTCACACAACTGGTCAGCCTCTGAGGCCAGATTTGAACTCAGGTCTTCCTGACTCCAGGCCTGATGCTGTATACACCACCAGAAATAAAGAGGCTTTAGTCTTCAAGGTTGCTGTTGTGCAGCTGTGTTTGACTTTTCATGCCCCTATGGACCACAGCACTCCAATACTAGGCAATGAGATTTTCTTGGCAAAGATACTGGTATGGTGATATTTCCTTACCCAGTGGATTAAGGCAAAGAGAGGGTAAGTGACTTTCACAGGGTCACACAGCTAATAAGTGTTTGAGGACAGATTGGAATTCAGGTCTTCATGATTCTAGGTCCAGAACTCCATCCCCACGGAGCCACCTAGATGCATGGCTGTTAATTGTAACTCTACAATAACTCTAGAATATAGTTCTTTCTTTCTATTTCCTCTTCAACACCCAAGTTTTGCACCTCATTGAACAGCAGTTGCCATTGTGTCTTAATTAATCTCCCAGACTTCAGTCTCTCTTTTATCTCAACATGTCTTGTGTACTGCAACCACAGTAATGTTTTTAATGCTCAACTTGGATCATACTACCACTTTGCTCAAAAACCTTTGATAGCTCCCTAGTCCCTACAGAATAAAAGTCCGCATCCTTTGCCTGTTCTCTACAACCTGATTCCAACTTACTTTTCTAGCCTTCTCTTGCACTACTTCACTTTCCCTCCTCCCCAGGCATTCTACGCTTTTGTCAAATCTATAATACCTCCAACAACCTTTCTTCCATCTTCTGTATGTTTTCTCTTGCTCTCCTGCATGTCTTGTATGTATCCCCATCTCTCCACCTGTTGTCATCTTCTCTCTCTGTAGACACAAATGAGCTCTTAAGCGACCATGTGACCTGAAGCTGGTAGAGATCCCAGAGTGCTAGTCCGTCTGACCCGTTTTGCAGGTGAGGAAAAAAATGGCACATTTAATGTGATACATTAAGGTTCCTCTGAAGTCAGTGCAGTGGTTAGGTGGTAGATTAGTTGGGCACTCAAACCAGTGAATGTGACTTGCTCAGGTCTCCCAGTGTCCGAGAGATCATACCATCATAAAGTTAGAGCTGGAAAGGACTTAGATATCATCTGGTCCAACATCTTCATTTTATAGGCAAGGAAACTGAGGCCCAGAGAGGTGAAATTACTTGTCTAAAGTCACATGGGTAGTGTAGCAGAACTAGGATTTGAACTTGGGTCCTTTGACTGCACATCCAGTTCTTTCCATTACATGTAATTGAGAGGCAGATAGCAATAACTGACATTTCTATAATATTTTAAGTTTTGCAGGTGAATTTAATGGTCCCATTTCATCTTTATAAGAACTCTCGAGACTCAAGCATTCCTGGTATTGTTTTCTCTACTTGGTTTGTCTGTTTGTAGAACTTGGGATTTCATCTCTGTAGAGATCTCCCAGTAATGAACTCTGTCCTAAAGCAGATCAGCAGTTTCTCTGAAATATATTGAGGGATTGCCTTGGGCACTGGGAGGTTAAGGAAGTTGCCCATGGTTGCACAGCCAGTATAAATATAAGTTAAGGTGCCATTTCAGACAGTAGAGTGGATAGAACACTGGACCTGGAATCAGGAGGACCTGAGTTCAAAGTTGATTTCAGATACTTCCTTGCAGTCTGACAGTCACCTAGCCTTTGCTTTTATTTCCTCATCTGTGAAATGGGGATAATAGTACCTCCCTCTCAGGATTTTTTGGGGATAAAAATGGGGCAATATTTGTCAGGTACTTCATAACCTTTAAGTGCTTTATAAAGATATTTTAAAATATCTTTTAAAAGCTATTATTAAAATTATCACTATTACATTGTGAAAGAATCCTGCCATCAGTCAAAAGTGCTCTGCTTAAATCCCTCTTTTAACACTAATAGTCTGTGTGACCTTGAGCAAACCATTTAACCTGGTCCTCCGATTCCGGTATCCAGATTTAGTTCTGAGCTTCAGTAACCCCATGAAGGAGGCAGGACAGAGCCTTGAAGGACAACCATGGGTAGTCCTTGGTTTAGGAAGGTTCCTGGGATGGTCAGATTGGTTTTAAGGAACTTGCCTGTTACTCTAACCAGATTCTCAGGAACTGTATCAGCCCAGTTCATTCCAACACAGAATTTAGGTGCTTGAGGTAGATTCATACCTAATTGGAAATGTCAGTCATCCAGTGTAATGCGCCACATTCAGCCTGGACACAAAGCACTGTATGTAATATAGAAACTGACCTTATAAAACAATGGCATCCATTCTGTGAATGATCATTGGACTTTGATTTTGTGCAAATCAGTTGTTAATATAGTTAATAATCATATATTAATTGAAGATTTGCTTCTCTTTATGAGCAACTGTGGCATCGCCCCCTCCATTAACAAAGGCACGTTTTGGAAGAGGCAGTGTGATACATTGGAAATAATGTTAAACTTGGAGTAACAATACTTGAGTTCAAATTTTGGCTTCACCATTTAATGCCAGTTTAACCTTAGACAAGACACTTTGCTGGGCCTCAGTTTCCTCATTTATAAAATGAAGGGATTAGACTAAATGAGTTTTAAGGATTCTTCTGGATCTGTGAAGTATGAACTGCTTAGGTTTGATTTCAAGTAATATGTAACCTGAAAAAAGTCTAAATCTTAATAATGGGGAGACAGTATAAACTCTAAAGTGATACATGAATGCTAGTTATTATTATTTATTATTATCATTAATAGTAGTAGGAATACCCTGGAGGCTCCCTACATCTGGAATTAGTATCAGAAGCTTTCAAGCTTGTTTGTATGGAGTTAATCAGGGGTAGGGATGCTGAATGAAACCTCTATTGTTAATTCTTGAGGTTTTTACCTTGGGTGGGACTCTGTCTTTTTATATTTTAGATTCAGCTGTGATCACTGTATATTTGGCATGTAATTGCTTCTTTTGAGGTTTTGGGTTTGCAGATGTTTGTAGGAAGCAAATATTTGACTTTCTTCCTGATGTCTTCTCATTCTAATGCTTCCCTCATAGAGCTGTTGTAACAGTCAACCTAGCGAATAGAAGTACTCATAAACTTATATCAATGTGAAATATTATGAATGACGACATTATATATCAACTGCAAAAGCTCCCACCTTAAAGGATCTACTTTTACTTCTGTCTTATATCACCATCAACTGCCACATACAGGGCAGGGAAACTAGCCTAGTTGAAGCAGCAAGGGACTGTAGGAGAAAGATAGGAGGTAGCATGTCAACTCAAACTACCACCACCCTGACCACATCTTTCATCAGACTCTGATTGGGATAGCCCAGAAACCTGAACCCTGGAAATTTATTCAATTGTTTTTCAGTCATATTTTCCTCTGCATGACCCATTTGGGGTTTTCTTGGCAAAGATACTGGAGTGGTTTGCCATTTTCTTTTTCAGATTATTTTTACAGACAAGGAAACTGAGGTAAATAGAGTTAAGTGACTTGACCAGGGTCACACAGCTAGTCTTGAGACCAGAGTTGAACTCCAGAAGATGAGAATTCCTGACTCCAGGTGTGGAGCTCTATCCACTGTGCCACTTGGCTGCCCCAAAATAGTAATACCGACCCTGGAAATATTAACATTAGATAATGACATTGGAGAAGAACATTGCTTCTGCACCAGAAGGACCATGGGACTTTTCCACCTGATTGACAACTGAAACCTTTCAGTGTGTGTTGACTCCCCATTAGAATGTGAGGTTCTTGAGATCAGGATTTGTCTGTCTGGATCTCCAGCACTTAGTACAGTGCATTGCACATAGTAAGCCCTTAATAAATATGTAATCCATTCATTCTTAATTGAAGCAAGGACCAGTGTTCAGTAGATAAAAGTGGCTAATTTGTTTTAATGATCTTTCTTCTTTGTGGAATGGAATGTCTTCACCTCCAGATTCAATTAATCTGGATATAATCTCATGCTGTGGTGTCAATTAAGAAGGCCTATTGGCTTTATCATCAAGGAATTTCTATCCCAAGAATAACAAGAGCAACCATATAGTGATTTTATGAGAGGCGCTGTTGCATAGAGAGAGCCTAAGGGGTGAAACTGGAAGCCCAGGAAACCTAGTTGCAGCTTCCACCTATGAGATATGTTGGTTATGTGACCCTGGGCAAGACACTTAGCTTCTCAGTACTCTGGGTAACTTTCTGAGATTATTGATTGCAGAGGAGGTACTAACCAGCACTGGTAAAGAGAGTTTCTTACATGGAAACTTTATCAGTGAAATCACAGGTTCGGTTTAGGCTTTATCCCCTTAGTGCCAGACACTCATAATTGCTTTTAAGCCTCACAAGAGTCTAGAAACTACAAATATACTTAAATTCCTTTTACAAAGAAGGAAAGTGAGATTCAGGGAGGTTAAGTCACATGACTAGTCTGTATTAGAAGCAGAGTTCAAGCCCATGCCTTTCTTGTCTCCAAGCCCAGTATTTTTTCTCTACAACAGGTTGCTTTCCAAAAACAACAAAAATAAACATCAAATATACAAGATATGTATGTACTCTAGAGATCATAAAATACTTCTTTTGCATTCTCTCAAGCACAGACAGGAACCATGAGGCAGAGGCTAGAGAACCTGCCTTGTGGTGAGGAAGATCTAGCCTCAAGTCCTGAAGCTGATGTAAACTAGCTATACTCCCTGAATGTGTCAGGAATTTTAATTAAGTTAAATTAGCTTAATTTAACTTAATTTAATTAATCAAATTTAAATTAATTTAAATTAAATTTAAATTACAGACAGGGTATCTGTCTATATTGATGGAAGGAGTTTCCACACTGGAAGTTCTTTCTACCAAAATGTAAACGATGTTTTCCAATAAATCAGCCAATAAGCATTTATTAAATACTTGCCTTGTGCTAAGAGCTACAAAGACAGAAGCAGACCAGTCTCTACCCATAAGGAGCTGACATTCAGTGTCCCTGATTGTTATGCATTAATATTAGCAATGATAATGCACACTTCAAAATTTCCTGAGGAATTCAGTCAGCACACTGTATGGGAATCATACCTTTATCCCAGACTGAACTGATGCTCTTGTGATTGCCTGAACAAAATTTAAGAACAGTGTAGCAGTTACTGCCACACCAAAGCAAAAAACGCTTTCAAAATATAGAGAGGTAGAAAGGATCAAAATCACTTGGCAACAGGAGGAAGTGAATGTCATCTCTATTTTCCTGTCTGCTCCTAGAGTTGCACTGAGGACACATTCAATGTGCCTGTAGAGGCTGAATATACACCCTGTTATTTTTATGCACCTCTGAAAAGTAGTTATTGTATCTCCCTGTGCAACAATCCATAGAACATTAAACATAAAAGAATAATAACTTCTCCTCATTGGCCTTTTGGATCTCTTTTGCCATTTGGGTTAGTCTATTTTTTAAGGTATTTTCTTCAGCATTTTTTGGGATCCCCTTTATCAAGCAGTTGACTTGGTTTTCATGATTTTCTTGTATCACTCTCATTTCTCTTCCCAATTTTTGCTCTACTTCTCTTACTTGATTTTCAAAATCATTTTTGAGCTCTTCCATGGCCTGAGACCAATTCATATTTTTCTTGAAGGCTTTGGATGTAGGAGTTCTGACTTTGTTGTCTCCTTCTCTTTTTATGTTTTGGTCTGTCACCAAAGTAGATTCTATAGTCTGAATCTTTTTCCAGTTTTTGTTCATTTCCCCAGCCATTTATTTTACTTTTGAGCTCTTCGTTAAGGTAGTTCTGTGTTTCCAGTGGGGTTGGGGGAGTCTACTGTTAGCTGCTTGATCCCCCCACAATCTTTGGGCCTAGAGCTCCAGAAACAGCTGTTACCTCTGCCCCTGCTGCTGCTGTGGCTGCCATGGGCTCCTCCACCCCCTCCATCACCTAGGGCTGGGGCCAGAGCACTGTACTCTCTCACATAGAGGTTTGTTCACAGGTTCCTTCCACTGACCTTCCAATTTGTCCTCAGTGTTTTGGGGTTGTGAGGTCTAGAAAGCACCACAAGTGGCAGAGATTTCAGCCTTCCCCTAGTCCTGCCCAAGTTGAGTCTGTGCTGGTACGGCCTGCTCTGGACTAGATATTTCCCGTCAACCTTCCAGGCTGTCTTAGACTGGAGATTTGCTTCATTTCATCATCCTGCGGGTTGTGTTGCTCTAGAGTTTGTTTAGAGTCATTTTCTACAGATATTTGGCTGGGTCTGGGGGAGAGGTTTTGCAAGTCTCTATTTCTACTCTGCCATCTTGGTTTCACGCTTACCCCCCAAGAATAATAACTTCAAAATGATTTATGCCAGAATTGTTTCTCTTGGACCCCATTGAAAAGGATGAGAATGAGATGATGATGATATTAATAATCAGTAATATCTACATGCCGTCAGTATTTTATGGAACTAGAGACCTAGTCTGAATGTTGTATTTTAGGTACCGCATTGATCACTTTTTAACTCTATAACAGATTATTGTAAAATATGATTAATGTGTATCTATACTTTGTAGCAGATTCCTTTACAACAAAAAAAATCTCAACAGTGATGATAAATTTTTGTTGAACTAAATGAACAGTAGTTTTAATGATGAGATGAATTATCAAAGTCTTTCTCAGCCCAGAGTTCTGTCCCTCAGACTTTACTTATGCACTTCTCCAGACAATTACATAAGAGTATAATAGCTTTCCAGGATAAAACCAATGCCCTTCTAACTACTGTGACTCTCTGCTTCATCCTCCAGTGTGAGGAATGAAGAAACCATTTCCTTTTTTGGGGGGGAAGTCTAAATGCTTATTAGAGATGCTTGAATGGTTAACTATATGGCCCTTTGTTCTTCCATCAGTGCAAGAGAGCAATCTCTGCCTTGGCTTTGTAAAAACTCCCCAGTGGGAGCCTGAGCTTGGCTTAGGCTCCTCGGAATAGTATTAGCCTTGAGTTTCAGTGTGTGCTCTTTGGATTTGGTTTGGCAGCTCTTAGCCCCAGAGCTATCCTGTTGTCTTTTGAACCCTCCAGTGGGTCAGGATCAGGAACCCCTAGCTTTAAGTTTGATGGTTGCTGCTCACTATCTGATCATTCTTAATGCATCTGGTAAGGATGGACGTTTCTCCAAGTGCCCAAGGAATATTTGCCATACAGAATTCTTAGTTGTTGTTTTTTTTTTTTAATCAGGAAAATAGGCTTTGAGAACAAAAACTCATATTATCTATTTTGGGGAGAGGGATAGAGAAAAAAATGAAAAAAACACTGAAGAACAAATTCCTCCTTCCTTTTCCCTGCCCCCCCCCCCACTCCCCTTTGTCCTCTTAACCAAAGAAGTGAAGGCTGTGCCCTGCTTTGAATTTTCTCATTTAGCCAAGGGCTCTGGGACCGCTGGGTATTGTTTGTGGTGAATGCAATCAGGTGGACTGAGCTTTATCAGCTGTCCACTGGGAGGCCTGGAGAAAGAGAGATGTCTATCAGAGACTCCTCTTTGGAGGAGAGAGCTCTAAAATGAAATCCAGGTATATTATCTGCCTCTGGTTCCCTTTCCCAGCACCGGATCACTGTCAGGGCTATTATTTGTGGGAGGCATTTGTTTTCTACCCCTCCGTTGTTGCTTCAGGAACTGTAGGGAGCCAACATTCAGTTCAATTCAACAAGTATTTATTGAGGCCTCTAATCAGGCCTCAGCCACAGCCCTGAAAATGAATGGCTCAGTCCCTTCCTTTCCGCAGCCCCTTTCGGCTATCTCTGATTTTATTATGTTCTTAAGTGTCTTGTGAAAATATAAATGCAGGGCATTTTCATTTGGACAATTATACATCTCACGCTGAGTTGTTTTCTCAATTTACAGACTGATGTCCCCAGCTCTGCAGCCCTCAAGAGTCTGGTTACAAGCTGACTCTGTGCTCAGGTTAAAAGGAATGTAACCTGTTTCCCGTCATCTAATGAATTTATATAAATCCAAACAGGAGAATTGTCAGGCTCCTGCTTGCCACGACTAGGCTTTTACATTGTGTGTTAGAATCAAAGCCAACGGCGATTATGCATCCTACCCTTCAGCCCCCTGAGTCCACCAGCCCCTTTTATTTGGTGCTAGCAAAGTAGTCAAAAATATTAAACTCACAGTATGCACTGTCAACAACACAATAAGGAAACTGAAATAAAATACTCCACCTTAGCCCTGATACTTTATACTTATATACTGCCTTTCATTAAGACATTTAAAGTGTCTTAGCAACATTAACCCACTTCCAACCCCTCCCTGAGTTCTCCCCTATTAGGCCAACAGAGCAATTGAGTGGTGGATAGATGGCACCCCACTTCCCACCCAGGGAGGACTCTGGAGAAACTATTTCTTGTTCTGTGGTCTCCACCTTCTTTCTACAACCCTTCTTTCTCTCAGTGTACTTTTCTGACTGGTCTTCTATAAAACTTTGCACTCATCCTGCAGATGCTCAGAATCTTCATCCTGCTTTTTAGCTAAATATTAATACTGACACTGAATAAGTATTATAATATTCTCCCTTGCCTGGCTTCCTTTAAGTCTTGGCTAAAACTCCACCTACTATAAGAAGCCTTTTCTTATTCCTTTTAATACTAGTGCCTTGTCTCCGTTGATTAGCGCCAATTTATGTTGTATAGGTTTTATTTTTATAGGTTTGTTTGAAAAGTCTTTCCTATTAGATTGTGAATTCCTTAAGAACAGAGGTCACCTTTTGACTTTCTTTGTATCCTATCCTAGGTACTTAGCGCAGTGCCTGGAATGTAGTGGGTACTTAAAAAAATATTTGTGGTCTGACTGACTTCACCTGGGACTATATGCTCTACAGTCCAGGGGTGGGGAACCTATAGCCTCAAGGCTACATGTGGCCCTCTAGGTCCTCAAGTGCAGCCCTTTGAGCCCAAACTTCACAAAACAAATCCTCTTAATAAAAAGATTTGTTCTGTAAAACTTGGACTCAATTAAAAGATTGCACCCAAGGATCTAGAAGGCCACATGTGTCCTCGAGGTTACAGGTTTCTCATCTTTGCTCTAGACATTTCTTGTTTCTGTCTTTCAGAAAATAAAACAAAAAACTTAATCCATTCTATCAAGGCTCAGCTTTCCACTATATAATGTGATATAAAAATCTATGCTAATGTGTTTAATCTGTGTTCACATACCAATGTGGAGGTTTTTAACCTGAGGTCCTTGGTTTCAATAGGTCTGTGAATTTGAAAGGGAAATATCTTTATTTCAGTATAATTGTTTTACTTTATAATCGTATGTATTTTATTTCATGCATCTAAAAACATTATTCTGAGAAAGGGTCGATAGGATTCACCAGACTTGCAAAGAGATCTATTACATAAACATGATAAGGAACCTGTAATGCGTTACAAATCTTAGGAAACATTTTTACACTCCTCCAGAACAGGAAAAATATCTTCTCTCAGTGTCTCTTAGTCGTGCCAAGACTGTGGGTAGATAGATGAACTGATTCCTGGCCTAGCAGAAATTTTATCTTTGGTAGACTTGTTGGGCAATGAATGTGACTTGTGGAGGTCTCCCAGTGTCTCAGAGATCATAGTATTATAGAGTTAGAGCCAGAAAGGAACCCTAATGCTTTCTAGTCCAACGTCTTTATTTTACAGATGAGGAAACTGAAACCAAGAGAAATGGAATTCTAAGGTCACATGGGCAGTGTAGCAAAACCCAGGTCCTCTGATTGTACCTCTCATATTCTTTCCACTACATTGTGCTATTTCTCATGTAACTGGGAGGCAAACAACAACAGCTGACATTTCTATACTTTGAGTTTTGCAGGTCACTTTAAATATCTCATTTCACCTCTATAAGAACTCTTTGCAACACAAGTATTCCAGGTCTGTTATCTTCATTTGGTTTTGTCTGTTTGTAGCCTGTACGATTTCATCTCTGTAGAGATCTCCCAGTGATGACCTCTCTGTACCAATGCAGACTAGCAGCTTTTTGGAAACATTCAGTGTTAGAGGGTTGCCTTGGGCACTGGGAGGTTAAGGGAGTTACCTAGCCAGTATGCTTGCATTACAAGGCATGAACCAACATCCTCTTGATGCTGAGGCTAGCTATCCATTCTTATTTTATAGATGAAAAGTGAGATGTAAGAGTTTAAATAACTTGTCCATGATCTCACAGTAATCCATCACTCTGTTTAAATCACACTGCATCAGAGGATCATCGATTTAGACTTAAAACGTATTTTAAAGTCCATTGATTCCAGTGGTTTCTAGTTCAATCCCCAACAGACTTACCCAAGATCACATAGGTAATAAGTAACAAGTTAGAATTCTGACCAACTCCAAACCCAATATTTTCTTTTCACTATATGGAATTTTTGATTTTTAGTTCTTTTACCTGTTCCTAATGGGTCTGGTCTTCATCCCAAGACATAGGAAAGCATCCCTACACTTCATCCATACCAGTGCTTCCAGATAAATTCCATTGGTTTGATTCCCATTTTCATTGCCCCTTAGCTTTGAAACCAAAGGGACCTGTGTGGAAAAACTTTGCAGGATACCAAAAAGAGAGGAGCTATAGTGACAAGCCATGTTTAGGGGATAGGGGGAAAGGTTTGAAGCTTAAATCCTTGTTGGATGCCTGCAAATGTGCTATACTATTTGTACACTTGAATCAGAATAGAATATTTTCAGGTCGGCCACATGGTTTTAATTCCTTTTTGCTGCTATTCAACTCACTTTAAAGGTCTACAGTCTGCATTTCAGTATTTATAATCCATGGAGTCCCATAGAACCTCTCCCAATAAAATACCACATGTAGGGGGAGGAACAATAAATAAATTAGCACATAGAAGTATGAAGAGATCTAGCTGGAATTCATGCCTTAGGACTGGCCTGCAGCAATTGGAGATAATTTTTCCTGGTGACTTAATAATCATCCTGGCCTTGACCATTGTATGGTTATCATATGGTTATCACTGGGGTTAAGGGGTGTGGCATATGGAAAATCCTCCTAAAATTTTTTGACCCTTGCTTTGTACCAGAGATTAAGTCTGAGTTATTATGGTATTAAAAGATAAAATACGTTGATATTATAAATACATTTATTTTGTGCATTTCTGAGTTTCTGGGCTTTTTCTGTGTCATCTGCTGGCCTTTGTGTGTCATCTGCAGCTTCTGCAAAACTCCCTCAAATTCCCATTTAATTTCTTATGCTGACCCACCCATGATATATCAAAACTGCATAAGTAATGATGTGGGACGGATAACTGTATAGATGAAATCACAACCCATGTCAGAATTGCAGAACAAGAGATGGTGAGAACTGAAAGGGAACCTCAGTGATTGTCTTTTCAGAGTTTCCTATCTAAAAGTGAGAGAACTTTGGATAATGAATGTGCTAATTCCTTGCTTTATGATTCTGAGCCACAGACCAGCAGACCATACCTGCTCTCCAGTCTGGAAAGGCTCCAGTCTGTGAAAGAGATCAGAATGAAAGAAATGAAGGAACTTAGAGAAAAAAAAAAAAGAAGTTGGGGGTTTAGGGATCATGGCCGGTGGAGATAATTTGGGCAGAAGCTTTAATGATCACCTCAAATAAGGTAAAAATCCTCCCCTAAATATTCTTCCTTCCATACCTTTTACAGCAAAACTTGAATATTGAGGACACCAATTTATTACCTTAAAGTATGAGTATTTAACTTTAACTTCAAAAGGTCCAATCTTGATCTTACATAAAGGGCCACCAAATATGTATTGAAATGGGATGCAGGAGAGACATTCCTATGAAAGCATGCAAGTGATAGGGGCTCTGTTCCTTTTCTTAAAACTGTTAAGAGACACAAGATATATTTTCACTGTGAAGCAAGATAAGGATTTGTTATGATATCTTCTCTAGATGAATGGAAATTTCTCTTAAAAAAAATTCACATTTCCTTGGCTGAAACCCTCAGTTTTTCTCTGTGTCCATTGGTGGTATCCATTTTCTTAGAGGAAACATAAGATCATACCCATGGTTAGGCCTGTGATTCCCACTACAGAAAGCCTTCTCAAGAGTGGAGGAGTATACCAAGACAAGATTTCACTGGTTCTGGATCACTGACCTTCAACTGACCCAAGTTCCCCTTGAATGAAAATGTATCACCTGAGTACAGGAGGTCTGGCCTTCTCAGTCTTTGCTCTGAGGTTTCCCTTAATGTCTGATGACAAACCAAATGTGTCACATTTTCCATTTTTCTGACATCTGCTCCACTATTGGTTAACTTTTAGTGAAGAGGACGAAAGCTAGTCTGTGAGCTAGTCTCATCTTAAATTTCTCCTTGTCCAGCAGCAATCGCAGAAATGAATTTCTTCAGCAACTTTAATCAACCTTTAAGATTGGGGGAGGGGGAAGTAGAATCCAAAAAATTTCTCATATGATCTCTCAATTAGCATAGGATAGGGTCTGGACTGTGAGGGATGAACTTTTTAATTTAGTAGGCATTCAGTAAATTGAGTGGGTGATTTTTTTTGTCCTGAACATAACCCCCAAAAGTGTAACCAGGGCATCCTAGGATTATCAGAGCATGAGAAGCAATAGGGCATAGTGGCTAAATAGCTGGTCTGGAAACTAGGGAGACCTGAGTTCAAGAACTGCTTCTGACACATAAAGGTTGTATGTGACACTGGACAAACTAATTAACCTCTCTCACACTTCAAGTAGCAGAAAAGGTGCCAACCTTCCTTACTTGGCTTTTTTCACCCAGAAGTTACTGACACAAATAAGATCATAGGTTTAATTCCTATTCCTTTAAGTATAAAATCATAGCTTTTATAGAATTGGAAGGAATCTTAGAGCCATCTATTCCAACTCTCACTCTATAGATGAATAACAATTCATTTGCAAATTGTCTTTAAGATCTTACTCTCTTGCCTTACCAGTTGTCTAGTGAGAACTTTGTAATAAACTCAAAAGTTTTCATTAAATCAGACTCTAATGAAATAATTCCCAAATACTACTGTGTGAAAAGCACTGTGGTAAAGATTATGGGAATGAGTGCATTGGGGAAAGTGCTTACTTTGGAGTTGAAGAACATTTTGGATTATCCTTTTTGCTACCTGTGTGACCTTGGTCAAATGACTTTGCTTCTACTGACTCCAGTTTCCTGAGAAAAGGGGAGGTTGAACTAGATGACTTCTGTTGTTGCAGCTCTAAAGCTATGATTTCTGCAAATACAGGAGTGCAGGATATAGCATCTAATAAACTAAGAGAGAGAGACAGAGAGAGAGAGACAGAGAGAGAGAGAGAGAGAGAGAGAGAGAGAGAGAGAGACAGAGAGAGAGAGAGAGAGAGAATGCTACAAGGTAGTATAAGGTAGTATATGATGTGTGAAATGATTATTATATAGTCATTAAGGTGTGAGGTAGGAAATAAAGGCTTCTCGGTAGATGGGGGTTGGCATAGGCCTTATAGGTCAGTTGGGATTTTGATGGAGAAAAAGGAATGGAACAGGGCATCCCAGGAGTAGGCTACTGTGAACAAATTATGCGTTTAACTTGTTTGGAGGACAGGATATAGAGAGGTGGTCTGAAAGGGGTATGAGACTGGAGTTATTAAAACATTTGGTCCTTTTTTCCCCCCTCTTCATTAAAATGAATTAAATGTTAAGTCTAAAAACAAAACAAACTTTGTGATGCCGTGCAGATAATTATAGTACTTTGGAGTTTCAGCCAGCTGGGATTAGGAACCAGTGATGGTTAGTTACCTAGAAGGAAATATTCGATTAGCAGTCACATGACAAGGAGAGTTGTTAAACTGATGCAGTGATTATACCCCTTCAGTGGGGAAATGGGAGACTACAGGTTTGTAAAGCTGCCACTCAGGACTGTGTCAGTTCTTTTAGCTTCAATTGTTTTACTTTGTCACAAGGGACAGTTCCATGGAGGTTGATTGGTGGCTATCAGCAAGTGAATATGGGATAAAAAAGAGAAGGAATGGATATAACACTTAAAAAAAAATGTGTTGTAAAGGGCAGAGTTCTGGATTTAAAACTGGAAGACTGGGGTATCCTCCCTCTGCTGCTTATCAGCTGTGTGACTGTCCTTAAAGAGGCTGTGGTTACAGCAGCATCTCCTGTTGCTCAGGTTACGTTTCCTCACCAGTAAGGTGAGGGACTTAGGTGAACTTTTATAGAATTCCAGAAAGATTAGTTATTAAGCACCTACTGTGTGCAGAGCACTTGGAAGCTGGGTTCTGATCCCGGTTCTGCACACCTCGGCTGAATTGTTTAACTAAACTCTGGGAGGCTCATTTTCTGCATTTGTAAAACAAAGAAATCAGATTAGATGCCCTCTAAGATCCCTTTAGGCTTATGTTCTTGTGATCAGTCAAAATTGTATGGAAATGAATTTGGTCATCAGTCAGCACACTCTGGACTTTAGAAGACGTAGATGGATCATGAATGCCTGTTCATCCACTTGAAACATGTGGGGCGCATCTAAGCAAATAGCAAAAAGAAATTCATACTAACATATTTCTTTTCAGAAATAAAATGACCAAAATATGGAGGCAAATAAGTTGTCAAGTTGTGGCTTAGTCTTTCACACTTTTCCTTCTTAGCCCTGGGCTTATGCTTGTAAATTGAAGGAGGCAATTATCCTTTTCTTTCTCATGAAAATGGATTTGACCTAAGAAAAGCAGCTCCCGGATAGATGGAATCAATAGAATTATTTACATATGTATAAGTGGAATCCACACCAGGACGCCGGTTTTGCTGCTGCAGGAAAGATACACATGGGTTGTTCTGTTTCTCTCTCTCTCTCTCTCTCTCTCTCTCTCTCTCTCTCTCTCTCTCTCTCTCTCTCTCTCTCTCTCTCTCTCTCTCTCCTTTCTTTTTGACAGTCAGTTAATAAAGACTCAACAATATGCAGCTGCCAGTGATGTCATTTGGGACTTTGTCCACAGAGCTTGTATTTACAAGTACGGAACAACTACAGAGGAGCAGAAGGAACTAACTCTCAGCAAACTTACTCTGCACATTCTGGAGAAGTTGGTGGGTGCTTTGGATGTTCTGGGGAGCTCATTCTGCTCTGCTGTAACCACAGCCTCTTAAAGTTTCACAAATAAACAGAGGATACACTCCGGAGAATTTTTAAGCTGGTGAGAGCCCTTGCAATTCTAATATCTCCAGGACTGTGACATGTGTTGACTGAAGACCTAGCTACAAGTAAGGATTTTTTTCTCTCTCTTCACCCTCCCCTCAACCCCTGTTCTTACAGTTTATCTTATTTGTACAGCTTGCTTTCCTTTTAAAGTGATATGATTAGGTTAGTGAGTTTCTCCAGGCTTTCTCCGGCTGCCACAGCAAGTATGCAGTTGTTCCGAATAATTACAGCATTAAAGTTGAACGGGATTTAAGTGTGGAAGACTCCTTGTCTCTTGTAACTGGCACAACAGAGAACACATGCTAATAGGATGGCAGAGATCTACATTTCCCATGCCAGCTAGCAGGAAGGTGGCTTGGAGGGGAGGAGGGAAGCCCACTCCAAAATGTTGTTAGATTGACCTCTAAAGTATAACCAGAAAAAATGGGAAGTTGATCTTTTAGTTATTCTGTTGGGAAAACATAACCTTTTTGCTTGGGTCCTTGTGAGGGAGTTACTCTCTTTTGGAAAGAATCCCTTCCTAAGAGAGTTTTGCTATGATGAACCATCCAGTGATCTATATTGGTTGTTGCCGATGCTGTTTTTCACCCTCATGAACTCAGGGAATTTCTGCTAGGATATAAATAATGTCTTGAAATGGAAACCATTCCTGTAAGAACTGAGTTGTTGCTTCGTCCCCTCCCCCTTCTTCCTTGGGCTTCTACTGTAATTTTAAATGTTCCTTTTCATCCTCTGGATTAGTTAGCTGTTATTGTGCCTCTGAAAAGTTACACAATTTTAAAGTGCGAAACTCACATGGGCTAAGATCTTTCTTTCTCTTAAATATGCCTTCATTTTCTCCACATGCCCCCATGCCCCCACCCTATGTGACCCGATCTGTAGAGAGAATGGGAAGGTGTGTGTCAGCCAGCTAAGTAGTTGAGTGAACACCATGGTTCTTTGACAAGTGTGTTCTGTTATCATTTGTTTGGACTGAAGTCAGTTCTGTTAAATGGAGATCCAAAGATCCCCCTTCTTTCGTGAGGCTACAGTGTTTATTCCTTATCCCCCAACAATCCTATCACTTGCAGATAGTAGCAAATAACTTACTAAAACGATCAAGGTCTGCCAGCCTTACTGTGTGGACTGGCAAGAAGTGGTTATGCCTGTTACCTTCAGCATAATACGGCCGTGACTCATTCCCTGACACATAAGTTTGCTCCTGAAACCAGCTGCTAAGTCAAGCCAGCACAGAAGTTAAAGCACTCACGTGCTACCTTTTCTATTACAGACTCAGAGAATGTGAGAGTTGGAAAGGAACTCTGAGATCGTCCCTTTTCAGAGTGAGGGACCAGAGTTTATCTAGACTCTCCTTCTTTTGGCTTTCAGTTAAGTTCTTTTTGTATTTGAAGTTCAGAAAAAAAAAAGCGTGGCAGGTAAGTGTATGGGACCTGTTTGTAACTTAATATTTCTTCTTTTGTAAAAAAAAAATGTTATCAGTTATATTACACAGGAGGAGATTTGAAGTGGCAAAGGACCTTGGAGGTCATTTCGTACCACCCTTTCATTTTATAGATGAAGGAATCCCCAGGGAGTTTGTGTGTCTTTTCCTAAGGCCACATGGGTAATCTGTGATAGGGCTGGGATTCAAACTCAGATTCTTAAAGTCCAAACCCACCATCCTTTCTGTGGCACTCTGCAGCCTCTCTAATGAGAAAGCTTTACTCTTGACTCTCCTGTGGTGTCACTGCCTTGTGGTTTTTGTCCTTCTCTATGTTTCTGCCTAAGCAGTGGGATACCTCTTTTCTTACCTTCAGATTTGATAGAGTACAAAATGAGCAAGTGAGTGGTTTTAGGTGCTCAAATGACAGGCATCCTAAATGCAAAACTTTCATACTGGTACCCCTCAGTATAGCAGTCTTTGTTATTCAGCAGAATTCCAGTGGGTAGAAAGTAACTTTGTTTTGGGTCCAATCCAAGGGATCTTAGTTACTGACGTTTCAAGAGGAGTTTGTTACTTGGTGGTCTCACCTATCAGATAGTCCTGTGGTGTGGCCCCAGGGGAGAGTGTTTTAGTGAGGCTCTGATGTATTATCACACTCTAGTTTTGAACCACATAGTTTATATTGTTTATAAACTGAGCTTCTGTAGTAGGAAAACTCAAAGACTAATTTCTAGTCCCATGCCACCTACCCTCTTTCCTTTCTTTACATAAAACTTTATGTAAAGGAAAGGATTCCCTCACTTTCCTTTTTCCACTGGGCTGCCTATCAGCAGAAGCTACATTTTTGTCCTGCCACCCACCCTATACCTCGTATATATTTTGTATGTGTATATGTGTGTATATGTACATATGTGCATATGTATGCATATATACACATGTGTGTGCATATATACATACACGTACATGTATATATATCTTCCTCAATAAAGTGTGCTCCTAGAGGGTAGAAGCCTTCCACTGGGCATGGATAATAGTAAGCACTTAATAAATGCCTATTGGTTGCCAATTGATTGAACTTAGGTATCTTCCCAGTGTTTAATCGTAGATATATGCATAAAACTCCAAATTTTTAGTGTCTGAAAAACAAGATATTTTATGCATGAGAAGAATGGCAGTGACATAGAAAGAAATCACAATTAAAATAAGGAGAACTGAATTGCAGCCCTGGATCTGCCAGCCACTTGACCCTGGCAAAGTTACTTAATTTCCCTAGCCTTTAGTTTCCTCATCTGTAAAAAGAGGATAAGGTGCAGGTGTTAGACTAGATGTGTCCAAGGTCTCTTTCATTCCTAATGCCTATGATTCTCTGATATTCTCAGATTTTAGCCCTTGTATAATTTCAGTGCTGTGCTAACAGAATCATTTGACCTTGGCTCACCTCTAAGGGTCAGGCTGAAATTTCCAGGAGTTGGCACTGAGCTGGTGATGCAGATTCTTGAATCCTTCAGTAATAGCTAAAGTCCAATCCATTTGTTTTTCATTCCTCCTCTCTCTCTTAATAGTAAAGAAGAACAAAGCTCTCTCCTTTGATACTTAAAAAAAAATCAGACATGAAACTTTATGTAAATTAGCTGAAGTTTATGGATAAACATGAACCAGTAGATCCACTTGCATTGCAGGCCCAGGCATTTGTAAACAGAGCTCAGAGTGGAAAAAGGTTATAATTCAGGGATTCCGGGGGGATTTAGGTGAAAACAATTGGAAACATTGGTTGGTTGTTTGGTTTACCTCCATTATGGCCTTCCAAGGGAAAGGACTAGAACTTTTCTGTTCGTAAGATATGAAGAGCAGGCTAAAGGAATAGGGTCTGTTTAAGTTTGTTTGTGGCAAGGCATTCAACCAGTGGAATGTGAAGGAACTCACAGCCCTGTTTTTCTCTGGTTCCCTAAATCTACAAGGTTGATGCCTGTGGAATTCGGGATTCCCAAATGTGCTTTCTTTACAGATGAAATAATAAATCTCCAGGATATGTAGAACATTACCCATAGCATTTACAATGCCCCAATACATACTTGTCTAATGAAGTGTGTCATGTGGGCTTTGGAAGCCTCAATTACATGAGATCCTTCCGAGTTGTTACATAAATTAATATATGTTTTCAGGGCAAGAAAACAAGTCTCTCATGCTAGAAAGTAACTTTTTTTTTTTGGTAATAATGATTTCTTTGAGTAAAATTTAGATGGCTTGGGTGAGTCTAGTGGGCTGGGTTCAAGCGGGAAATCCCAAACCAATTTTGTTTGCATGGGCTGGAAATGATTTGGATCTTGTGAATGGCAGCTTGGATAATAAAAAAGGCAGATAAACATTAGGAGTTGAAAGCAGAGCTGTTAATCCTGAAATGCTAGCCCAGTGCACAAAAATGCTACTCTTGAGCTGAGGCTCTGATAGACTTTCTGTGCAATGATAAAGAGGATTGCTTTAACCTGATTCTGGAAATAAAGAGCCTAACACAGGCTAGCCTAAAAGATATACCTTAAATAATGTTATTTCAATAGGACTAATTGATTTCTAATAATTCATTTTCCAAATTATTCATTTCTGCAATTAACCATGTATTTCTTTGTCAGTCATCAGACAACATGGGCAGAAAGAGTTAATTATTAAGTGTTATGACAACAGTTGCAATTTGGATGCCTACATATAATTTTTCTCTAACTCTAATTATAGTTAATCCAATATGGACATATAGCATACTAGTAAATAGCATTCATAATTTGCTTCTTTGTGGCTCCATCAATGTTTAGATTATTGTTAAGTAAAAATAAATGCAATTCACCTTTATTTTACTGTACTGTTGATATCCTAGGATAATTTGTCAGAGAAAACCAAGTAATAAGGTAATGTGACTTTATGAATAGATAAATAAGTAGCCACAACAGAATGACATTTTTCCTTCCCCCATTTCATTTTCTTTTCACTCGCCCTTTCCTCCCTGATTTATATAATCACACATGCAAAATAGCTTACTATTTATTATACAAACTTACCATAAAGTCTCTTGGAAGTCTGAGCACAGTCATCTTTATTAGATGTCATTATAGAGATGGTCAGCAGAGGGCCTTATTAAACTGAGTTATGTTTCATTTCAGATTCTAGGATCAGTGAGTTAAAATTCTGCTGGTTAAGTCATTTTCTAATATTCCTCATGAGTTATAGTGAAACTTACAGAAACACCCCACCCCCCCAAACTCAACCTTTTCAAATATCTTTATCCCTCTTCCAGTGGGGTAAAATGAAAAATTCTACCTTTTCCTCTCCAGGCTCAGTTTTTTAAGAAGCAGCTACAGAACCTGGATGGATCATTAAGAGTCAGAGTCCCAACAGGAAACTTTGGGCCTTCAGTAAGGTCTATTAATTGATTTTAATTTGAACACTGAGCTCCAAGGTTCTAGATAGTTTATTCTCAGCTAAGAAATGCAAAGAAGATACCATCCCTCAACTACCACATCAGCTTAAACAAATGAAACCAAGACAAATAATAACAGCAAAAAAAACCTCACTTAGACTCCATCTACATCAGCTTCCACTTGACAGTCAGTCAGTCAATAAACATTAATTATCTACTGTATGCTAGATCCTGTGCTAAGGATTCAAGGAAAGGAAAAAGACAATCCCTGCTTTCAAGGATCTTGCAGTCTAATGGTGTAGACAGCACAAAAACAGATGTTATGAACAAATAAAATCTATACCTAACTGTATGTCCAGTCATCCTGATCTATATCTTGCCACTGGGCCCACATAGCTGGTGACTTGCACACCCCTGCCTCATTTCAATCCAGTTCGCTTACAAGTCACGAATCACCTTCCTGATGTAAGTAGTCCTCTTTGAGAATGAAGGACAAGCAATAATAATAATTAAATATACACACATCTATAGGTTGAGTTGGGAATAATCGAAAAAGAGAAAGCTTTAGCATTAAGGGAAATTTTTTAAAAAAGCTTTCTGTTGAAGGTGAGATTTTAACTGAGATTTGAAGGAAGTCAGGGAATCTAGGAGGCAGAGAGAGGAGGGAAAGAATTCCAAAGATGGTGGACAGTCTTAAAATTCCTGTAGTCCAGAGATGGAGTATCTCATTCAAGGAACTGCATTACCTTGAAGGGTATATGGAAGGTGTAAGATGTCAGAAGCCTAGTAAGGCAGGAAAGGGCAGGTTATGAAAGAAAAGATTTCTGTGAGCCTCACGCTAAATCGAAATTTGTTTTCCCTTACTTTGGTGCTATAAGAGATTTACCATGAATTCTTCTTTGGGGTATGCACTTAACAATGAAAAGTTATAGAATCTGAGAGCTAGACAGACCTTAGAGATCATCCAGTCCAGTTCACCCATCTTACAAACTTGAGGTTCAGGGAAGTAAAGGGACTTACTGTACAGGTAGTTACTGACAACTGGGACCAGAACTGAACTCTCATTCATTGCTTTCTCCATTGTACCACTTTGCCAATGTTATATGAAACACTACTATTGGAAAACTAACATTGTACCCGTTCTCATGGAATTCTATCAAAAGGGTAATTGCATTGTTTTCAGCAAGCTACCTGTGTTATCTTATGATTTGGAGAGAACCTGTTTATTTTCAGGACTCTGTAAGTGCCCGTGTTTGTGAAGACTGCTGAATAGGAGCTCAATCAATACTTGTTGAATGAGTTGTAGTAATGAAGTGAATGAAAGAAACAATAGAGGAGAAAGGACAAAAGAAAAGAAAGAAGGAAATATGAAATGCATTTTATTTGGTGACAAAATAGTCTTTTTTAAAAAATAGTTAAGAGAAGTGCATAGGAAACAAAGTAGTAGTTGACCATCTAGATAAGGGGCTCTTAACCACAGGTCTATCAATTTATCTTAAAAAATAGTAGTGACTATTTAAATATAAATGATTTCACTTATAATTCCATGCATTTTTATTTTATTCATTTAAATATTATTCTGATGAGTCCATAGACTCTCTGAGTGTCAAAGGGATCCAGACCTTAACAAAAAAGGTTAAGAACCCATGATTGCTCCCACATGGACCAGAGAAATACCAGTTCTTTGAATCATAAAATAACCTTTACTGGAGAAGCTGGACTCTATATCACCAAGAACATCATGAGGATTCATTTGGGGGCACTGAAGAAGCTGTCCAAGTTTTGGAGATACCCCATCTGTTACTATTGAGAGGTGCCAGTACCCAAGGGGATAGCTTTAAAGAACTGAGGGTAGATAATGCAAGAAATGTGGTTTCCAGTTGTTAGGAGAGAGAGATTGTTAATCCCTTTGTGAATCAGCTCTTGAATGTGTCAAAGAACTACAGTGATTCACTACCACTTTGGCATGCCATTTGGGAAGCTGCCCTGCCCTCCTGGTCAGTGAATGCTTTCTGTTATATCATCCCCATATGTAGAGGTTTTTCATTGTGCAGCAAATTACATCTGTTTATAGGATGCCCTTAGCTTTGTCGTCTCTGCGTATCTCTTTGGCAAAAATGCAAAATTCTGCAGTTTGCAGTGGATGGTCTCCGTCATTAGCAATAGAATCAGAGATTGAGGTGGGGTAGCATGAGTTCAGTGGCAGTGCTGAATTTCAGCCTACTTCTCTTTTCTGCCTTCCTTTCTTGCCTCTCACTCTCTATGACTTGGTTACCCTTTTGTTTCATGTTTCAGTCTCCCTCACACATTTTTCTAGCTATGTGATCTTGGGCAAGTCACTTAAATTCTCTGGGCCTCAGTTTCTTCATCTACAAAATGAGAGGATTGGATTTGATGACATCTGAATTCTCTTCAGACTCTCCGCCTTTGCTTCCTTCTTCCTCTGTCAGTCTTCTCCCACCTATTTTTTGGCTTTTCTTTCAGAAGGGATTATGGTAACTGTGGGTGGAGTGGGTCTCTGATCTAACAGGGAAGAGGAGAGTCGTGTAGTCCCCCTCCAGCTGAATGACTAGACATTTGCTGAATTTAATGCCAGTTTCCTCACCTATAAAATGAAGAAATTAGTATCGATGACTTCTCAGGGCCCTTCCTGCTCTACATCTATCATTTGTATTTTCTTACCTTCAAGCAGCCATGTGAGCTGTCATCCAGGGTCCCCTCCTTGATGTAGCCTTCCCTGAACATTTGTCAGTGTTCTTCTCCTCCTTGATTTTTCTGGTATTATATTTGTGGGAGTTTTGTGATTCCCCAGTAGAATGTAAGCTCCTTCAGGACTTTGTATTTTAGTATTCCCCATACCTTGCAGAAAGCCTTTCACATAATGGTTGCTTGGGGTCAGAGTCAGGGGATGCCCTGCCTTACTTATGCATCATTCCTGGCACCTTCAGGAGTCCTCTGCCAACCTATTGTGCTGGAGATATTCTCAATTAAGCACAGCAGTGATGTTAGGGGCTTCTCAATGCTGCTGATCCTCATAACAGATGTTAAAGGATCACTCTTGAAAGGGTGTTTCTCTGGAGCATCTAATTATAACCTACACAAAAGATTAACAGATGTTATAATTGTCTTTATTCTTTGATTAAATAGTTTCTGCATGAGTTGCTGCCTTAGATTTTTCTTTGCCATTTGTAAGGGTTTTATGAAGGCTTGACATGTGTCTTCAATTTTCTGGAGAGAGTTTCTTAACAGGGCTGGTAAGTTCTTTGACAGATTTGCAATTTCTTCCTCTCACTGGCTCTCTTTTTTAAAAAACGTTAAATATTAGCAGGTTTTTTATAGACCGAATAGTGACAAAGGCAGGCTGCCTGTGAAATTAACAGTGTACAGATGAATGAACAGTTCAATAGTTCTCTGTCATTTGCCTATACAGGTGACTGCTCCTTGTGGACAGTGTCTGGGGACCTGCAAATGCCAGCGGATGCATTCAAGAGAGCTTGTGCAATGGAGCAGGTTTTCAGATGCCAAGCTTGAGAATGATTGTGCAAACAGAGAGAAAAAAAAACAGAACAGAACAAAACAAAACAGCCTTGAAGGAATAAGTTGTCTCTAGGTTTCTCCAGTTAGTGTTTGTTCTAGAAAGATAAGAAATCAACTAGAGACCTTCTTAGCACACAAAGAATTTTTTCCATTCCACTAACTTGGCTGACTCCCTGTGCAACTGAGAGTAAGTCACTTAGCCTTTGCTAGGGTAGTTCCTTATCTGTACAGTGAAGAGATTGTTCTAGAAGATATCTAAGGGGCAGCTAGGTGACCAGCAGATAGAGCACTGGGCCTGGAGGAAGGAAGATTTGACTTCAGATCCAGCCTCAGATATTTACTGAGTGACCTGGGGTAAGTCATTTCACTCCATCTCAGTTTCCTCAACTATAAAATGGGGATGATAACAGCACCTGTCTACCAAGATTGTGGTGAGGATCAGATTAGCTTCAGGGCAATGAGGGACTTAGGTAAACACAGGTTAGAAGTATCAGGAGCCTTAGAGATCCTTTTGTCCCCTTTCCCCTGTACTTTCTTACTGTGCCCACAGAGGCTCAGAGAGGTAACATGAATTATACAATATCACTTAATTAATGTCCTTAGAGTGTTCATTTCAAATTAATAGGTACCTTTTCCTAGGCAAAAGGAGGGACAAAAAAATTTAGAACAAATGGCATGACTGTGAAGACAGGTGTAGAGGGGACATCATGAACATTTCAACATACAGCCTGAAGAATGAATGAATAATGAGTGAATGAATGAATGAAAAAGAATTTACTAAATATTTGCTATGTGCCAAGCCTTAGGTTAAGTTCTAAGAATACAAAAAAGAAAATTGAGACAGCCCCTGCTCTCAGGGAGCTCACGCTCTAGTGTGAGGAGGTGACACATATAAGTGAGGTGGAATTGGTCACCACAAGTGGATAGAACACTGAAAGGGGAGGCAAGAGAGAACTAACAAATCATTTGTATGACCTAAAGATGTTTTGCCTAGGGAAGAGAAGATTTATGAGAAACCTAATAGTTTTCTTCCACTTTGAACATTGAAGATATATTATATACTTATTCTGCTTGGCCCTAGAGGGCAAAACTGGAAGCAATGGACAGAAGTTATAGCAGATTTCAGCTTGAAAAAAAATCCTTAAAATTTTAAGCAGTGCATTTGCCCCCTCACAGGAAATCATTAATCATGTTGTAGAAGGGATTTCTTTTTCAAGTATGGCTTATAAAGGCCATGGTCTCCTACTGCATCCTGGACCATCTCCAGTCATCTTGATCTATATCTTGCCACTCAACCCAAATGGCTCCATAGGAGGCAGTGAGGCTGGAGACTTTGTCCAGCCCTGCCTCACTTAAATCCGATTCACTTGCAAGTCATGGCCTCAGCTTCTAAGGTCATGGTCTTCTTCAAGAGCAAAGGACAAATGATAACAACATAGTTTCAATCAGGTGATCTCTTCCAACTCTGGAAGGTCTGTGACAATGAGAATATCATTATTTAAAGGGAGGGATGTGAGGAAGAAGGATAACTAGATCCATGTTCATGCCAACTTTCACCCCAGAAACTATTCTGCTTACCAGGAAAGGGAAAGAAGTCCGGAAAGGGTTTCAGATTTGCATCAGTTCATTACGAAGGAAGTTCAATTAAAACTGTCAAAAAGTTTGCGCTCCTTTTTCTTCCCATTCTCAAATACTTATTCACTCCACAAATATTTACTGACTGCCAACCATGTGAACAGCGCTGTGCTAGATATTACAAGAGAACTCTTAAGATACAGCCCCTGCTCTCTGAGGGCAATGCAACCAAATAGGGCAGAGCTGGCATATACATGGAAACTATCAACAATATAATAAACTGAAGTCAGTGTCACAAGCAAATGTTTGGAGAAAGGTCACCAGGATGGTGAGGGGGTTAGAAACAAGGTCATATTTTTGATTCCAGATCCCTGCTGATGAAACATGCTTCTTTTCCTCTTGGTAGCGTTGGTGAAACACCAATGTGGAACCAGACATATGTTTTTAGGAATGGTCAGTGAGTCTGTTTTGTTTCACTATGTACTTTGTTATGATTGAGGGTTTTATTGATGGGGTGGATATTATTGGGAAGTGAGAAGGATGTTTATTTTTTAAAAGCATCAATAAAACATTAAAAAAGAAACAGAAATGAAGCCATATGAGGAATTGTTACATTTAACTTGAAGACTTTGGTGGGAATAGGCAGGCTAGTTGTTTTACAACTATTTTACAAATAGTTGATAGTTGATAGAATAAAATAGTTGATAGAATAAAAGGTAGAAGAGTGAGTAGACCTATTTCATAGGTGTGACAACAAGAAAATGATAGGTAGAAGTACAGGGAGGAAGATTTTGGCTAAATAAAAAGAACAGTTCAAAATGTTAAGATGTGTCAAATACGTGATGGGCTATCTCCCCAAGTATTGACATCTCTGTGACTAGAAGTTTTCTGCCCAATACAACATCATCAAAATTTGACGTTTCTGTATAGTGAATATCTACTTTGGGTGGGAGAGGTGGAATCACATGATCAGCAGTCTTAACAGTTACAGAATTCTAGTTTTCTATGATAGATATTATGGCAATATTAAGTAGGGAGAGATTTTAATGGATTAGAATATTCAGATGATTAGTTGAGAAAATGGGGAGCTAAAGAACAGAGTATGAGACATGAGAGGCTATTAATTATGTGGGTTCATCAGTAAATACTTTAATTCAGAGAAAAGATACAGATCTCTGAAGACTCCAGTTGTCAGGGAATTGTAACGGAGAAGTTGGGTCTCGATCTGATCCTCGAGGTGCAGCTGAAATTTGGAGAGGTGGAGAGGACAAGTTTGGCTGGAGATGAAGGTCCTTAGAGAAAGTGTTGCACAGGTAAGTCTGTGGCACATCTCACAGTACTTTAAAGGCCCAGGTCATATGCCAGTTCTTTCATGAATCTTTTAATTACTAACTTAGCCCTCACTATTCTCACCTGTATTCGAAATAATGAATCATTGGATGAATGAAAATATCATTCAATAATTACTTACTCTGTGTCAAGCACTGTGCTAAATCCTGGGATTACATATGGGGGGAGAGAAGCAAGACCACCTTTGCTGTCAAGGAGATAATGCTGTAATTTGTGGAGACCATAGACATGAGAGAGTTCAGCTGTAGGATAGAAAAAAAGGCTTAGAAATCCTTGAGTTGCAGTGGAGGGGGCAGATGGCAGTGCCACAGTTCTGAAGGGTTTAAATTCATAGCTGATGGCACGGTCCAGAAGGCCTTAAGACATTGTGGCAGAGTAGAAAGGAAGGCCTGGTATTTTACCTTCTATCTTCTTCTTTTCTTAGATCATTAAAAAGTTGTTTTCAGTGTGCTGAATTAAAAGTACTATACTCCTACCATTACTCTAAAGCAGCAATGTTGTGGGATTGCTTGAAATATTTTAGTGCTGATGAAAATGTGGTAAGCAGAGTATTAAATGGAATAGCATGATTATCAAAATATTTTGAGAAATATTTTGAGCTAGAATGAAATTTGGTCCATTTAGTTACCATACTGATTTTTCTGGTGAAGAAAATTTCCCAGACACCCAGAGTGGTAGAAGTTGGACCAGAGCTCTACCACTTTGTATTCCCTTCCATGCCACACTAGTATGGAGAAAAAGCAACTGTAACCAAGAGAGGGACTTGCTCAAGAACATGTGGATAGTAAATGACTGGAAGGAGGATCCATGTTTCATGATATGTAGCCTGTGGATCCCCCATTGCTTTCTTTTCAACATTTTCCAATGTTTCAAAGACATCACGTGGAAAATGATCTGCCTCTGACTCTTTATCTTGTGTTTTCTTTCATGCCAATCTCCTTTCTATTTCATTTTTGTCCAGCAGTTAACACTGCCCTCACAGTTAGCTTCTCATTTTGCTTTATTTGGCTGTTGTCATGGATGCTTTGAACCCAAACCAAAGGTTCTTGGCACAGTGAGTTCAGGCTTTTCCTTGGGGTTTATGTTTTCTTCCCCAGAATCCCTTAGGCTTAGATTTATAAACTTTCATCCTTCATCATTAGACTTCCAAATTAAACTAATTGATGTTGGAAAACACTATATCAAACCAAAATAATTCCAGGGAATTTTAAATAGTGATATTAATCTTCCATCCTCTTAAAAGTGCAAGTGGCCCATGCTTGATTGAGAGGTTTTCATGCTATATTCTCCAATTTAGTGTGGTTATTTCTAAGCTGCTATAAATCTTTTTAAGAGAAGTGCTTCTTACCGTTCCATTCTTCTCTCTTTCCTCCTAACAAGCTACATAAAAATGTTTTCCTCTGTCTTGCAAGGCCAACACATCATTTCTTAGGCAAAGCTGATGTAAAACCCAATGAATATACAAATAATTAACCTAGAATCTTAGGGTTTCAAGGGATTTTAAAAGGCACCTATAGCAATTCAGTCACTTATCTTATTCAGAGTGGTTTAGTGTCTCTTGACTAATTAGCAGAAAATACACAATATAGACTTTTGAGATTGTGGTGAGAGGTCCACCTTCTGGATTTTCCATCTCTTTTACTTTGAAATATATCCATTCTTTAAGGCCCAGTCCAAGTTCCATTTTCTCTTTGTAACTTTCCTTGGCAAACTTTAGTCTGCAGTGCCAGTAAAGGAAGGAGGTAACTCCCTATAGCTCTCCTCTGAAGCCATGTTTGATTATTATAATTTCACAGTGTTCAATTTCAATTATTTTGTTGTTGGCCTTTCCATTTACATTGTTTTGAACAGTGTGTATTTTGTTTTCATGGTTCTAGTTCTGTTTACTTCATTTTGTATCAATTTATAGAAGTTCTCCCTCCTCTGTATTCAATATATTCACTGTTTCTCAAGAGCAGCAGTATTCCATCACATTTATATAGTACAGCTTCTTTAGTCATTCCCCGAATGATCAGTGTTTACCTTGTTTTCAGTTGTTTGCTACTGAGGAAAATACTGGTATAAATATTTGCTGTTATATATAGGGCCTTTATTATTTTTTAAGCATTTTTCTCCTTGTGTATGCCTAACAATAGGATCCCTGGGTCATAGAGTATAGACATTGAGGCCACTTTTTTTTTTTTAACACAGTTCCCAACTGTTTTCCAGAAAAGTTAGATAAATTAATCTCCATCAGGAGAGCATTTTCTTTCTTGTGCAGGGCGAAAATAGTCTATGCTCTTCTTTGTAGTGTGAAGGTATAGCAGGAAGGGTGCTTCAGCCTTGGTCATGGTGATTCCTAACCTTAGGCCAAATCTAGTCAGAAGGGTCCACTTTTCAGCTCACTGCCCTACCCCTTTTCTTCCTCACCACACTAGGCAGAGTTAGTATCTACGGTTTATTGCACAGTAGAAGAATGGGGGTTATGTGCTGGCAAAATCTCTGCAACTGGTGAGAGAGACAGGTGCCCTTAAATCTGTCACAGGCACAGGCCTTTAAGTCATGGTGTATCTTTTCTGTGATAGCATGGAACCTGATAGGGGAGAAGTTCTGAGTTATTGCTTTAAGGATTGGAGTAATGTAGTATTAATTAATTCATAAGGATCTTACCTTGTATCAGCATTTAATTCCCTCTTCTTTATCCTTTGGATTCAGCTGCAGACACTCTTACATCTGCTATATAATTCTTCTTTTTGAATGGTTAGGAAGTGAAAGGAGTCTGAAGAAAATAGACTGTGTGACATTTTGTTGGTTATGTGACCCAGAAGTCAAAATCTCCTTTTGGTGATGAAGAAACCAAAGGGATTAAGTTTATGTATTTAAGGTCACATTCCTAATTAGGCAGAATTTGTAATAGAATCCCAAGTCTCCCTATTCTCAGTATAATGCTCTTTCTACCATATTACGTAGGTAAGGGAAAGGATCTTGAGAACTGGATTTTAGAGGTCTTCTAATGCAATGAACTAAGAAACGTAGAGAGATCAAAGGACTTTCCAGAGGTCACAGAGCTAGTTCATGACAGTTAGCACTAAAACTCAGATCACTGAATCATGGAGTCTTATAGTTGGAATGGACTTCAGAGGCCATCTTGATTCAAGTCTAACCCGTACTTGAAATAAGAATCCTCTCCATGATGTCTTTAACAAGGTGGTCAGTCCAACTCCACTGGAAGACCTTCAGATCTTCAGATTCTCAGTTCTGAGTTCTTTCTTCTACATTATGAAGTCTATTGATTGAAGTAAGCCTAGGTATTGGTTGCAAATATCCCTGTTACTCCTGTTTCCATGTCAGTTTTCTCCTGTTTGTCTTAAACTTGTGCTTGCCATAGGTTGAAGTGAGGATTTGAACCAGTAGATTCTCAATGTCTATTGTGTAACGCTTTGTCAATAGCCTCACAATACCAGCCCCACAATCTGTTATTAACTCATTGCTTGCCAATGTTTCCTTTTGCCATGTTTAAAATATATGTATAACAAAATGTGATGCAAATTGAAATGCAGTGTTTTTGTGTGTCCAATTGTTTATTTTATTCCAAACCTGTCTTTTCCTTATTGTAGGGAAATCCTCATGCAAAAACTCCTTCTTCTGATACAGTTGGCAGCTCATCTTAATTTATAGTGCTAGGGAGTTGACTGTGGCACCAAAAAGTTAACTGATTTTTGCCATCATCACTCAGCTAGTATGTGTGGCTGTTATCATTTGAATCCAGGTCTCCTCTACTCAAAAGTTGGCCCTCTGCCCACTTTGCCAGATTGTGTTCCAAAATGAACTTGAAACTATTACAACAAAATTCCCCAAAGACAATAAAGAAAATTGGCTTAGTGGGTGCAATGAGCTTGAGATTTGGAGGCTTAGATTTTCCATGTTGGGATATATATATCTATATCTATATCTATAGATATATATATCTATATATCTATATATATTAATTGGATGTTCTTTTATCCACTCTACTCTTTTCACGTATATGTGTATGCTTTCCTGTTTGACTGCACAGTTTGCTTTTGTCTACCTGAAAGTAATTTGGCATTGGTGGGATAACAAAATATACAAACAAGAGCTACAATGTGGCATTTCTTAGATTTCCATTTATATTAGATCTGAGGCAGATGGTAAGAATGTGAGCTAGCCTGCTATAGCTTTGAAAGCAGCAGACGCTTGGAGGAGGGGCTCCTTAACTCATCCAGCTTTGCTAACACTGACTTGGTACCTATTTGCTCTCGTCTTGAGCAGAAAATCATTCTAAATGCTGCCCTGCCCCTTCTTGCTCTGAAAAGCCATTTAAAATATGCACAGCACCGGCTGTCTAGACCTGAGAGGCAATTGAGCCTACAGTTTTTGAAATCCAAATAAAATCTAGTGAGCAGTGTTCCACTTATTATCTGTTAATTGTAGCCATCTTGACCCAGAGTCTGGAAATAGCTGAGTTGTTGCCACACTTTCTAATTACACCGTGTTAAAGAAGACTGTTCTCTGGAGCCATCTGTCTAATACTTATCATTGTGCAAAATTGAGAACAGCTTAGAGAGCTAGCACCAGTACCCAGTGTGAAAGGAAATGGGGTTGACTCAAAAGGTGTTAGGTACAATAGGAGAATGCCATTCTCAAGAATTATGCAGAGGAGGAGCTCCTTCCCTGGAAGCAGCATCAAGCTTCATCAAGGATGCGATCATGGCTCAAGTTCCCAAGGATGAACAGAGACAGACAACACTTGGGGAATCAGAAGGACAGATATCTGGGGCGGGGGGTTGGAAACAGAGAAGCCATGTTTCAGAGAGAGGGATATTGTAGAGAAGGGTAAGGTACCAAGCATTCTAAGAGGAAGAGGAGCTCAGTCACTTATTAGGAGACAAACAGTGGATCTGCAGACTCGTTCTAAGAGAGTGTCTCTGATGCCTGGTGTTGTTAAAAGAATGCTGGATTTGGAGTCAGATGGTCTGGGTTTGAATTCCATTTTAGCATCGATTAGACATGCATCCTTTGTTATAATTGAAAGAGGGACAGGCTTGGTGTGAGGAGGAACCTGAGTTTGAATCCCACCTTTGTGAATACAGACAAGCCCTTTGATCTTTATGAATTTCAGTTTCACCAAATCTAACATGACGATAATCACACCTGAAGTAGCCACTTCACTAGGGTCATCTGACTCAAATGAGCAAAGATGTGTAAAGTGATGTACAAAGTTCAAGTCTTACATAAACGTCAGATATCTATTTTCGTTGGGACTTGATTTCCCAATTGGTAAAATCCAGGCATTGAGTCATATAATCACTAATTACATATCATTTATTAATTATAAAGTATGCTATATTATATACTTTATGATTATAAAGTAATATGAATCTGCAAGAAAGCCATCTTTGTTTTAGCCAGCTAGCCCTTTTTGTTGTTTAGCTGCTTTAGTCATGTCCCAGTCTTCATTACCCCCATTTGGAGTTTGTTTGGCAAAATACTGGAATGTGTTGTCATTTCCTTCTCTAGCTCATTTTCCTGATGAGGAAACTGAGGCAATCAAGTTTAAGTGACTTGCCTAGTGTTACACAGTTAGTAAATGTCTGATACCACATTTAAACTCAGGTCTTTCTGACTCCAGACCTGGTACTCTAGCCACTATGCCACCTACCTGCCCACAGCTAACTCTTCTCTTCCCCTAATCCTTCAGGCAGAGCCATGCCCAGACTGAAAAAAAAAATCATTGTAAGGGTCTCACATGAGTTACATAATTACTTATATAATTCACAGCTATATGTTTGAAGTTTGACTTGTAGATAAAGAACTGCTTAATAAAATATCATATGGGATCTTGAAAAGTTGTGATGCTTGATAACTGAAAAAAGAAGTGAAATGATTATTGAAAATAAACAAAGTAATGGACTTCCCCTCATTGAAAGTATTCAATTATTCAATCAGAAGCCTGATGGCTACTTGTTGGAGATACTGTGGAAAGGATTTATGCCTTCCCTCTTTCCTTCTACCTCTGGGAAATGCTGATTCCTTTCAAGACTTAACCAGCCAATGTCTCCCATGCTTTGATTGCCAGCTCTTCAGAATTACTTTGCAGTTATTTTGTATACATCCTGATGTTTATCTGTGAACATGCTGCAAGTCCCATAGAATGTGAACTTCTTGAGGGTAAGGACAATTCCATGTTTTGTTTTTATGTCCTGATCCCCTAGAACAGTGCCCAGCACACAGCCACTTACTGAGTGCTTGTTGATTGCTTGATTGGGCAGCCAAGTTAAAGAGAGATGCCAGCAGTACCAAAATTCATTTTAGGAAAGCTGTCTTGTTAAGGACTATACAATTCTGCATATTAACCACCAAGAACAATATGAAATAATCATATAGGAAGAACTGGACCCCTGCCATGTTCATTCTTCAGTGCACTTTGATTTGTTTCTGAATTCCAAGGACAGAAGACAGTCTGGGATGCATTTCAGGGAAGTTGTGGATGTCACTGTCTGCATTTCTAAGTTCGAGCACAAGCCATCCATAGAACAGAATAAGAGGATAGATGGCAGCCAGGGGGACAGACAACAGCTGCTCAGTGATACGGTGCATTGCAAAGCAGCAGGGAAATTTCTGTGGGCAGACTCTGTGGGATTAGGAATGAACACTTCCACAAAGAGATAGTAAATCAGAGATAAAATGTGAGGTAGATGAAATCATGGCAGCTTTACATATGGCTTCAGGTGCCAGTCACAGTAATCTTCTGGTGATCATACAAAGTAAGGGACTACCTAGATGCTTTCAAAGAGATGTGAAGAATTGTAATAGTCTGGAAAGATAGAAATTGTTGGATTGCTCTAGAAAGCAGAAAGACTTAACCTGAAGCTGGGAGGAAACATTGCCTACTGTAATTTCAGTAGCTTGATATATTTTCATGACTTCTCTAAATTGAGCTCATTGCTTGCTTGTTTTTGTTTATTTCTTTTGGTGTGTGTGTGTGTGTGTGTGTGTGTGTGTGTGTGTGATTTGACGCAATCTGGGCTAAATGATTAGCCTGGCATCACACAGCTAGGAAGTGTCCTAGGACAGCTTTGAACTCAGGTCCTCCTGACTCCAGGGCTGGTACTCTATCCACTGTATAACCTAGCTGTTGCTGTTCATTGTTCATATAAGCAAAGGAAACACCTTAAAAGGACTGAGGCAAACCCTTTATATTGCTGTCCAATATATAAGTGTAGATAGATTCTCCCATGCCTCAGCTATTCATCATGATTCAGGAGCTGCTGAAAGTTTCAGGATGCTCATTCTGTAGTTCAGGGGCAGGGAACTTGTGGCTTCAAGTCCATATGTGGCCCTCCAGGTCCTCTAGTGCAGCCCTTTGACTGAATCCAAACTTCACGGAACAAATCCGCTTAATAAAAGGATTTATTCCATAAAACTTGTACCCGGTCAAAAGGCCGCACCTGATGGAGTAGCCTCTTGTGTCCTCAAGGCTGCAGGTTCCCCACACTGTGGTTGTTCACAATCACAGACTTACAAATTTAACTCCAAATTCATATAGAGAAGAATGAGGATCACATATTTTTAGACAACCATGGGGACTGGCTTAATAAATATTGTATTTGACTATATGGAGAATAATGTTGTTGGTGGGAGAAAGGAGTTTGTTTCTCATTGTTTCTCATCAGTTACACAGGGCTTTATAGAGGAGATGGAACTTAAGGAGTCAGGAGAATCATGGAATGAAGAGATTAGAAAATGAAAATATGAATGATTTGCATGACATATACATGCTCCCTCCCTGAATGTGAAATATGAAAAGCACAGAGCCTGGAACATAATGGGCATTTAATAAATACTT
Organism: Bettongia penicillata ogilbyi; assembly: GCA_023548195.1. NCBI lineage: Eukaryota > Metazoa > Chordata > Mammalia > Diprotodontia > Potoroidae > Bettongia > Bettongia penicillata. The sequence goes on along the minus strand of JAJHZJ010000271.1, from coordinate 5,606,887 downwards.
ATTGGACAAACCTTGTACTCATGAGAAAATTAAAATACAAAGAAGTAGCCCTGGGTGTAGCAGACAGAAAGCTATCCTCCAAGTCAGAAAGACCTGAGTTCAAGCCAAGTCCTGCCTCAGACAGATACTAGTTGTGTGATTATGAGCAAGTTTCTTTACCTGTCGAGGTCCATGACAGTTCTGTAAGATTGCAAATCAGATGCTGACCTGCTTTGGTAGAGAGTTTCCTTGCCAGGATTTACCTATATTAATGACACAATGACCAAAAATAGAAAGAAGGAATGTAAAATGGGACTGCCCTCTAAAATAAAAGACTATATCTGGAATATTTGCATCTTATTGAAACGTGTGTTCTTGGGAGTCTGTGCATGAAGTCTACCAATGACCCCAAAGGTTTTTGAAGTTCCTCCTTTGAAATTGGTTTCAGAAACATCCTGAACAACAGAAGAAAGCCGTAATCATGATCTTAAGCCTTACCGTCAACTTTGACCCAAACCAGGACTTCCCAGCTTGATCACTCACCTTATTTGGCATACCTGATTTTCAGTAACTTTTGGCTGTTTTCAAAACACAAATCTAGCTTCAAAGGATAAAGATTTACCACCAGCTGGGATGCTGAAAAGAATATGTCTTGGGTTCTAAGGGAAACTCCCAAAGTGGAGTTCCAGAAATATTTTAAATTACAACAGTATGCTTAGGACAAAAGTTTGTCATTACAAAATAGAAAAATCAATTAGATATGTGAGCACCATAATTTAAAAAAAACATCCTGGCAAAATTTTTGCATTTATTATTTTCTCTCTTGCCTTTCCCTTGAACTGTCTCATAATAGATATATCTAAAAATAAATTGTCTCTACTAGGATTTTCTCAAGGCTTATTCTGATGTCTGAACAGTTAGAAGACCTGTGGTGAAATCTGCACATATTATTTGCATAGCTCTGTAGACTGAAAGTTTATGTTCAGGTAACTTCATTATATCTATCCCTGAAGTTCATAATTTCTTACTGCATAAAATTTATTTTCACTACTTATATTAGTCTCATCTCTTTTAGTTCCACTAATTCAGAATCATTTTCTAAAACAGCTGTCAAATTGTTGCCTCTGCCCCCACCCCATTTTTTCTGAGTGAATGTCCTTTGCTAATAAGCATGTCCAGTTTTCTTGAACTTGAATTTTGCATGGGGTCGGAGCCATGTGCCTAGGGGAAGATGGTCTGTGATTGGAGAACATCCAGTTTGAATGCATCTTATGTTGCCAGAGAAAAGAACTAGCAGACGTTATTATTTAATGTATTTCTCTTTCCCTTTACTAGCTGTTGAATTGCATTTTTCACCTTTAATCTTCATATTCATTAGAATAAGCTTTATTTAAGAAAAATAAAGTGGGCATAAAGATTTGAATGATTTCTACCATCCTGAAGTAAAACTGAATCCCTTATTCACAGGAACTTTTTTCTTCACTGGAAGAATTTTCTATTTATTGGAAAGAAATGAAAGACTCGCTTACTTTTTGTCAGGTGTCAAGGAGCAGAGGTGGGGAGGAATGCAAACGTTTAGTCAAGTGAAGAAGCTTTGAGCAATAGAGAAATTTACTTAATGTCGTAGCCTTAAGGCACTTGGGCCTTTGTGGGGATACAGGAACTAAAAGTAATGTGGGTTTTTGATGCTATTGTTGTAGTTGACTTTGCTAAGCATTTATTTCTTCTGAATAATGTACTGGTGATCCAGGCCTGGAAAGCTAAGGGCAGGATTATGCATGTATTAGATTCTCAATGAATACAAATTAATGATGATGGATAATGATCACAATCCATATTGTACAAGGTATAAAACTTTGTGTTTCTCTTTAAAGAAAACAGCGAAATGAACTTAGTTATGTAACTATATGTGTAACATACTTTAGAAGGATTTTCCTAATTTAATTTTTAAAATAGAAAATATAAACATTCTCAATAGAAGCTTAATAAAGTACCTAGCATTTATATAGTTATTTAAGATTTGCAAAGTGCTTTAAAATATTATCTCATTTTGACCTCACAACAATGCTAGGAGGCATTATTATATCCATTTTACTGATGAGGAAAGGGAGGCAAAGAAAGGTTCAGTGACTTGCTCCAGGTCACACAGTATTGAACTCAGGGCTTCTTGATACTAGGTTCCAAGTTCTATTCACTGTACTATCTATACATTTAAGGTTCAAGTCACAAAATTGAAATTGAGAACGAGTTAATATGATAATACATTTAATTAAATCAAATTAATAGAGATAAGAAACTAAAAGACAAAAGGTCCAAATATCCTTAAAATATTTCATAGTGATAGTTTTAAGCCTAGAAGAAACACAAGGGACCATCTACTGGAAACCCTGCATTTTGCACATGTGAAAAGACTTTAAAACAAGAGATGTAGAGCTGGAAGGTTTCTTTCAGGTCATTAAATCTAACCCTCTTATTTTACCCCTGAAAAAATTGAAGCCCAGAGAGGCCAAGTGATTTATCTGAGATGATTCAGATAGTCAAAGGCAAAACAGGATTTGAACCCAGATTCTCTAATTTTGAATCAATCACTCTTTCCACTGCCTCACAACAGAAAGGCAAGAGAGGAGATATCACTTGCCTAAAAGAAGAGGCAGAGATGAGACTAATATAATAATCTCTTGGTTTCTAATCCAGTTCTTATTTAACTATTTTGTAACCTATATTTTATTGTTTCACTAAGACCTATAGGGGTTACGTCTAAACAAACAAAAAGTAAAGTATAAAATGGATAATTATAAAATTTATTTGATATCTAAGAGCTAAACTATCCACTTTCCAATAGTAATTCTCCTTTGAGAGACAGAAACTCCAAAACTACCATGAAGTATATAAAAAAATGCAACCAAGAAATGATGGAATAACTTCTTGCAAACCAGAATTCTTTGTTCAGAAGGCAGAGATATTAAGAAGAAAGAGGATGGGTCAAAAGAGGATCTGCATTTGCTCATGTTAGCTTCTTAGTTTGTATGCAAAAATATAGATGATAAGATGCATGGTTCTTGATTATGATGAAATGACATTTTAACATCCTAGCTTACGATCGATCATGGATGAAGAACAATTGATAGTATTTGTCTCTGCCCTCTGGCTGGAGAAGGGCTGCTCGTTTAATACCTGCCAAAACCTTCCTTTATAGAGGGCTTATATCCTTCCTGGTAAACTCTCATTTTCCATCAGCAGTTCTGCTTGCTTTTGACTCAGCAGGAACCCCATGCTTCCTTTACCTTTCAGTTTCCTTTTTGTCTACTCTCATTGGATTGAGAAGTTCTTGAGGACAGGGACTGTTATTTCTGTCCCTAGTGCTTAACCCAGTTCCTGGAACACAGTTAGGGACTAGTAAATGATTATTTAATTGAATTGAATTGGTTACTATTTTATTTAGAAGGCTTCATAATTTCAGTTTATATGAAGCTGATACATTTCCCTAAAATGCACTTATAAATATTTTATTATTTAAGAATTCTCTTATTTTGTTGGTTACATTTCCAACCTCAGAAAGTATTTTATACTACTGTAGGATAATTTGTGAAGTAAAATCAAAGGTTTAATTAACATCAGTAATTAGGGAAATTCCTTATAGTTCTCCATGTTCACACATTTAAACTTTTCTGTTAAAGTTTTGGAGTTTTTTTTAGATGTTGTTGCTTTGCATGAATAAACGTTTTTGTTTTCTATTTTTAAAAATAAACTATTGACTGTAACATTTAAAAAGGTGGCAATGCTAGTAATTAGAATTAGTCCCAAAGAGGAGAAAACTCTTGGGATTTGTTATGCGGAATTAGGACATCTGATATGAGTATGCTATAGAATCCAAAAAAGCTAAAGCAATCTTAGCCTGCATTAAGAGAGATAGAGCTTCCCGGAAAAGAGAGGTTGTAATCCCAGGAAAAGAGAGGTTGTAATCCCAGGAAAAGAGAAGTTGTAATCCCAGGAAAAGAGAAGTTGTAATCCCAGAACAGTCTGTCCTATCAGCCCACATCTGGAGTGTTGTGTTTATTTTTGATTTTCATGTTAATATACAGAACATCCCCAGTGGAGCAATCAGGATAGTCAAGGTCCTCAAGTGTTTAGCCTGGAGAACCAAAGGGGGTGGGAGGGAGACATGATACTCTCTTCAAATATTTGATGTGTCTCCAGGTGGAAGTAGCATCAGCCATTTTTACTGGAAGAGCTAGGAACAACAGCTGAAAGTGGCAGATTTATGTTTGGTATAAGGAGAAAAAACCAAAAAACAAAAAAGCTCCCTAACACTTAGTACTTCCAAAAAATAGAGGTGTCCTAAATTACAGTAATCTCTCTTGGAAAGTAAGAGTCTCCCTCGTTGGAGGTCTTCAGTCAAAGGCTGGATGGCCTCTTAAATCAGTTCAGCAGTGGTAGAATCAGATAGCTGCTAACATTCATTCCATCTCCTATTGTATTTAGTATCTCGGGAAATGTAACTACTTGGATCTGAGGAATAAAACATTATATCTACCTTAACATTTTTATGATCCTACACTAATTGCTAATATCAAGTTCATTTTCAGTAGAATGATCTAATTTTTCCTATTGACATGGAAAGATGAGGCAAAATGACAATAGTGTCCACTCAAAGTATATGTGTGTGTGTGTGTGTGTGTGTGTGTGTGTATATACACAGACATGCACAATTTTATATATATATATATATATACATATACATATATGTATATGTATATACAGGGCAAATTTGTGAACATTTCTTCTTGGTTGCTTTATTGATAAGCATGGAATTACAAAATCTTAGAGCTGGTAGGCAATTTAGATCATACCAGGGCTTCTTAAACTTTTTCCACTTACTACTTCTTTTTGCATTTCAGCAGCAGTATTTGTTGGGGTTGCATGGTGTGCCAGTATGAGCAGTGCAAAGTGTGCCTTTGTTCAGAACCAAATCTGCAGTGAAGTTGTGCGATGTAATATGGGGATGCATTGTTAGAAATAGCTTGGATTCATTCTGTGTTTGATTTTTTATTCATTTTTGATTGTTGTGCATTCAGAAACCTTTTACTCTTGCCAAATTTTGCCAAAATCTATGGTAGCTGATCAAGTCTCGAGAAGGATTAACTATCAGAAAAATACAGTTTTTACAACAATGCAAGCCTAACATTTGGTTTTTCTAGTTTAGAAGAAGCTGGTTCTCAGCTATGAAGATGCTTGTCATCATTAAGTTTTGCGTGTGGAGTGGCTAGGTGACTCAGTGGACAGTGAGCCAGGGCCTGAAGTCAGGAAAGCTCATCTTCCTGAATTCAAATGTGGCCTCAGACACTTACTGGCCTCAGTCTCCTTATCTATAAAATGAGCTAGAGAAGGAAAGGACAAACCACTCCAGTATCTGTACCAAGAAATCTCTATCTGGGGTCATTGAGAGTCAGACATGACTGAAAAACAACAAATGATGACAGGATTTTCAACTTTTTCTGTCTAGAAAATCTTAGCATGTGGTAATGATTAAGTTATAATAAAAATAATAAAGAATTCTTTGATGCTTAAAATTAAAAAATACATTAAACAGTTGCTGGTTGTGGTGTATTTAGATTTAAAAGAAATTCATATGAAAAAAGTTAGCTTGGTAAAAGCTTTGTCTGAACTAAATGTGACATCACTACTAATGAAACTGAAATTTTTTAAAGTACCTACAATATTCTAGATTCTGAAGTATGTATCTAGATGACTTACATGATACATCACATGATGCCTTGTATGTTATTTGCTATGCGTTAAAATAAATATGGCACTCTCATCAAGATTAGCAGTCATTCCACTTTATTTTTGTAAGATCACACAGACTGTATATGTTTAATTCTGGGAACTATGTATCAAAAGATAGTATCAAATGAGAAAGTGACTAGAATAAAGGATGTATGATGGACTGAAAGCCATATTCTATAAAGGATTCTTGGGAGAAGTAGCAGTGCTAATCCTTGATAAGATATATGAGAAAATAATAACTGTCCAGATATTTTGTTTATCATCTGTGGGAAAAGGAATAAATCTTATAGGATAACACAAGGCAAAACTAGAACAAAGAGAAATTACAGAGAGACTGATTTCAGCTCAATCTAAGGAAATATTACCTAGCCATTTCTTTTCATGATGGCATTTGTAAATGACTTTAGAGGGTGGACAGTGGTAAACACTAAAGAATATTTGATAACAGGGCATCTAGGTGGCACAGGAGATAGATTACCAGACCTGAAATCAGGACCTGAGTTCAAATCCAGCATCAGATTCTTACTACTTTTGTGTCCCTGGAAAAGTCACTTAACTCTGTTTGCTTCAAAAAACCCCCAATACTGGATATAGGGTCAAAAAGATCTTAGTTAAATTTTTTACCTCTGCCATTTACTAGCCACGACCTTAGTCAAGTTCTTTAACTTTGAGGTGTTTCACTTTCCTCCCGTGCAAAATGGAAATTAATACTGCCTACCTGACATATTTCTTGTGAATATTAAATGAGGTTATGTGTATATATATATACATATATTTACATTAATGTAAATACAGTATTTTGTAAACCTTAAAATGCCAAATAATTATAAGCTGCATTAAGTAGAGTTTTCCAGTAGCATAATGAGCTCCATCATAAGTTAACAAGATCCCCATCATCGATCATTTTCAATTGAAAGAATTGCAGAATATGATAATTCTGTGTCAGCCATATTATAGAGAAAGTGCCTGTATTGGGTAGGAGCTTGGATTAGTTGACTGATAAGGTTCCTTCCATGATTCTATTATTTTTAGTACCTGAGTGTAAGGTTAGACCAAGAAGAGTTGTACATAAAGCTCCTACTGTCTTTGTATACCTCATATCTCTATAACACCATGGGCACTGTAATAGTCATCTTATTAGGATAAGTCAATGAAGAAATCTTGTAGTTTTATGAGTATCTGTCACACTAAAGCTAGATACTTGAGCCTTTTTTTTCATCCTTGGTCTACTTCTTGTCCCCTGACCTCCTCCAACCTTGACCTTTATCCAGGACAAAAGCAAATGGCTAATCAAAAATCATTCAAATGTCAAAGTTATTAGAAGCTTTGGTCATTAAGTCCTTCTAGCTCATAATAGGTAAAGATGGTAGCGAGAGGATTAATCTGCCTGACGAAGAAATTGCTCTAGCCATTTTTAAGAAGAAAAGTAGTCTAAACTTCTCTGATAATAGGATACCCATTTAGGTGGGTGGTTGCTCAATGTTATGTCATTTTATGAGTTTCTAACATACCCCCTTCCTCATGAATGAATAGTCCTCTTCATTTAATTAAACAAGGAGAGGGCAAGATAAACATCTTAGAAACTTTTCTCATGCATTTCATTTTGACAGCTGTTATTACTTAGAGCATCTCTAATGTCATATTTTACCATTTTATGGTTTATTGAAATCCCTTATATTGGTTTGAGCACGATAGTGGCTTTCTTAAGCTTAATCCCTTAATCTTGATTTGATTTGTGTGGCTTTTTGAATTGTTTGCATCACATAGGTTATTGGCCAACATTCCCAAAACAGGAGAACAGAAAACTTACCTTGAGAATGTTTCAGAACTATGACAGAGTTTAGTAGAGATGTAACAACTTCCAATTTATTTTATTGTATCCATTCCAGAATAATTTTAATTCCTCATTTACGTGCAAAGTTGTTTTAGGAGAAAAATAATAGATATAACTGTGTTTAGAGAGGACGTCACTATAAAGTCTTTGTTGGATTATTTCTTTGATAATTTTTTTATAAACAATTTTTCTTTAAACTTTAAACTTTAAAATTTTCCTCCAGCAAACTTTGCAGAGTAGGCAGCGTACTCTACCCAAGTGGCCCCAGATGGAAACTACTCTCTTGAAATTAGATAGCTTTTTAAGTGTAGCTCTCTACAGCCTACAAGGAAAAAAAAATCATAAGCCTGAGCAGAATGCATTGAATAACACTGTCATTTAATTCCCCTAGCATCCTACTTAACTGAGTGTTTTAGCTTTTGGCAGTGGAATTTTTCTAATTTAATTAACTCATTAACGTTAGCAGATGACACAGTGTTAAGATTCTCCTTCCTCAATTGCTTATCTAAATATTCCTCTAATCCACTGGGGTTATAGGCACATCTTATTTATTTATTAGATTTCTACAGTGACTATCCCCTGAAGGGCTTGAAGGCTGTGTACAGACCCTTCATATAATGAATCAGAAACATTTCATAAACCAACTACATAGGAAAAAAGACAGAAAGAGCTAAGCAGGAAGAAATAAAAACACAAAGGAAAAGAAAAACAGAGAAAAGAGAGTGCAAAAGAGGTGAGGAGCACAGAAAAAGACAGTGTGTATACTCTCGTGAAAGTCTCTTATTTATGATCCCTTGTGTTTTAGACTATGCAGTCTAATTAGATACTAGTGGAATTTGTTTGATAAGCATTTGACACCCTGACTTAGCAGGGCAACATGAGCAAGCCTTTTCTGAGAACCTCAGCTGGAGCAATCTTTCTTTTCTCCAGATTCATTCATTTATTTTTCATTCATTTATTCAGTTAAATTCATTCATCAATTAGTTCAATTCATTCAACAAAACGACTCCACCTTATGCCTATTGTCTATGTACAAATATGGCATTTAAAATACACTGGATTATATTAGTTGTACGTGGATTTTCTTTCCTATGAGATTGTAAGTTCTTTGAAGGCAATTTTATTATTCGATTTAGTGAACATTTATTAAGTTCTTATAAAGTGGTCATGGTGCTGTACTAGTTGCTGGAGATATAGTGCCCCACAAAGAAGAGATCTTTACCCTTAAGGAGCTTATATGTGCTGAGAGAAAGTAGTGTTCCATATCTATGTCCCCAGTAGTGCTTAATGCATACTACTATTGGTCACAATTAAGTACTTAGTCTGTAAATGCTGAATGAAGAAGTGATCATGTCAGTTTAATGTAGAGTGCTGTAATGAAGGCTCACTTAGAGTTAGAGGAATGATCGCCTCTCTCTGGTGATTGGCCAAGTTCATGAGCACTTGGAAACAGGGAAGATGAGAGCAACCCTTCCTCACCTTACGCTGGTGAATTCTGGCATAGGATTCTTTTGGGATCATTACTAATCTCTCTTGTCTACAATGATTTCCCCTCAGTCCACCCACAACTTCCCAGCACACTTTGAAGTTCTCACAAACACTTTTCTTGTGTTACAGTGATTTTTGAACGGGTCACAGATGTCTCTTAGATTGTGATCTTTATGAAGGTGGCAAATTCTAATTTAATCTTTATGTCTCTCCTAGTACCTAGGACAGTGTTCATTACCTAGTTGGTATTCAATCTTTGATAAATTTGAAGGAGCTTCTTGGGTCTACTAGGTTTCCTTTTTCTCAACCCCTCGGGTTCTGTTCAGGACAGTCACGATTCGTTTCCTGTCTTGCTGTACTGGCTGTTAGTAGGTAACACTTCATGTTTCTCTGGCAAAGATTCTACAAGCAAAACAGGAGTTAAGGGTTTTGGAATTAGATCTTGCTTGAGTTTTCCAGTCTCTAAATGTAGGAGTTTAGATGTCTATTGAAACAGTGAACGCATAGGGCAGTGCTGCTTTGGAACTATTTAACATTTAAATCATCAACCTGGGATTGATGAATATCCTGAGCATGGAGTTTAATGTGGATGTACCCATGAAACCATTTTCACAAACCAATTTTTATCATCATGCAAAAATTTTCTCCCACTTCACAGTGATGGGCTAATGTGACATCCTTCTGAGACTGTGATGAGCAACATCCCATTTGGGAAATCTGTCTTTCACGCTATAACTGTTCAGTTTTCTAGTGGTCAGTCTGTTTCAGGATGCTTTTGCTGAGTGCAGAAGGCACTTCAGTATTGAAAAACACATGAATTTGAATCTGTTCACTTACGTCTGGCTCCTAAATCCAGACAATTCTCTTTTCCATTTATTTCTGATATAATTGTTTCAGTCTTTTTAAAAGTGGGCACTCCACCCATGACATCAGTGTCAGAAGCCTAAACCATCCTATGAGTCTTCTAATAAAAACCAACATGGGAACATAAATAAAACTGTGCTTATACATGTTCAGTTGAATGGAATGGGATGGTTTGTCAAAAGGGAATTTAGGTCCTAAATAGTCAAATTAGTAATTGTAAACAATAGGGAACAAAATTAAAGCACATCTACATTATTCACATATACATACACACACATCAGTCTTCTCTTCAAACCCAGAATCCCTTCCCTTAGAATATTTTCACTCTTTAATTTGAGGAAGGAATGAGGCATTTGGAGAGATGTGGAAATGGAGAATGAATTTTGTAAATATTGAACCCTGGTCATAGTCCTTTGGACTCTATATAAATCTTTGAACTTTGAGCCCCTATTTATTACAGAACAATAATTCATCCTGAGTGATACAAAAATTAGTAGAAAAATTATTTAGAATGTAGATCTAACATCTTCCCACCGATACATAAAGGGGTTTATTTTGTTTTGTTTAAGCAAGGCTTCATACATTTTTTTTGAGAGAATAACATTAAAGATATAGAGAGGAGCTGTAAGTGATTAAGAGGCAGTACTTACATTCAGGACATCCTTTCCTTTCAGGTTTTGAGTTTGGGTGTTTAAGTAGCTTTTATAGGGGAATAAGGACCAGTCACATAGCTTAACCTGCACTGTAGCCTAAACTGACACTTTCTTCCCACAGGCATATTAGAAGACTCACAAAGAGGAGGGGATGGGAGATCGAGTGAAGGGTAGAGGATTAAAAAGCAGATTAGGTCTTACCTTGTTCTGTCTGAGTCACTGTCCACAAGCTAGCCCTTCCTTTGATTTAACCTTGTCTGTCCTGGTAGGGTCAAAAGTAGGTTTTCCTAAAGAATATCCAATTGATATTTCAAAGCAGGGGAGGAATCATAAATCAGGGGAATGCAAATCAACTTGGATAGAAGATTTGTCTTTATTTTATAATCAAAATATGCACATATAGTCTCTAGGGTGGGAAATATGCCTTGAAGGCTTCCTTTAATAGTGTTATTCAATTATTGTTACTCGAATACTTTGCTGCCTGTTAATAAAATTTAAGTGCAAATAAGAATTATTGGTATCATTAGAAATGTTTAAAAAGGCCTATCTAATGCTTTAGACCATTTAAACTGCAAAGAAAATTACAGGGGAGTTTATTTAGACCAACTCAGAGTTTTAAGTATCTAGAAGTGAAAGTTTCATTAGCTGGCAATAGAATTGTACAGAAAATAATCTAAAGTCATTGTCTTTTGAAAGAAAGCTTAATTTCCTGTTCTCTTCTCAGGTTGCTGACCACTTCCATTCTCACCATCAGAAGTGGGTGAGAACTTTCCAAGAATGTTGGCTTTAGTCATACATTTATTTTCTCTTTAACCTAGTGATATAAGAAATCAGTTCATCAATAAGTGTTTGCTAAATACTCTATAGGGAAACAAAGAAAAGCAAATAAATACAATATTCCATGCTCTGCAGGAGGATAGATTCTAGCAGAGGAAACAAATATAATTAATAAGATGCCTGTGGTGAGTAATATATAATAAGACATCTAAGTAGCAACAAGACAAAAGCTGAGTAGATGGAGGTAATTGGAAAGAGTAAGGTATTCATAGCTGAAAGGATTGAGAAAGGCCTGTGAAAGTTGAGATTTGAGTTTGAAAGAAGTTGCAGGAACTAACAGGCACAAGTACTGGGTCAGAGCATTCTGGGCGTGGGCAATAAGGCAAAATCATGGAGACAGGAGATAGAGTGGTGTTTTAGGGGGCGTGAAAGTACACCAGTGTAGCTGGATCACAGTGTATGCAGCGGGGAATAAGATGTACAAAAAGATCTGAGTCAATGTCTACTGTTGGGTAGAGGTCAAAGAGTGAGAAAAGGTTATTAGAATTAGCAGTGAAGCGTTCATTGCTAGCTTTTGGAAAGGGCATTTTCAGTGGAATGAAGTGGTCAGAAGTCAGAATGTAGAAGGTTTAGAAGGAAATGAAAAGAGAAGGTAGATGTACCAGTTTTGGCTGCTTTCTCAAGGAGGTTAACGGTCAAATAGTGAAAATTTATGGGAAAATAGCTGATGAAAAGTAGCTGAGCCGATGAAGAAAGGAGAATGGGAGAGAGTCAGGTGAGCTACTTGTCTAAGACTTCAAGGTCGACCAAGTCCTCAAATTCATTGATGGGGAAGAGAGTTTTGAATTCTCTCCCCAGGTTAATATCAACTGTGAAATGGAATAAAAAGATCGTTTCTTTGTTAATAGTTAGTGTTTGCCTAGAAAATGCTAGAAAAAAATTTCTTAAATGAAAAAAACTGAACTTGTTACCTTCCCAGCACCGCTCTCCTGAGGCCTTTTTTGATCCTTCTAGCTGCTCATGCCTTCCTGCCACAATGACTTATATTTATTTTGTATTCATTTTTAATAGTGAAGCATCATCATGTAGTGGGTAGAGCTGACTTTGGAGCCAGGAAGATCCATGTGTCTTGCTTCCAATGCTTATTAGCTGTGTGACCCTGGCAAAGTCTCTTAATCCTTCAGTGCTCTAGCAACTCTAATATTAAGGGGCAGACAAGGTTATCCCTTCCATGCCCAGCTTGTTTTTGTACTACCAAAGCTATTCTGAAATGGAATATAAGGAAGTTTTTTGCGTTTTTACATGAAATGATTTATTTAAAAATATGAAACCCATTTTCAATTCAGGGGATAAGCCAGTGGTGGGCTAGATTTGCCTCTCAGGCTATAGTTTTCCAGTCCCTGCCTTACACCAATATCACAGGCCCAATTTCTTTACTTTTATTTTAAATATACTTCTATTTTTTTTTTTGCCTCTATAACTTATAACCTACTCAAGGGCAGGGTTTCTTTGTTATCTTTGATCACTAGTACCTAACACAGTTCCTGCATATGGTAGGTGCTTAATACTTATTTATTGGTGGGTTTGTTAAGTAAAAAAATTCAAATGTTATCATACTATTTAGGAGGGGTTGCCCTATTTTTTCTGTCTTAATTTTATTTTATTATGGGTAAGCACCTCATAAGTTAGGGTTTGGGAGGACATTTTGGGAACTCTGAGGTGAGGGACAAAGAGATGAGACATTAAATTGAGGCAAGGCATGGTTAAGATACTGGATAAGTTGTCAAAGATACAAAAATTGGCTTTTTCATCCAATGATGTTGGTGCAAACTTTCAACTTCTGAAAGAACTTTGCAGTTGTAATTGAGCTAATCACAGAATTCAAGTCTAGCGTAAAAAGCTCCTGGATGCATCTTCCAGTATCAGAAATGTATGTATTTTGTGTTGAGAATGCCTGTCAGTTTCTTTGAAAGAAACCACTGTAGATAAACAGTATGGTTTGCCCAGTTCCTTGTTGCTGTTAGGTTGCTCTCTCTGTGTTCACATGGCTAACTGTAGGCAGCAAACAAGCATGCCATGAAAAGAATTATCCACCAGTGGAGGTGGTAAAGAACCTGCCTTACATGTAGTCAGGAGTCATGATTAAAGGGATTTTGAGAGGTTTCCCTGCTCCCAGGTATCCTCCTTTTAATCTAACCTGGTGTGACAGCAGCAATTTCTACCATTAAAATCAGTACTTAACCATTGAAACCTGGAATCTTAGATATTAAAGAAACTGCCTGGTTGGAATGAATAGGGGAGAAATGGCCTTGACTATTAGGATAAAGAATTTGAATTTTTATTTTACAGGCAATGGGGAACCATGGGGGTCTGAGCAGGATAGCAGCATAATGAAATAGTTGTTTTAGAAAAATAAACCTGGGAATAGTATTTAGAATCAGTTGGAAGATGGATACACCATAGTCAGGGAGAACAATCAAGCTGGAGGTTTGGTTTTCTTTTAACCATGCTAGCATTTTTACCATGGCTGCTTGAAATTGGTTCTTCCCTTGATTTTCTTCAATATTTTTGCTTGTGCAAACAAATGGTAGGAAAGAAGGAAAGAGAATGAGCCAGTGTCTGTGTCTTAGAATGGAAGACCTTTGAGAATAAGAAGAAAAGAATCCAAAGACCTGAATTCAAGACTATCATTTACTAACTGACTTTGGTTCCGTCATTAGTGTGTCTGGGTTTCAGTCTCTTTATTTGTAAAATGAGAGTTCAACAAATAGTCCAATTCAGCAAGCCTCAATTAAGTTCTCAGGGTGTGCCAAACTAGGGGTTGGCAATATAAATATGAAAAATAGGCTTTGTGCCCAAGCGGGCCTACCATTTGTCATTAACACCTAACTATCTTACTCAAGGTGGGACAAAAAAATAAAATGATGTAAGTAAATTAAGGTGTAAATAATTAAATGCTATGTGCATTGGAGATATCATTATTATTATTTTATTATAATCCACTTAAATTTCCAATAAAAATCCATTTATCTGGGACACATTTAACTTGAAATATCTCTTAACTGGGTGTATGCTTGTATCAATAATACCATTATTGTGGTATTTGTGACTACTCTGAGATCCGGAATTGCCTTTTGGGTAATCAAGAAGATTAAATTATGTTTTGTAGAGTTTTAATGTGAAATGAATTCTAATTTATTTTAATCCTTGAAAATTGGTAACATGATGATAACATTTTAAATTAAAACTCATCTAGCAATTTATGGTTTGCAAAGTTCTTTCCTTCCAACAATCCCATGAGATAGGTTGTTGTAAGTGTTATTTTCCTATTTGACAAATGAGGAAACTGAGGCTGAAAGAGGTTAAGTAACTATCCATGGTCATATATCCAGTAAGTGGTGGGGTCAAGATTTGAACCCAGGAATCTTCTGATACCAAGTTCAGGAAGAAGTCTTTGGGTAAATATTTGTTGTTGATAATTATACTGTCTGGTTTTTTCCCCCTCTTCAGTCTAGCAGTTGCAAAAGGAGTATATCAGATGACACTCATCAAAGAATTACAAGGAATGGAATTTGAAAACTTCAGTTTTAATGATGGATTTAACATTTGGGGGTGGGTGTGAGTATTTTGCTTCTCCCTTCAATGAGTCGCAGGTAATCTGAACTCACTAAGTTATCAGTTGTACGGGACAGTTTTGTCAATTTGATTTCATGGAATTTGCAGAAAGCATCCACATACATAGTAGCAGAGTGAGTCATGCCAATAGAAAGAACCTGGTGTGGAACAAGTGTGGCATGAAATGGACTGTTTGTTTTTTTCCACAGTCTGCTGATTAGCCCTGCAAACCCATTCCCCAGCTCTGTTAACAAAACCTATAAAAACACTGGGGCCTCAATAAAGTCAGCCACCCTCAAGGGTGTGGGGGTTGCAAAAAACCCAGTTCTCTACTTACCATTTGTGTCTGGTTAGAGACTTAATAACGAATGTCCAAGAAATGTTAACGTGGATAGTAAAACACATATTCCCTTTTTTCAGTGACCCTGGAAACAGCCTGAGATTTCTTATAAATCACATAGGAAAATAAATACCTTCATCCATGGAGGGGAAAAGACAACTCGAGAAAAGGGACTTTGGGAAAAGGTTGTCTCTAGACAGCAGTCTTGTGGTAAGTACTAAAATATTCATTTACTGCTCTATATGTTTTGGCTTAAAAAGCATTATTCTTTGACTGTTATTTCCTGAACCCTGTGCCTTTGAAACTACCATTCCAGATACCCCATTAGCAGCATCCCTGGGGATTTTCTTTCATTTACTTTTTACAAACTCAAAAGGCAGCAAATTATAGGAATGTTTGTCTAGTATCTTAATAGGTGAATGTCATAATCTGTCAGCATTATATATAATTACTGTAATTCCATCTAAAGGAGACATCGCCCTACACAAAAACACCACTGTACAGTTGTTGCTAAATGTAAGGCCTCTATATAGAGTACTCCCATCACGAATTTATCCTCATGTTATAGACCAGACTAATAAGAATCTATGTAGTTACAATTCGGAAAGAGCCAATTTGACTCCTGAAATTTGGGGGTGGGTATGTGGGTTCATTTAATGGAATATTAGGCTTTTTCTTTCCAGTTTCTATGCAGATGTGAGTTGTTTTTTGAAAACACCATCTGGTTGGATATTTAGAGTCATGGAGATTGAGCCTGTCTGGAGAGACTCAGCTATTTCTCGCTCAGAACTTCACCCACTTTCTCCCTCTTTGGACCGCATTGTATCAGCTGATCTTCGCCAGTTCCCCACTCACAGGGAGAAAGAGTGAATGGAATGAAGGGGGTTGTTGCTTTCGTTGTGGACCCAGATAGTGAAATAGAGATGTAGCTCTACCTTTTTCCTCTTCCAGGGTTCGATTTTGTAAATCACAAATTTCAGACACCGTAGACAGAGTTGTTGTGTTCTGAGTCTCCAGATAGTAGTGCCCTCTCTGGGGATGGTGGTCTTCGCCTCTCCAGCTAGTCAAAGAAGGGAATATCTGGGAATTGTAAAAGGTATTAGCATAGAGCCCAGCATCAGGCCAGATCCTTTTCTGAATATTAGATTCAAGCTCTGAATGTGACACACAGATGTGTGGGTCCATGTAAATTGTACATTAAGCAACACCTTGCCAATGCACAAGTTCATTGTTTTAGTCTAAACTCTTTTTTTTTCCCCAAATATGATATACTGCCTCTAGTGTGTTTCCTAGTTCTCTCTGACTCCAGATAGAAAGGAAGTGAAAAGCGTGTGTGCTTCTGAGGCATTTGAGAAGACTGGGTAGGAGCAAAGGGCAGACATTCAAAGATGTTTTACCTCACCTCCTTGTCACCATCAATCAAAAATAGGAAAGTACAGTAATGATGGTATGCAAATAAAATCATAAGGACTGTATTTTGCATAGGAAGGATTGATAACTGCTCATACCATAAGATTAGAATTGGCACCAGGAAGGTCTCCTTGCTCTCCATATAATTCCCTAAATAGATTGTCATTGATGACCTTCGTTGACTTTAGGATTATGGCATTGTCCTTTATTAGTAAGCTTCTGGAAAAAACAGGGCAAGGAAGCTTACTCTACTTAGAATCAGAAGGTGTGTGTTCAGGTGACCTTAAGCAAGCCGCTTAAACTTGATACATCTGGTTTTCCTCATTGGTCAAATGGGGATAATGACATTTGCTTTACCTACCTCATAGGACTGCATTGTGAGGATCAAGTGGGGTTAAAAAATATGAGCGTACTTTGTAAATCATAGAGTGTTACAATATCATCATCATCATCATCAGTCATGGATAAGATATATAGTATTCCCCAGTTAAAGGTCTTGTAGCCGAAGTTCATGATGGATCACATGAATAGATTTTAGGGACTCTGTGAACTTGGATGAGAAAAAAAAAATCTTCTTTTGGGGACTAAATGTTTACTCAAATGTAGCATTTACTCCAGTAATGAATGTAGGCAGCAAAGTATTATTCGGAGAAGCAGTCCTTATTTTTTACCACACTGAAAATGGTCCGTCTCTCCTCTCCTATCTTCTCCTGCCCTGTCCTGTCCTCTCTATCTCTCTCTGTCTGTGTGTATTTGTGTGTGTGTGTGTGTGTCTGTCCGTCTGTCTGTCTGTCTCTTTCTATGTCTCTCTCTGTCTCTCTGAGAGTGTGTGTTTAAGAACTCCTGCCTTGAACCTTCCCAAGTGAAAGTTGAAAGCATGCCTTAGACAAATCCAAATCATGTGCATTTGCTAGGTGTTGCTAGGATGGGAAGTCGGGAACTTTTATTAGCCAGCCCACACAGTATTGCAGTACAAAAGCATTGTGTGCCTAAAGTTCAGGGGAGTTGGACCACAGATAGGGGAGAGGACACTGAAATGTGGGTGGTGGTGAAAACATCTTGAACTGAGGGAACTGAGGATGTTTAGTTTGGAAAAGCAAAGACTTTGGGGCAGGGACTTGATATAGCTATCTTTAGGTGTTTGGACAGAGATTAAATTTGTTTTGCATGGCCTCACACATCAAAACTGGAGCAATGGATACAAGTTGGAGAGAGATAGGGAGGAAAAGAGGAAGAAAAATAGGGAGGGGGAGGGAAGAAGAGAGAAAGAAAGAGACAGAGGGGAGAGAGAGAGAGAGAGAGAGAGAGAGAGAGAGAGAGAGAGAGAGAGAGAGAGAGAGAGAGAGAGAGAGAGAGAGAATGAGAGAATCAGCTTAAAAAAAGGAAAAGTTCTCTAATAATTAGACCTATCCCCAAAGGCATTGGATTGCTCTGAGGGACAAAAATTTCCTTCTCACAGAAGGTGTTCAAACAAAAGCTGGATAATTCCTTATTGGGTATATTGTTGAGGAGAATCTTGATCATTCCTCTATTTCTTGATTCCAGACTTTTTCCCTAGCTGCCCCTCCCATACCTGAAGTTCTCTCCCTACTTGTCTCCACCTTCTATCTTCTTAATTCTCTTGAAGCCACCAAAGGTAAAATCTAAGCCACCGCTCCACTGAAATCCCACCTTCTGTAAGAAGCTTTTCCCAGTCCCACTTAATACTAGTGCCTTCAGTCCAAGATTACCTCCAAGTTATTCTGTATATGTCGTTTGCATATTTTTTTTCTTTTGAAACTAGGTTTCTCCATCTCACCCAGGCTGGAAGAGCAGCAGCCTCTTTGCTCATTGTCATGGATTTTTGGGCCTTTGTCACTGAAGGCCTAGACAAGTTCTCTCTACCTTCGGGATCCTCATGGTCCTCTGCTCTCAGAGATTCACCATATTGGTGCTGGATGTACTGTACCAATTCATTTAGCCTACCACGGACCAGAATTTCCAAACTGAAGAGATCCGCAAGCCTCCGCCTCCCAGGTAGCTTTGTGCTAACATGCCCAACCCCTCCATTAGAAAAATTGTGAGCTCCTTAAAGATGGAGACTGATTTTCCCTTTTTTTATATTGCCAGTATTTAGCACAGCGGTTGGCACACACTACGCACTTAATAAGCACTTCTTCCCTTGACTCCATGCATGGGTTGTACTACCTGACTTTTGAGGTGCCTAGCACAGAGCGAGTACTTTGTAAGTGCTTGATGATTGATGCCAAATTCCCCCACTTTGTGGATGATCAGCCTTTTGTAAGCATGTGTATGAAATTTGACTATGTTGCTACTGCCAGCTATTACTTCAGGTCTAGGTTTTTGTTCATACAAGCCCACTGAACAGGCCTAGGGATTCCGAGTTCCTGGTTATCTCTTTCTTTTGGAAAATGAGTATCATTTAGTTGACTTCATGATTTGTCATCATTGAAGACTTCCAGGACAATGAGATCATGCTGCTTAGCTCTGACTTGAAAAAACAGATTCACTAAAAACTTATGATGTTATGTGTAAGAGATTTTTTGTAAAACATCACTCTGTTTTCCTGTAGTTACCTAGAATCAGATTCTCTTTGTGCCATCTTTACTCCCTGAGAGTGGGAAACCCTGAGATAAAGTATGTTCACACGTAGCTGCATGCCTTTATTAGTCTATGATGGGTGCTTAATAGCTGCCAATAATGGTCAAAATCACTTGCCATGATACGGTTTATGGCAAGTCAGTTTAACGTGATTCTGCATGTTATGTGTGGCCCTTCATATAGGAAAAGGTCATGTGGCGTGGCAGAATGAATGCCAGGATTGGGAGCAAGATCTGGGTTTGAATGTGGCGTGGCAGAATGAATGCCAGGATTGGGAGCAAGATCTGGGTTTGAATGTGGCGTGGCAGAATGAATGCCAGGATTGGGAGCAAGATCTGGGTTTGAATGTGGCGTGGCAGAATGAATGCCAGGATTGGGAGCAAGATCTGGGTTTGAATGTGGCGTGGCAGAATGAATGCCAGGATTGGGAGCAAGATCTGGGTTTGAATGTGGTGTGGCAGAATGAATGCCAGGATTGGGAGCAAGATCTGGGTTTGAATGTGGCGTGGCAGAATGAATGCCAGGATTGGGAGCAAGATCTGGGTTTGAATCTTCTGACACTTGCTGTCTCCTTGGACAGTTCATTGAAACTCTCTGTTACTCAGTTTTCTTCTCATTAAAATGGGAATAATGATAATACCTAAATACCTCCCCTTTCTAGTCACTGGGTTCTTTGAGACTCAAAAGATATTTTATATATATATATATATATATATATATATATATATATATATATACGTGTGTGTGTAATGTATATATATATATATATATATATGTATGTATGTGTGTATATGTATGCATGTATGTGTGTGTTGGTCTATGAATCCTAAAGCCAGATAGACAAACAGAAGAGAATAAACCTGTGACTTCATGTCATCCATTTTTGTTGTTATTGTCTGGACCTATGATTTCAGTTCGTTAAGGCATCTAGGTAGCACAGTGGATAGAGAACCAGGACTGGAGTCAGGAAGACCTGAGTACAGATCTGGTCTCAGACACTTTCTAACTCTGTGACCTTGGGCAAGTCACTTAACCTTATTTGCTTCCGTTTCCTCATCTGTAAAATGAGTGGGCGAACTAAATGGCAAGCCAGTACTCTGCCAGTAACACCAAATGATATCACAGAGTTGGACGTAACTGAAAAACAATGATTTCATTAGTATGGGGAACTCCTGATATGGAAAACCTTTCCTCTTATAGACAACAGATCTGTAGACTTACAACTGTTCCATAGCTTGTAGCATTAGATGCTGGGGGGAACTAAGAAGTTAAGAGACTTGCCCATGGTCATATATTAATTGACATATATGTCAGTTAATCTTCCTGACTCTCAGGCTAGCTTTTTCTCTGCTATACTGTACTTCTTAATTATCATTATTGTTGCTGTTACTTTTGTTATCAATGGAGTTCAGATAGTAATGGTCTCAAAACAGATTGCTATACTGTTATTATTCTTTAATATTCACTATTCTGTGAAGAGGCAGTGCGGTATAATGTATAGAGATCAAGCCTTGGAGTCCAGCTGAGTTGAACTCCTGCTTGTCACAGATAGTGGTGTGTCATCCTGGCTAACTTAGTCAAGTGTGCCCTGGGCAATTCTTGAAGAGTTTAAACTGCAGAACTGATGCCTATCTGTATTGGTTGAATTGTGTCCTCACAGGGAATTCCTTATATTAATGAAAATAGAGATCTAACCCTAAATTCTGCTGACTGTTGCAAAAATGGATAAAATATCCACTTGTTGAATTAGAGTATTAGGATAGAATCATCTTCTGCAGGCTCATGGAAAGCATCTCTGAGACAATTCAAGGAGGAGACTGGATGACATGATAAATACTTGATCCTATTCCCACAGGGATAGGGCTCTAGATTTTGAATATTTATTGTTCTGTATCAATTGAAAATTATGAGTATTTGCTTCTCTTATTTTCATAAATCAGTATCATATGAAGATCAGTGTAGGCAACAATTCTATCTACAATAATTATTCAGTTTCATTACCACTTTTTTGTGGAATTATCAAGAATATTTTGGGATTTCTTATATCAAGGCTCTTTATACAAGAATTTGTTATCTCAGCTAATGAATGATAGTGAGATGCTTATGGTCTACTTGGTTATGTATTTCTAATTATTAAATAAATTCTAATTTGTTTCATAGTCTTTAGTGTTAAATTATACCATTTCCTGTTTCCTGTTGTAAATTGCATCAATCAACAAGTCTGGACTCCTCTGCAATAAATTTTCTGCAATTTTCATTGTCATTGACCTGGTCTTGCCTCACTATCATGAAGTCCTATGCTTCTGTAAACAAATCTATGTGACTTAGCTAATCATTACTTCTATTTATTTATTTATTTACCTATCTATCCATCTATTTATTTATTTATCTATCTCTCTATTTATTTATTTAACGTTTTACATTCATTTTCATAAAATATTGGGTTCCAAATTTTCTTTCCATTTATACCCTCCCCCCACCCCAATAAACCAAGCATTCTAATTTTCCCTATCACCAGTCTGCCTTCTCTTCTATCATCCCTCCCTTCTCTTGTCCCCATCTTCTCTTTTATCCTGTAGGGCCAGATGACTTTCTATTCCCCATTAACTGTGTTTCTTATTTCCTAATAGCAAGAACAATACTCAACAGTTGTTCCTAAAACTTTGAGTTCCAACTTCTCCCCATCCCTCCCTCCCCACCCGTTCCCTTTGGGAAGGCAGGCAATTCAATATAGGCCCTATCTATGTAGTTTTGCAAATGACTTTGATAACAGTCGTGTTGTATAAGACTAACTGTATTTCCCTCCATCCTGTTCTGCCCCCCATTGTTTTTATTCTGTCTTTTGATCCTGTCCCTCCCCAAGAGTGTTGACCTCAAATTGCTCCCTTCTTCCATTGCCCTCCCTTCCATCATCTCTCCCTCCCTGCTTATCTCCTTCTTCCTCACTTTCCTGTATTGTAAGATAGGTTTTCATACCAAAATGAGTGTGCATTTTACTCCTTCCTTTAGTCGAATGTGATGAGGGTAAACTTCATGTTTTTTTCTCAGCTCTCCTCTTTTTCCCTCCACTATAAAGTTTCCTGCTTGCCTATTGAATGAGATATAATTACCCCATTCCATTTCACCCTCTCTCCTCCCACTACATTTCTCTCTCACCATTTACCTTAATTTCTTTTAAGATATGGTCCCATCCTATTCAGTTCACTCTGTGCTCTCTGTCTCTGTGTGTGCATGCTTGTGTGTATGTGTGTGTGTGCGCGCATGTACGTGTGTGTGTGTTTGTGTACATCTGTGCGTGGTCCCACCAACTACCCAGATACTGAAAAGTTTTAAGTGTTACAAATATTTTCTTTCCATGTAGAAATGTAAACAGTTCACCTTTGGTAAGTACCTTATGACTTCTCTTTGCTGTTTACTATTTCATGCTTCTTCTCATTCTTGTGTTTGAAAGTCAAATTTTCTTTTCAGCTCTGGTCTTTTCATCAAGAATGCTTGAAAGTCCTCTGTTTCCTTGAAAGACCATATTTTCCCCTGAAGTATTATACTCTTTTGCTGGGTAGGTGATTCTTGGTTTGAGTCCTAGTTCCTTTGACTTCTGGAATATCCTTTTCCACACCCTTCAATCCCTTAATGTAGAAGCTGCTAGATCTTGAGTTATCCTGATTGTATTTCCACAATGCTGGAGTTGTTTCTTTCTAGCTGCTTGCAATATTTTCTCCTTGACCTGGGAACTCTGGAATTTGGCCACAGCGTTCCTAGGAGTTTCTCTTTTTGGATCTCTTTCAGGCAGTGATCAATGGATTCCTTCCATACTTATTTTGCCCCCTGGTTCTAGAATCTCAGGGCAGTTTTCTTTGATAATTTCATGAAAGATGATGTCTAGGCTCTTTTTTTTGATCATGACTTTCAGGTAGTCCCATAATTTTTAAATTGTCTCTCCTGGATCTGTTTTCTAGATCAGTTGTTTTTCCAGTGAGATATTTCACATTCTCTTCCATTTTTTCATTCTTTTGGTTTTGTTTGGTGATTTCTTGGTTTCTCGTAAAGTCATTAGACTCCATCTGTTCCATTCTAATCTTGAGAGAACTATTTTCTTCAGTGAGCTTTTGAACGTCTTTTTCCATTTGGCTAATTTTGCTTTTGAAAGCATTCTTGTCCTCATTGGCTTTTTGAACCTCTTTTGCCAATTGAGTGAGCCTATTTTTCAAGTTGTTATTTTCTTCAGCATTTTTTTGGGTCTCCTTTAGCAAGGTATTGACCCATTTTTCATGCTTTTCTTGCATCTCTCTCATTTCTCTTCCCAGTTTTTCCTCCACCTGTGTAACTTGATTTTCAAAATCCTTTTTGAGCTCTTACATGGCCTGAGCCCACCGGACATCCACCTTGGATGTCTGGGATAGAAAGGCCCTGACCTGTACGTCTTTCTCCGATGGCAGGCATTGTACTTTGTTATCAGAAGTGAAGGGGGGAAGGAACCTCTCTTCCCCAATAAAGTAGCTCTCTATGGTCTTATTCTGCTTCCTTTTTCTGGGCATTTTCCCAGCCAGTTACCTGACTTCTGAGATTCCTCTCCACCCCTGCCTAGTTCTGCCCAGCTCTAGTGCTTGGTGTCTGAGCTTCAAATGCTGCTTCCCAGTCTCAGGGCTGTCCGTGGCGGAGCAGCTGCTATTCAATGTGAGCTTAAGTTCTGGTGCTCAGGTGGGGGCAGGGCTGCCTCCCAGGCTCAGTTTCCTCAGGGGCTTTATGCAGAGACCTTCAGTAATGGAGTGGGTGGGGGCAGGGTCACCTCCCAGGCCCAGCTCCCTGAGGGGCTTTATGCAGAGACCTGAACTTCTGCCTGCTGCTCTGGGAGTCCCCAGCGGCTTCCACTGCCTCTGCCGCTCCCTCTGCCACTGCATCCCGAGCCACGGAGACACCCTGCTCCCCTCTCGGCCAGCTCAGATGTCTCTCTCACTGACCTGTAACGTCTGTGGGCAGAGGGACCTTCCCGGCCACTTGAGGTTCCGTCCCTGAAGCCTGCTCGGATCTGCTCCTCTGGGGTCGTGGCCAGGGCAGCTCTGGGGTGGGCTCTGCTTTCCGGGGCGCGACGGACCCCTGGGTACCGCTTTCCAGGGCTCTTTGGAACGGAAATCTCTTCTACTGTGTTTCTGAGCGCCTTGCAATGATCCAGAATTTGTGGGAAGTTCTTCCTACGGGAAATTTTTGGGCTGTGGATTCGGAGCTAGCATACGTGAGTCTTTCTACTTCGCCATCTTGGCTCCTCCCCCCCATTCCTTCTCTTTCAACACATCGTTGACTGAGGTCATGGAGATAGGAGATGGGGTACCAGCTTTGACACAACCGCAAACACTATTTGGCTGGACAGTAGAGGAAGAAGTTAAGTAATGTATGTAAGGCTGAAAAGGTAGTTTGAGAAGAACTTGTGGAAGACTTTTAAGTGCCAGAGAGTTGTTTATTTTATTCTAGAGGCCACAGAGAACCATTGGAGCTTTTGTGGGGAAGGAAGGAAGGAAGTAATATGATCAGACCTGCATTTAAGGAAAATCACTTAGGCAGCTGTGAGAAGGATGGATTGGTGTAGGGAAAGACGAGGCAGGGAGGGTAATAAAGAGGGTCATTGAAATGGTCTGGGAAAGAAGGAAAGGGGGCATAATCCAGGTTGATGATTATGTGAGTATTGAGAAGGGATAAATTCAAGAGATATAAAGGTAGAAATGACCAAATTTGGAAACTAGTTGAATTTGTGAGGTGAAGGAAGAAACAGTAATGCTAGCATTATGAACTTGGGAAACGGGAAGGATAATGAGAGTTTTGGTTTCCTTTTTTGCTGAAATGAGGAAGTTTGGAAGAATGTTGGGTTTAGGAGAAAAATGAGTTCTGTTTTCATCCTATTGCATTTGATAAGTCTATGGGATGTGTAGTTTGAAATGCCTTATGGGTGATTTCTGCTGTGGGAAAGGGGTTCAGGTGACCGATGGAGGCTGGGTATGTGTGTTCGTCCTTCATTGCCAAAGAAGACCATGCCTTCAGAGAAATAATGACAAGACTTGCACTTGACTTTGTTTTTGAGAGAGGGAGGGCTGTACAGGTCATCAGTCTCACTTCTCCTCCAGAGCCATCTGAATCCAGTGACCAGATATTCATCAGGATGACTGGAGATGACCCAGGATGAGGCAGTTGGGGTTAAGTGACTTGCCCAAGGTCACACAGCTAGTGAATGTCAAGTGTCTGAGGTGATATTTGAACTCAGGTCCTTCTGACTCCTGCACTGGTGCTCTATCCACTGCACCACCTGGCTGGGTATATAGATCTGTGAATTATTCACATAGACATGATCATTAAACTCATGGGAGCTGATGAGGTCATCAAGAGAATATATATAGAGAGAACTGAAGATGGCCCAGGAAAGAGTCTTAGAGAACACTCATAGTTAAGACATGGGATATGAATGATGTTCTAGGAAAGGAGATGGAGGAGTGGTCAGAGAGGTAGGAGGAGAACCATCTGAACATAATGTCCCGACATCCCAGAGGAGAGAGTAACCAGAAGGGGGGTAGTTAGCAGTGCTAAATGCTACAGAGAAGTCAAGAAGCATGAGGATTGAGAAAAGACCTTAAATTTGTTCATTAAGAGATTTAAAGAAAGCTGAATGATGTTACTGGCAGTCAGATTGCTATACTAGTACTTTATGTTAGGTGGTGCTGCTGCTCATGGTTCCATTACTGATCCACTTACAGTAAAGTCATTCATCTGGTGTCACCAGGGAGGGGGGTGTGGGAAAGAGCTATACTCTAGATTTGAAGTCAGAAGATCTGGTTTCAAGTTCTGGTTCAGATACTCCTTAGCTTATTGAGATTGGACAAGTCCCTATACATCTTTGGTTTTCACCCTTCATAAACTGAGAGCATGACCAAGTGCTTAGTATGGTGCCTAGCACATAGTAGGGGCTTAATAAATGTTTATTGATTGATTAACCACAAAGATTTCTTTCCAGATCTAAATCCTATTCCTAAAACTACCTTGAATTTCCATCACTTTAGAGCTCTTAGATCAAATTTCAGAGTATCAGGAGGCACCAGTGATTTTCCTTTACAAATTGTAGTCCACACCTAAAACATACTGTTTTGCCCAAGAACAAGGGCACTATTAGCTTCATTTCATTTAACACACAATCAAATTGCAAAGGGCAGTGTAGGAAGTGTATCTTGATGTAATTACATTCTGTAGACACAGGAAACCACAGAATGAAGAACTCTACTGTACATGTGATGAAATTGCCCCTGTTTGGAAATTTGAGCCAGTGATTCTTAATCTTAATTTAAGCTTTGGAATTCATGTGTGTGGCTGCATGTGTGTCTCTGTGTGCACGTGAACAAAACAGGCAGGTTTACAACTAAACATATTTTGCTTTATAAATCATTCTTTTAAAGAAGAAAGTATCCTGTGAGTGAAACCAAAATTTAAAAAAAAAATCTATCTGGTGGGGGGAAGGAGAGGAGAAGTAAAAGGAGGAGGTTTAATACATAGAAAACTCTGACTGCAAAGCTGCCACTAGCAGTAGGAGTCTATGGAGTAGCTGTAAATTCGGGGCAAGTACAGTCCTCTCTCTGATGATAATAAAAGTCACAGTAGAAATCGAGGTCTCTTCTTGACCCTAGACTGTTCAGCTGTCCCCAGGATACTTTTTGATCAGAAAAAGTCAGTGTTTCAAGCTGTGCTTTTTATTTGCAAGAATCATTCCCATGCTGTACACTCAGTGATTTGACACTTGGAAGCTGTGATAGCATAGAGCCATCAGGAGGTGAGGAAGTGAGCAACTCACATTTCAACAGCAAACATTTCCTCTTAATTTGCAAGAAAGGGAGCTTTCACTTTTAAGTACAGATGGCAGTGATTGTTACCTTGGTGACTGATGGATTCCTCCCAATTCTGCAAAACTCTACAACTGTCCACTGTGTCAGCTGCATAGACATTGCTATTATTTAGGGAACATAATTTGAATTAGAATCACTGAGGCTGGAAAAGACCCCCAGAGGTCACCTAGTCAGTGTTCCCCTTTTGGGTAAGTTTCATCAAAATCATTATGATCTCATATGGTCCTCTGTTTTTATATTTCAATAATACAATCAATAAATATTTACCTCCTACATCCCCAGAACTGAGCTAAGGGTAGTTACATAAGAAATATTAGAGGTGGTCCCAGTTCTCATGCAACTTATAATAATGTAAGCTCCTTTTGGGAATTTTATCGTCAAATTTTTTGGTCAGTTTTTTGGTATAATGGTCAATTTTTTGGTCAGAGGCTAAGTTGTCTTCTTTAGATGTCTTTTCATGAATGTGAATATGTCCTTTAAACTGACAGTAACTTAGGCAACCAAGTTAAATTTTGGAAAGCACAAGTCTCACTGAACCTTTTGTCAAGTAGAAAAAAATGGCATTAGTAATAATTGTCAGTTCATGCTGTGAATATTAGAAAAATCAGTCCTTTTCTAATATGGTATCATTTTATAATTCATGTCACATCACCTGACTTTAACTACTAGAGATGTCTCAGAGTTTATTTTATGATGTTCTAGGCAACCCTCACCATGCAAATTTTGAGTATGCATGACTAACCTTAGTGAGTATTCAAGTTGGAACTCCTCTTTCCCTTTTCCACCCGTACTTGAAAAAAAAAAATAAAGTGCCGGATATTGGCAAATGCCTAGTGGTCTTCCTTCTTGAATCCAGAGTTAAAATGGCCCCAGTATTGTTCATGACAGTGAGAGAGGGCTCAAATGGTATATGCAGTGCTCTTCAGTTGCTCTGGTTAATCTTCTTCCAGCATGTTCCTTATCCAAGCTTTATCCCATGTTCAGGCAAACTCAGAAGGTCTGGAGTAGAGCTGGGGACAGAAAAGTCTAGCTGAGTTAAGATCACCACAACTAATGAGACACAGGCAGGGGATTAAATTTAGAAACCTTAAGCTGGGGAATGGTTGGCAGCATTTTTGAAGTGGCATGCCAAATCTTTGTTTACTTCCGAGTAAGTGGGGCACAGATAATGGGAGAAATTGTGATTATTCATGCACATAAGCATAGGGGAAGTCTTGTCTACAAAATTCAGGGAAACCTAGGGCATTGGTGCCCATTAGCCTTGAACTAGATATTTCGGAGAAGAAAGAAGATGAGAGGGTGGATTCCCATTTATGTTCACGTATGGGAATTGTGCCAAGGACAATTTTAGGAAGCTTCAAAGGTTCTCAATTAAAAAAAAGTCTTCTGGATCACACTTTAATTTGTTATCAGTGTGCTACCATGGTTCTAAGTTGTCAGCTTTGATGTCATTTTCAACCATAATTCCTTCGCAGGGGTAGGACAGAAGATTCCAAGGAGAAATATTAGTTGTGGGATGAGAAGATATCAACGGAAAATTCCATCTTATTTATTTGGCTTAAAGCTGCTCCTGGTGATCATGCAAATTTCCTCCTTGACAGCCCT
Organism: Bettongia penicillata ogilbyi; assembly: GCA_023548195.1. Classification (NCBI taxonomy): domain Eukaryota; kingdom Metazoa; phylum Chordata; class Mammalia; order Diprotodontia; family Potoroidae; genus Bettongia; species Bettongia penicillata. Next base: position 5,578,060 of record JAJHZJ010000271.1, on the reverse strand, counting down.
GGTTGCTGGGTCACTAGAAGAAATCATGTAGGTCACCTTTGCCACACGTGTGCTGTGTATGTGAGCTGCTGGCCCATGACCTCAAGTATGAGTGCAGGAGACTTGTTCCCCCTGAATTACTTATATTCACTTAGGTTGTCCTTGATTCTGTTGTGATCTCAGGTAACCTTGCTGTCATTTTCTGTAACCTCATGTTCTGTCCATTTTTTGTTGTTCAAAGGATAATAAAAGGGATGAATGAGAGCTATTGTACATGCCTTTACAAATGCTATTTTAGAGAAAGAAGATATAAAAATACCAAAACCACTAAAATGGAAACAAGTGCAAATGATCAACGACATTTGTTTTACTGTCTGTATTTTCTTGTGATGCCAAGATTTGCTTGTCATTCTCTCAGTGTTTTGCCATCCTTCAAAAATGAGAATCATCAGATCAGAGGAGTTTCTATGGTTACTGACGAGTTTTCCACTCTATCCCTCTGACAGCTCAGAATCATTCTCATAAGAATATTTCTTTGCTTGTGCTTTGTCCATATCAAGAGATGGGACTTTGACTATTTCCCTTACAAATTGATCCTTAATCTAGAAGCCAGAGAGTTGTGTCAGACACTTTTCCTCTATACTCTTTCTTTCTTTCTTTCTTTCTTTCTTTCTTTCTTTCTTTCTTTCTTTCTTTCTTTCTTTCTTTCTTTCTTTCTTTCTTTCTTTCTTTCTTTCTTTCTTTCTTTCTTTCTTTCTCCTTCCTTCCTTCCTTCCTTCCTTCCTTCCTTCCTTCCTTCCTTCCTTCCTTCCTTCCTTCCTTCCTTCCTTCCTTCCTTCCTTCCTTCCTTCCTTCCTTCCTTCCTTCCTTCCTTCCTTCCTTCCTTCCTTCCTTCCTTCCTTCCTTCCTCCCTGTCTCCCTCCCTTTCCCCTCCCTTACCTCCCTCTCTGCCTGTCTCTCTGATTCTTAGATAGCCTATCAATAGGAATTTATTGAGCATCTCTTCTGTCCATGACTCTGTGGAATATAAAAAGGAATATGTTTTTCTTTCCTGGTTCTCCTCTCCCAAAAGGAAAAAAAGATACAATAGCAATATCCTTATAATCCAATTAGGGAAATAAGCAAATGACTACAACTTAAATCAAGTTATAAGATTTAAATGTAAGGTAGTACATGTAGTGGAAAGAGCCCTGACTTTAGAATTAGAAGATTTGCTATCCAGAACTGCTATTTACTATTTGTGTGACATTAGGTAAATCATTTTACCTTATTGAGTCTCAGTAGCCTCATTTCTTGAGAAAATTTGGTTCAAATGAGAGAACACTGGATTTGGAATCAGTGGTCTCTGGTTCACATCCTGATCTGAATGTTACTTGACTTCCTTGGGACTCATTTTCCTCCAGTGTGAAGTAAAGATTGGATTAGATATCCTCTGAGGTCCCAACTAGTTTTAAATTGTGGATCTTATGAAGAGTTTAAGTAGTAGGAGCTCTAGGAGTTCAGAAAATCAAGGTAACTCCTGAATAGAGTGATCAAGGAAGGCCTCATGGAGGAGGTAAATTTTAAAGGAGAGTTTTTAAACCTTTTTAATGTCACAGATCCCTTTAACAGTTTGTTAAAGGCTGCAGACCCTTCTCAGTATAATTCTTTTGAAAGCATAAAGTAAAATACATAAGATTATGAAGGAAACCAATTATATTGAAATACAGTTATTAAAATATTTTAAAATCAATCAAGCAAACACACAAAAAACAACTCTGCAGACCTCAGACTAAGAACACTGGCTTTAAAAGTGTCTCCTTTTAGCCAAGCTTAGACATACTGTAAATATTGAACAAGAATTTTTGCAATTTTAAACTAGGATGTCACTCAGTTTATTGAAGCATTATTTTCTAAATAGTCCCCTGATGTCCAGGGTTGATCAATGGAGCCTCCAAAGGTGTCCAGCTTTAGACCTGGAAGAATCTGGCTTATTGCATTTATAGTACAATTACCAGCACATACATCCAATTCATCCATCTACTTGCTTTCCTGATTCTCTTAATGACATCTCTCCCTTATTTGCAGACCAAATGCTGGATATATTACCTTTCAAATTATTTTTGTTTTCTTTCCTATCAGCTATTTATCGGTTTCTAGCCTGCAGGCTATGTCTGTTAGCTGTATTTGAGCAGCCTGGAGATATCTTCCTAGTTTACTAGCCCTGTATTGTAGTTCATTATTATCAATTAATATTTATTAGGTGCCCAAAGGGTTCATAGTCATGCATTAAACAGCATTTCTCATCACTTTATGCTTATATACACACACACACACACACACACATATTACTTCTGCCATGTCTCTTTCATGTACCAATTTTGTAATTCTGCTATAATAAGGAATCAAAGTTGTTGAATTTCTCTCTATAAACATCAATAGTTGTGGCCCCTACTTCTATTATGAGATGTTTTCTTATTGCCTTACATCTGTACTATTGCAATACCTCTCATTTGGTTTCCTTGAATTGACTTACCCAACTTCAGTCCTCCCACCTATCTTCCAACAGTCCCCAGAATAATTTTCCTACAGTGCAGGTTTGACTCTTACAAAGACCTTCTTACATCTTAATAATTAGCTCCAGTGGCTTCCTATTACCTTTAGCAGAAAAAACAACCCTCTGTTAGTTTTATGATTCTTCTAAAGATGTCTCATTTCTACCTTTCCAGACTTAATACATTAATTTCTTCCATTCAATCTGGGGTTAAGCTAAATTGACATTTTTTTCCTGTTCCTCAGAAATGACTATCCATTTCCTGTTTCCATACCTTTGCACTGGCTGCCTCTACTTTCTGTGCACTTCTCTATCTCTGAAAATCCTTAGTTTCCCTCACAACTGAGTTCAGTTGTTTCTACAAGATGCTTTTCCTTGTTCTCTCAAATACTAACACTTCTCCTCACCCTTCCCCTTACCAGAGGTAATGATGTATCTACTTCGTGTGTGTTTACATATGTACATGTTATCTTTTCCATTGTGTCCACATCATCAACTAACATACCCTAAATGCAGAGTTTTTATATAAGCTCCTTGAGGGTAAGGATTGTTTCACTTTTGTATTTGTATCTTCAGCACCTACCACAGCACATGACTGTAGCACCAATGAGATATTCACAACACCTATAGCGACCATGAATATCCCAGAGCAATTCTGAATTGTGAGATACAACAGACTCTACACATGGAAGACAGAACCAAAATATTTCTTCAGATACCAGAAAGCCAAATCCATCATAGTAACAAAAATCTACATACATAAAAACAATGCAGAGAACAGCACCATCCCCAAGCCTTTCCCCTGCTAGGCTTCCTACAGTCCAGCTTCCTTAAGCAGTCATAGACAAGCTCTTTCACTCACCCTAGCTAGCTGTCTGCTTGCCTGCATCCTTCCTAGCTCTGACTAGACTGACCAATTTCCTTGCAGCTCTGCTCTAACTTTAAACTCTTTCTGTTCTACTCTTACTGTTCCACCTGTTCAGCAAACACCTCCCACCACAGGCTCCATGTGACTCAGACTTGTGTGACTCAGGCTTCTATGTGACAGGCAGGTCATGTGGGCCTTTTAATGAATGGGAAGAATCTTCTCATTTAAATTACCATTACACTGGCACATGCTAGTGTAGACACTCAAATATATAGTTTTTGGTTGGTTTATTCATTCAGAGAAATCTGTTTCTTTAACTTGAAAGATGAAATTTAACCTATATAATTGGCCTTCTTGAAGATACCCATGTTTGTGTTTGCTTCCAATGATGTCTTTTAACATTTCTTTGGTTTCCTTGCTAAATTCTCCCTTTTAGCATGGCAGCTTCCTAAGTAGAATTCATTGGTCACCCAAAACCACAGAAAAGCTTTAAGAGAAATCAAGGATTATAGTTGGACAAATGTGGACCTATCTCTCTCTGATCTTACTGTTAGGTAGGACAGAGTCCCTAGCCTAGAGGTTTGGAGAAGAGGGATACTTTCTCTTTCCTTGAATTCATTCAATGGTCAAATTTCTGAGTAGCACAGGGGATGCTGTTGAAAGTCAAAGTTTTCTGTGGGAGGCACAGTTGGTTTGCTGGGAATGTACAGTCTCTCTTGACTGGGAATTCTTGGAAAGCTTTGGTGAATCAGGCTTGGCAGAGAAAGGAATTGAAGCAAAGGAATTTGTAGGTATTTTTGTACCCTGATCTACATGTAAGAGACCTATTAAAGCATAATCTAGGATCCATTACCCCTTTGGGTGAGTTATACAGTGTTAGAGATAAGTGAAGCACCATTAGTTATATGTAAGTTAATAATTTATTAGGTGCCTACCTCATATATCATGGCGTACTAGGGAGACAACTGACCACAAAGCCATGAAGATGTTGGTTCAAGTCCTACTATATGATCATGAATGAACCATTTAACCTCTTAGTTCTCTTGGAAGCTCTGAGATTATGAATTGCTAATAAGGGACCAATTTGCATTGCTACAAGTTTCCTCATCTGTGAGTTCCTTATACCAATGAAGTAACAGTAACATAAATAATAAACCCTATAATTTAAAAGGATCTCACTTCAGAAAATGACCTAAATGTGGCTCCCTTTCTTAAAAAAGAAAAAGACTGTATATGACAAAAGAAATCCCATCTTCTTATTTCTCAAATGATGATGATTTATTTCTTCTTGTCTTATATTGAGGTCAATGTATGTCATCCTTGGTCAGTGTAGTATAGTGTATGTTTGCATTTAATTTTCTTTTTTTCCTCTTGGCAACTTAATTATCAATAAATAGAAATATTTCTGTATATAAAGAAAAAAATAAGAAACAGAAAGAAACAAGGATTAGAAGCTAAACTCCTACTCAGATGGCACAATTTGCTTATTCCTCTCAAATGATGAAGATTGGGACTCGTCTCTGGCCACCATGTGACTCTTGTCCATGTCCTCCAATCATTCACCACAGGGGTTCTTCCTAGTATGTTCAAGGCCTTCCTCTCTCTCTCTCTCTCTCTCTCTCTCTCTCTCTCTCTCTGTCTCTCTTTCTCTTTCTCTCTCTCTCTCTCTCCATGTTTTTCTCACTCTCTCTGTCTTTGTCTCTCTCTCTCTCTCTCTCTCTCTCTCTCTCTCTCTCTCTCTCTGCCTCTCTGTCTCTCTCTCTTTCTTCCTTTTGAATTAGTAAGTTGAATTCGTAAGAAATAAAGCTGCATCATAATGTTATTTTTCTCCTTGGCATATCCAAGGCAGCATGGTCTAATTAAAGTGCAATTTATAAGGCTTTTCTTCAATTAGTTTCTGTATGTCTTTGCCTACCATAAGGCTATGCATTTAGGGGATGTTAGTTGATGATGGTGATAATGGTACTCAATGTACACTTAAAACTTAATCATAAACTACACTATCAACATCAACAGACATTTCAGTTCCTTTCTCTTTCTCTTCCTTCTGATGGTCAATATAACAGTTTAATCTCTCATCATGTTTGTCTGACTTAGTGTAATAAACATCCTAATTGGTCTCCTTGCTTCTAGCCTCTTCATTATCCACATGGCTTCTAAAATAATCTTCTTGAGCCACAGATCTGACCATTTTACCTCCTTGTTAAAATAAAAAAAAATAATTACTCTGGAAAAAAATACAATTTCTTTATCCTGATTTAAGATCTTACAAATTTGACTTCCACCTCCCTTTCCAGTCTTATGATACATGATTGTCCTGTGTAGCCACATCAGATTATGAGTTTTTCCCTCAAGTTGTCATTTAATTCCTTGCCTCTCTGAATTCATGCATCTTCTTACCTCCCTGGCCCAGCCTGTTTGTGCATGTATTCCAGATTCATTTTGCTTCTTAGGATCCTAAACTGTTTTTAAAACTCAGCTTTGCTCCCACTTCTTATGTTAATGTTTACTCTTATCTCAAATTTCCTTTTATTTATTTGCCTGAATACTAGTTGTACAGGCAGTGAAGGCATTGTGGATAGACTGTTCAGTGAGGCTTCAGTCAAGAAGATCTGAATTCCAGTCTTGCCATGTGCACTGATTAATTGGATTTCCATGGGCTACTGCTTGATTTCTTTGTGTCTCAAGAAACTTATAGATTCATAAATTTAGGGTTGAAAAATCTTATAGGACACAAATCCATCTCTCTCATTAAAAAAAAAAAAAGATGACTCAAATAGCTTGAGGTCCACAGAGATGAAGTGACTATTTAAAGTCATCCAGGGACTATGTGGCAAGGCAAATATCTGATAAGATTAGGTAGTGATTCATTGCTTCCTAAGTTCTCTCATTTCTTACGTAGAACTCTTTCTACTTCATTGTGCAATTCTCTGGTGTTTGCCTCCTGGTTCTGTTACCTGCTTGTGCTATTTAGTTGAGTTACATTTCTTCAGTTAACTTTATTGTCATTGGATACCGCAGTGTAGTTGGTCGATAAATGTTTGTCAAATTGAATTGAACTTACTACTTTCTGAGTAACTGCAAGAGACTACAACAGATACATACCTCCTTGGTATCATTTTTAAAAGAAAATAAACTTTTATTAATTTTTAAAAATATTATTTAATTTTCTCCCAGTTTTCCTTCCCCTCCCTCTCCTAGAAAACCATGTCATATAGCAAAGTTATTGTTATAAAAAAATTTAAAAAATATCAGCAAAAAATGTAATCAGTACATTAAAAAAGTCTGAAAATATGTGGAGTTTCTCCCTCTCATGGACCTCCCACCTCTGTAAAGGAGTGGTGTGGTAGGGAGCCAAGATGGCACAGTAGAAAGATGAACCTGCTCCAGCTTTCCCCTCGTAGTCCATAAAACACCTGTAAAAATGACTCTAAACAAATTCTAGAGCAGGAGAAGCCATAAAACTACAGAGTGAAAGAGATTCCAGTTCAAGACAGCCTGGAAGGAGCTGGAAGCAGCCTGGAAGTCAGCAGGGAAGGTCTATCACACCAGGCTCAGAGCTGAGCAGAGCTCAACCTTGGCTCGTGGCACTGCATGGACAGGACTGAAGTAGGTTTCAGGGTGTGGAATCAAGGGCATAAGCTGTGGTTCCCAGATTTCTCAACCCACAAATGCCAAAGACAGCTTCAAAGGTCAGTGAGAAAGCTCTTGCACCTGTGTGAGAGGGGAGTGAGGTCCAGCCCCAGCCCTGAGCCCAGGGTGGCAGCAGCCATTGCAGCAGCAGTGTCCACTTTTGGAGCCCTTGGCCTAAAGACCCTGGGGAAATTGAGCAGCTCATCTGGGTCTCAGTCCTGAGTGGCGATCTTGGGATGAGGAGGAACACTGGTGTGGTGGAGCTGATGGAGGCTCTGGAGAGGGAACCCTACTTGCAGATCCAGGGCAGAAAAGGGCCTTGTGGTTGCTCCCAGACCAGAATGCAGGCCAGAAGAGGAATAAACTCCTCTGCCTTGATTGTGCCACCTTGGAGGAACTGAGAACTTACAAGTCCTTAGAGTATACTCTCCACTTGACAAAGGACTCAAAAGTCAAGTAACTGGCTGAGAAAATAGCCAAAAAAGGGAAAAAAAATAAGATTATAGAAGGTTACTTTCTTGGCAAAGAGGCATTTTCTTCCATCCTTTCAGATGAGGAAGAACAAAGAATATCATCAAAGGAAGACATAAAAAGCAAGACTTCTACATCTAAAACCTCCAAAAAATATGCAGAAGTCTCAGGTGATGGAGGAGCTCAAAAGGGATTTTGAAAGTCAAGTAAGAGAAGTAGAGAAAAAATTGGGAAGAGAAATGAGAGTGATGCAAGAAAATCATGAAAAATGAGTCAACTGCTTGCTAAAGATGACCCAAAAAGTGCTGAAGAAAATAACACCTTTAAGAATAGACTAACCCAAATGGCAGAGGAGCTTCAACAAGCCAGTGAGGAGAAGAATCATTTAAAAAGCAGAATTAGCCAAATGGGAAAGGAAGTTCACAAGCTCACTGAAGAAAGTAGTTCTTTAAAAATTAGAATGGAACAGATAGAAGTTAATGACTTTATGAAAATCCAAGAAATTATAAAACAAAACTAAGAGAATGAAAAAATACAAGACAATGTAAAATATCTCATTGCAATTGACCTGGATAATAGATGCAGGAGAGAGAATTTAAAAATTGTTGGTCTACCTGAAAACCATGATCAAAAAAAAGATTCTAGACATCATATTTCAAGAAATTATTAAGGGAAACTGCCCTGATATTCTAGAACCAGAGGGTAAAATAAATATTGAAAGAATCCACTGATCACCTCCTGAAAGAGATCAGAAAAACTCCTAGGAATATTGTAGCCAGATTCCAGAGTTCCCAGGTCAAGGAGAAAATACTGCAAATAGCCAGAAAGAAATAATTCGAGTATTGTGCAAATACAATCAGGATAATACAAGATCTAGCAGTTTCTTCATTAAGGGATTGAATATGATATTCCAGAAGTCAAAGGAACTACGATTAAAATCAAGAATCACCTACCCAACAAAACTGAGTATAGTATTTCAGGGGAAAAAGTGGAATTTCAGTGAAATAGAGGGCTTGCAAGCATTCTTGTTGAAAAGAGGAGAGCTGAATAGAAAATTTGACTTTCAAATACAAAATCAAGAGAAATATGAAAAGGTAAACAGGAAAGAGAAGTCTTAAGGAACTCATTAAAGTTGAACTGTTTACACATTCTTACATGGAAACATGTTATTTCACTCATGAAACCTTTTTCAGTGTTAGGGTAGTTAGAGGGAATATATGTATGTATCTGAGTATGTGTGTGTGTTGATAGATATGTGTATATATATGTGTGCATATATGTATATATGTGTACATACATGCATAGACAGAGGGCACAAGGTGAGCTGAATATGAAGGGAGAATACCTTAAAAAATAAATAGAATTTACTATTGAATAGAATGTACTAGGAGTAAGATAAAGGGAGAAGTGGAATGTAGGAGATCATCTCACATACAAGAGGGAAGAAAGAGCTTCTACAACGGAGGGGAAGAAGGGGCAGATGAAAGGAAATAATTGAGTCTTATCCTCCTTGGCTTTGGCTTAAGCACTATGTTGAATTGCTTGTTTTCTCAGCGAGAGTGGGAGGAGAGAGAGGAAGAAACACACACTCAAATGGATATGGAAATCTATTTTACCCTGCATGAAGACAAGGAGGAAGGGGATAGGAGAGGGAAGACAATAGAAGGGACAGCAAATTGAGGAAAGGGATAATCAGAAGCAAACACTACTGTGGGAAGACAGATCCAGGGAGAGAATGGAATAAATGAGGGGCAGGATAGGACAGAGGGAGATGTGGTTAGTCTTTTACAACATAACTATTATGGAAGTGCTTTGCATTGTTACACATGTATGCACTATGTTGAATTGCTCGTTTTCTCAGCGAGAGCGGGTGGAGAGGGAGGAAGAAAATAGAGAACTCAAAGGTTTAAGGTCTATGTTAAAAATTGTTTTAGCATGCAGCTGGAAATTAAGCTATATAGGCAATGGAACACAGAAATCTATTTTGTCCCACAGGAAAATAGAGGGGAAGGGGCGTGGAAGAAGGGTGGGTAATAAGGGAGGACAGACTAATAGGTAATAGGGTAATAGAAGGGGTGCATGGGGTGCATGCTGTCCTGGGGTGGGGAGTTGAGGAGAGATGGGGAGAATATTTTGAATTCAAATTCTTGTGGAAGTGGATGTTAAGAACTGAAAAATAAATTAATCATATATTTAAAAAAGGAGTCGTGGTAGAGAAGGTGTCTTGTCATTCTTGCTGCCCTGCTTGTTCTTTGTAATTTTGTAATATTAACTTTCAATTGTATTGTAATTCTTTTCTATTACGTTGTTGTAATCATTCATTAGGGATATCATTTTGTTGACTCTACTTCACTTTGCATCAGTTTAATTATATTTTTACATGCTTCTCTGTATTTAACATATCCATCCATGCTTTGAGCACAGTAATATTCCATTTTGGTCATGTATAGCAATTTGTTTAGTAATTCCCCAGTGGATTGGGCAAATCTTTTGTTTCCAGTTCATTTGCTACCTCATTAGTGCTACTATAAATATTTTTAAGTATATGAGGACTTTCTCCTTATCAATTATCTCCTTGTTAGTATAAGCCTCGTATTGGAATCTCTCGGTGAAAGGATGGGAACATTTTCTAATTTTGTATGCATAATTCCAAATTGCTTTCTGTAATGTTTGTATTGATTCACAGCTCAACCAATAATTCACAACTGTGTCTATTTCCCCACAATCCCTCCAATACTGATTTTTCCTGTCTTTTGTCATCTTTGCCAGTTTTCTAGATTTTAGAAAACCTTGAGGTCAGTGATGTGGAAGACCCTTTCATATAGTTATTTATAATTTTGGGGAAAAGTTATAGCATTTGACTTACAGCAAATACTGCTGTAGTTGTTCCTAATTATTGGTCTGACTGGCTCTGAAAAGTCATAAGGGACCAGTAATCCTTTCCAAACTGAGCATGCATGCAATTGGTCTGTCAATTTTTGACACTATTATTGTTTAGAGTTGCTGCAGTAGAGGGCACAGTTTTTCTCCTGGTTTCAAAGGCTACCCATCATTTTAAGTTCATGCTGAATTTGGCTTATACCAATAAAAGATGTCTAAGCCTTCTCATGCTGTTATAGCATTATTATTTGACTGCTTGTAGTCTTAACCACTAGATTTTCAATCTTTAATTATCATTCATTGTTCCCAGAGGTAAAAGGTTATAGCTATATAATCATCTTTATTTGTATATATAATCAATCATCTAAAAATAATACTTAAGAAATTCTTTTTGATAACCTGCCAGTAACCAGGAATGGTCATTCTATCATTGTTATCATCATGAAATCAAGAGCTAAGTTATTTTATTTTAAGTCTGATTCACAGAAGCTTTGATTCATTTTTTCATTGTTCTAACTTGCTTATGATTGTCTCCTATTAACTTTGCAGTATGTCAGTCTTTCATCAGTATTTTATTATGTTGAAATTTCCTACCAGTCCAGCGTGAGAAACCACACCCAAATACCTGTTTGAGAATGGGCAGTTTTATTTCGTAGTCTCCAAGGAGCATATATCCTGATCCAGATTATTAAATAAGCCTGTGACTGACCCTACCTACATGCATCTTATGAATTCTCCTGTCGACTTTCTGACTGTTCCTAGTGACTTAACAAGGGTGATAAAGTGATAGTAGGGACGGTCTTTCATTATTTGATTTATGTGTGTCCATTGTGCACCCACAATAAGCAGTTGTTGATTAATTATAGGAAAGGAACTTAAAAAGGAAAGGCACTTAAAGAGAAGAAGAAAAACCTCCCTTCTATTCTTATTGCCTAGTGAGACAAAAACTAGAATGGGCTACATGGGATTGATTATCAGCTGCTCCAAATAGCAGAGAAGGAAAGAGGAAGCAATAGAGACAAGTGGCCTTTTGCCAGTCCCCAGGACCATGCCAAGCCTGGGAATTGGTCCAGATCCAACCTCATCAGTTTGTTGCTTGGGAAAACAGACTCTCTGGCTGCTGCCAGGAATGTCTACAGCATCCTTTGGATGTACCTCTTTAGATGGCGTTGCTTTGTTTTTATCGTTTATTGGACACCTATGGTGCATGGCTCTATAGAAAGAAACCAGTGGAACTTGATGAATTATGCAGAAGTGCTCCAGTTCTCAAATTAATTTACTGACTGTAATCAAGCCCTTATTTTTAGATGGATATCCATTTGATATAATTTAAGAATCATGAAGAAAGCTTCCTCCACATTCCACCCCCCACCCTTCCCCAAGTCTATCTGGAATCCTAACTAATATATCACTTCTTAAATGGCTGTTACATGCAATTTTCTTATCTGGGAAGGGTAAAATATTCTCTAGTAAGTCAGTTGTAGGAATGGGTTTGTCCCAGGGTTGGGGAACCTATAGCCTCGAGGCTGCAGACTTCCCACCCCTTGGTCAGTCCTTTAGTACCTTTTGCTATGAAATGGAAAGTAGAATTCTGAGGGAAGAAGAAAGACATAGAGTAGGTAAATTCTGATGGCCAGGAAGATTAAGAACAAATGTTTGGAATCTGCAGTGTGTGTGTGTGTGTGTGTGTGTGTATGTAAATGTAAGCCATGACAACCAGAGGAAAGCATATGCCTTCTGAGGGCAGGTACTCAGCATGACCATATGAGTGAAGAATACAGACCTTCTATACATGAACTAGCTATGTTTCCCTGAGTAAAGTCATTGAGTATGAATTCCACATTGCTCTAACCCTTCTGGAAAACCTATTCTAATGACATTACAGGGTCTTTCACCTCATGAATGCTTAGGGAAGAAAGGGAGAAAATGATGGTGGTGAATGACTAAATGATAGTACAAAGTTTCCCTGAGCTTCCCTCTGTAATCAAGGAGTAAAGGTTAGTGGCCATTCCATCTGTTGTCAGTAAAGGAATCAATCAGTGTTTCATCTTCAGATCTTCCTACCTAGAAATATGCAGTGTGCTTGATGAAAAGTAAGATTTGATTATGCAAGGTCCTCAGTACTGAGTTTTCCTGTTATCCACTGCTTTAAGAAAGAGAGTTAATAAGTATAAAATGCTTTCAAGAAGTGAAGCTTGAAAAGATACATTTCTCCCTGGGGTTTGATTTTTTAAGTCCTTTAGCTTCTGATAAGTATTCACTGAAGATGTTTGGATTCATGTAGTGTCAGATGAGTGACAGGGATGGAAGTGACAGTTCCATTTTACTACAACTCCTTTTCAGGTAACAATTTACTCCTTCCATTTTTACCCTGTCAATTAAGAGAACTGATTTATCTAGCTGAATCATGTATCATAGATTTAAAGCTAGAATCGACTTTCTCAGTCCTTAATTTTACGTATCAGGTAACAGGCCTAGAGAGATCAAGCAACTTGCTTTTCTTAGGGCCACACAGATATTCAAAATTAAAAAATTTCTCAGATGGGAAGTAACTGATACCTTCATAGCTAGAGGAATAGGAGAAAATCCAGAGTAAGACTTAAAAGTAGATTCTTTGAAGGCAGACTGGATAGCCCAAAAGAAAACTGTTCAAAGGTTTTAAACAAAATAATCATCAAACATATAAAAAAAATCTTAAATATTTCTGTACTTTAATGGTCAATTTTTATTCATACTATGTGTGTATGTATATTTGCATATGTCCTTTAGTAGCTCTATCTAGAAGGATTTCATAGAGCTGTTGATTCTAGTTTTTGTAGAAAGCCATCTAATTTTATATTTTTCCTTTTGCTTTTATCTATGTTAGACTTATCCAAAAGTGAGAGTCATTGACTTCTTCTGCCACTATTGTATTATTATATCACCCACTTCCCTTTCCCTTCCCTGTCTTCCTTTCTTCCTTTGTGTTGAGTCATTTTCTATCCAACACTTTGTGACCCTATTTGGAGTTTTCTTCACAAAGATATTGGTGTGCTTTGTTGTTTCCTTCTCGTTTTACAGATGAAGAAACTGAGGCAAACAGGGTTAAGTGACTTACCCAGGGTCACATAGCTAGTCTGAGGCTAGATTTGAACTCGGAGGATGAATCTACCTGGCTCTCTATCCACTGTGCTACCTAGCTACCCTTCCTTAATGACTCCTTTTACTCCTTTCCCTCTTCTTTCCCTTTTTTCCTTCCTTCCTTGCTTCTTTTCAGCACCTAGCATAATACTGGAGACACAATGCCAGTACATAAATCATAGAATCATTGTATTTTCCATCATCTATCCCACCTCCACCACCGTTTCAGAAATGAGGAAACTCAAGCTCATGGTGAGTACTGACTTCTTGAATATCATCAAGGAGAGCTGGGAATAAAACACATCTATTATAGCATACAGTTCTGTGATCATTTTACTATATCATGCCCCTCCCATCTTATTAAAGTCCAGGAGGAGATCGTTATTTTGAATGAATGAAAAGGTGCTCAGTTACTGAAACACCAAAGAGTTAGTTCTGTTGCAAGTCTGTAAGTAGAAGAGTTTGGTGGTTAATGGGGAAAGGGATGCTGAGTGAACAGGTTAGGAGTTAAGTATAATCTTCTTTATTGATAGTTGGTGCCCATGGAGATAACTGAAATTGTTTTTTTTTTCCTCTCACATGTAATTCTTATTTGAGAGGTCATAAGAATAGAAGAAAATGCCTAATACTCCATCATTCAATCATCAACCCTATCAAACACTCCTAAACATTACTAACATGGAAAATACATATAAAACAATTCTGAATTTTTACCCCATGTCCAAAAAATTAGCAAAGATGACAAAACAGAAATACACTTAGAAGTGTACTGATATCCTGTTGGTGGAGCTGTAAAATAGAAGACAGTTTTGAACTATAAGTACAAAAGTGATAATACTGTTATGACCCAGAGCTAGTATTGGTGACTGTTTTTACCCTCAGGAAGATCAACAATAGAATAAAAAGGTCTATATAATAAAATATTTACTGCACTTATATACTTTTGGAGGTCACAAGAAGATGAAAATAAAAAAGCCCATTTATTTGGGAACATCTGAAAAAATTGAGACATAAGAATGTAGTGGAATATTATTACATCATATGGAATAATATGAAGAATTCAGAGAGAGGGGGAAATTATGTGAACTAGTTAGGTGAGTCAAATAAACAATAACTATGGTGGCTTCCTCAGTTATGGAAATGAAGACATCACAAGTCAGATCAGCGCATGAACCAGTCCATGAAAGATTATGGACACATATCTTCTTCTTTATAGCAAAAAGGTGGCTGCAGCATCTCATGCCAAATATCATTAATGTGTTGATCAGTGTGGTTTTTTCCTAAATTGTAATTCTTTGATGTAAGAAAGAGTTTTATTGATATAGTATTAGGGAATAATAGTTATATCTTGCTGTTAATATCAACAGAATATAAAAGGGAGAGAAGAAGGAGGAGAAAGGGGAAAAGAAAGAACCTCAAACCCTGGGAGGCCTTAGAACTTCTACTACCTATGAAGTTGAATACAGATGTATCTAGATTTAACAGTATCCTACATATGGAAACTCAAATTTACAACAAAAAGAGATAAATCAAGAGGTTTACAAGGTAATTCACTTTACCAAAAGTAATCAATGTATGGCGTAATCATTGAGTCTGTCCTCCTCTCTCCAGTCAGGGCTCTGGTGTCAGTCTCTAATACCTTATATGTGTAATCTCCAGGTTTCTTTATTTGCAAAAGCACTTACTGTAATATTTCTTTAATTACTCAGATCATGTCATAAAATCAAAACAGGGTTTGATGTGGGTTTGTGCAGAGATGCAATTTACGTGAAACATTTTAGGAATATCTCTATAAAATGAGACACATCTTCACTTAACAAAAATCCAGCAGTTCCTCATAGAATACACACACATACACACACACACACGCATATACACACACATATGCATATATATTCGCATCTGTAGCAGAGAACAATTTACAGGTGATGTTTCTGATCTGCAATGTGTCCCCAGGAGTCTTAAGAAGCCTAGACAGCTTGTTACTATTGTGCTAAAGAGGTTTCATTTAGTAGGGGATCCAGTGATGTGGAGGGGAAATAGAGGGAAAGAGATTCAACCAGAGCTCTTGAGCATTGGTATTTGATTGTCCATGTCTTTCTCCTTTGTGTCAGTTTTGACAACTCTGGCTGGGCTGATTGACAGTGTGTTCCACAGTTCAGGGTTACTGACATTTTCAAGTTAATTCCAAAGCAATTCATATATCTTCATAAGCAGGAAGGGACAGTTATTGCATATGGGTCAGTGGAAAAGCTTCCGTTATTGCAGGATATTTCTTTTACATATGCTGTCTTGTATGTGTCTCCTTTCTTGTCAGGATAGAGAATGTGTCTCTGGCCTTATTTTCACTGGGTAAATAAACTACAGGGCAGCTAGGTGGTGTAGTGGATGCCAGGTCTGGAATCAGGAAAAATCTGAGTTCAAATTTGATCTCAGACACTGACTAGCTGTGTGACCTTGGACAAGTCACTTAACCCTGTTTGCCTCAGTTTCCTCATCTGTAAAATAAGCTAGAGAAGGAAATGGCAAACTACTCTAGTATCTTTGCCAGGAAAACCCCAAATCAGGTCATGAAGATTCAGACATGACTGAAGCAACAGCAAAGTAAACTATTTCCCTTAAGTGTCTCTGTGTGGGTTTCTTTTTCCTGTGTCATTCATAATATTCAACTAAAGATCAATTGTTTTTACTTGGTAACCGAATGCAGTATGAGGAGTTCTGATCTTGGGTAATAAAGTAGAAAGACATTGCTTAATGAGGTGCTGTGACCTCTTTTTCTTATTCACTTTTGTCTTTTATGTTTTTAACGTCTGTTATTTGTGCTGAGTTGCTAGGTGGCACAGTGGATGGAGTGCTGGCCCTGGAGTCAGGAGCACTCACCTTTTGGAGTTCAAACTTTGCCTTAGCTACTTACTAGTTATGTGACCCTGGGCAAATCACATAACCCTGTTTTCCTCACTTTCCTCACCTGTAAAAGGAGCTGGAGAAGGAAATGATAAACCACTCTCATATTTTTGCCAAGAAAAGCCCAAATGATGTCAGGAAGAGTCAGACTCAACTGAACAAGAGCAACATTTGTGTTTTATTTTTTCAAGTAACAAGTAATTTTAAAAATTAATCTGTCTGTCTCACTACCCCAAATTATTGAACAGGTAATTTTTTTAAATCCCTCAATACACATCTATCTAGCTTAGCAAAAACAAATTCCCATATTAATTCTGTCTGAAAATATATGCCTCTTCCTGTATTTCTAATTTATGACTTCTGGGTCATGAGTGGTGTATTTCATTTTTATTCTTTTGAAATCATGATTTATCATTGTATTGATCAGAGTTCTGAAGGCTTCTTTCAAAGTAGTTTTTCTCTATAATTTTGGTAGCATTGTATAAATTATTCTAGTTCTGCTTACTTTGTTGTGCATCAGTTCATAAAGGTCTGAGTTATCTCTGAAATGGTGATACTGTTACTTCACATTTTTCCATATGGGCGTCAGATTGCTGTGGCAAATTGGTCAACTGAGCGAAGTGATCACCAGTGAAAACTTAATGATCCAATTCACGTGTTGGTTTTTCATTAGCAATTGTCTTTCTAATTCAGCAGACATATTTATAACGTCAGTCTGCTATGATCGTAGAGCTTTCTTCTAGAGATTCTGAGAAATACAACATTAGATAGGATATGGCACCTAGTTTCATGGATTTGATTAGATGTAGGACACGTGGCATACTTCTGCCACAACATTTGCAACGTGTTCATTCCATGATCTTCCAACAGTGATTATAGGAACTTTTCAATTATTGGCACACATGTTCTACATTTTTTATTTTTGCATTTTAGATGATTTAATAATACATTAAATTAATATAGTAATTTGGAGTTTATACCATTCCTTATATACATTGTCTCACTTGAACCTCCTCACAAACCTAATAGGTTGATGCTATTGTTACGTCTATTTTGCACATGAAGTAATAGATTCAGTGACTTGAACAGGGTCACATAACTTTCCTTGACTTTAAGTCCAGAGTTCTATTCATGATACCATATTGCCTCTTAAAGCCACAAGTAAGAATATTATGAAGCAATAAATTGTAAGTACCTAGAAGTACTTATATGAATATGAAATTTTCATATTATGTGGTGTAGTGGATGCCAGGTTATGTGAAATTCAAGAGAAAATGTCACTACTAACTGAGAGAATCATGTAAGATTTCCTGGAGGAAGGTGTTATTTCTACTGGATTTTGAAAGATTGGTAGGAGGGGAAAGGGAGTTGGGGACAGGAAATTCTGTGTTGAAAATATATTAAACAAAGATACGAATGTCAGAAAGTGCAGTATGTTTGGGGTAGATGGGGCAGAGGTATTGGACTTAGAGTCAGTAAAAACAAAAAATATGCAAATCCAAATCCTTACTTGGTTTCTTACTAGCTGTGTAACCTCAGGAAAGTCACTTAACCTTTTAGGTCCTCAGTTTCCTAATCTGTAAAATGAAAGGTGCTAGGTTTGATGATCTTTAAGGTCTCTTCTGAATGTGACATTTTGTAATTCTGAGTCATCCAGTTTGGCTGGAATGTAGAGTACAGAGTTGAGAACAGTGCTACCAAATTTTGGACATTTTTAGATGCCTGACTTATTTGAACTTCATTCAGTAAATAATAGGAAATCATTGATGGATTTTGAGTATAGGAGTAACATTATGATAACTAATGATATTTATTAGTGCTTTAAGATTTGAATGCTACATTTTTTACTCAAATGAAGGTACTACCGTTTGGAAATTAAATCTCAGAGATGATAAGTGAATTGCCCCATGGGCAAGAGCTGGGAACTGCTGAAATCAAAATTTCAACCCTCCTTCCTTCGAATTCCAGGTCTAGCACCTTTTCCGCTGTATCATACCTCATTTATATGAAGGAATCTCTAAGAAATTCAGGAAACATTTATCAAGGGCAGCTTAATGATGATTCTATCCATTGTGCTGGTTGGCACAATGGATAGAATGGTGCACTTGGAATCAGGAACGATTCAAAACTGACCTCAGATACTAAGCATAGGGCCCTAGGAAGACATTTAATGCATGTGTGCCTCAGTTTCCTCAATTTTAAAAGAGGGATAATAGTAGAATCTACCTTCCAGGATTGTTGTGAGGATAAAAAAGAAAATATTATTTGTAAAGCATGTAGCACAATGCCTGACATAGGATGGATACTTAATAAATACTTGCTTTTTTCCTTTTTTATGTGCAAGACACTATGCAAAACACTTGGGATGAAAAAAAAGAAGAGTACCTTTCCCCAAGAAGCTTATATTCTATTAGAGTATAATAGACATGGCCTAAATCTTGCATAGTGTTTGATGTTTTTTCTTTAAGGATGACTAGGAAGCCATTATCAGTATTTGGTTGGTCAATATTAGAGGTACAAAAAGCACAGCCTCTGAAGAGCTAGTGATGGGAAGATCTGGTGAAATTCACACTTACCTTCAAGGTGTCTCTTGACTCACCATTGCTGCCTGGTGAAAGCAAGGTAGGAAAAAGCAACATCTATTTTTGTTAATTATGTCCTTTAATCCTTTATTAAGGGTAAAGATATTTTTATTGCATCTTGTGGTCCACAAGTGTTTCTTTGCATTCCAAACCTGAGTCACACTCGCTGGAGTAGCCTGACCTGGGTCTGACTCAGAACATTTTGGCATACTAGGCAGAATTGGATTGCAGTGACTTTGTGGTTCTTGTGGCTGAAGTTGGGGAAGGACCATATGGTAAAAAGAAGTCTTGGGTAATTGGATGGCCAGATGTAAGCACCTGTTATCCTGTGACTACATTAATTTTGACCATATTTTGGGAGCTCTTTCAATGAGATTAGAAGAGAACCCACACTAACCTTATAGGATTAGCATGATTGATGCTTGACAGAAGGAAAAGAATTTAAGAATATCTTGAAGGAACAAGTGTATTTTTTTGCATCAATTGAGATGCCTAGTATATTAAGGAATTTAAAAGGGATAATCATATTTTAAAAATCAGTATTCTACAGCTCTTACAGTTAGCAAAGCTGTATTACAAGTGTAAAGAAAATGAAAAATCATTGACTTTTTATGTGGTATAATTTGAGACAGAGATGTGCAGAGAATATGCACTCATGTTTTAAGGATCATGCTTTGAACATATTGAGCTGTTTTATGAATTTAGATGCCACATGGATGGAAAGGGTTATACTGATAGGTCTGTAGACTAATAAACTAAAGATGTGAACTAAAGACCATCATCCAGAGTTCTCACTGGAGAATGTGTTGAATTTCACTGAGACTTTCGCTGTAAGGAAAGAAAATGGATTCAGTTGTACCTTGAAGGAAGATTGGGAATCTAAATGATACAAATTAGGAAGCAGAGGTGAAACTACGAATTTGAAACCATCTCTGGAGGCAAGAGGGCCTCAGTCTTCCTCTATTACTACCCCCATGTATATGATTGCCTCCACAGGACTATTACAGTGGGGTACTTCCACCCCTAATTAGCTTAAGAGTTTTTAGGAGAAGTTTAAGCAATAATTTGCTTAGGATGTATTTAGTTTTGTAGAAAATTAAAAAGTTAAAGGTTACATATCAGAACTATTCTTTGTCCATCTGTAAACAGTTAATATGGGGAACTTTAAGTATATTCTCTCAAAAGAATGAATTTTCTCTACTACTGTTTTTCTAATACAGATCAGCAGGAAAGAAGATGGAATTCCTAAAAGAGATAGGTTTGGTGAATTGGATTTATCTTGTTTCCCTAAACCCTTTATGACTGTTTTGTGTCAAAGAGATTCCCTATTCCAGGCAGAAATCAGATTTTAGTTATGGGTGTCTCCCACTATACCATAATAAACCCTGGGTAGACCAACAAATTAATTTTGGAGGCTGGGATAATCCCAACTCCCGGAAAATATGGATACCCCCAAAACTAATGCCATGCCACTCCTCATTTACTTTCTTCAGGACACCAACTCTGGATCAAAAAGATGTCCCTTATGGCAAATGTCAGGTCAGACATCAGCAACTATTCTAGTTTCATCTGCTCTGGCCTTTTAAAACCCTCATCCTCTAGATAACTACAAATTACTGAGGATGGTCGACTGGCCTCCTTAAACAAAATTATCCCAGCTCATATAAAGTTCATACTGTCCTTACAGCATGCTAGATCTAACATGTGTACAAATGAGTATGATGCAAGGAAGAGAATGATTTGGTCAAAGGAGAGATCAAACAAATCGCTAAAGAAATTTCTGAATAGGGAGGCAGACCCAAGAGCTGGACATGTCTGGGAAGGCTTCGTAGAGAAGGTAACAATTCAGTTATACCCTGAAGGAAGATTGGGAATCTAGATGACACTAATTAGGAAGGAAGATATAGAGTGATGGATGGTTTATGCTGAGTCATGGCTAATATACATGGAAATGAGGAGTTCAGGGAACATCTAGTAGTAGTTGGGGAAAACATGGGTTGAAGGTTTTAGACTGGGCTCATCATCTTCCATCAATATGGAAAATTAATTTGGTTGTGATATGAAAAATATATGGTAAATATATGTGAGTAATGTAAATGAAAAGAATAAAAGCACAGAACAATAAAAACTAAGAATTAAGGAATTATGATCACATATAGAAGAAGGCCAGTTTATGAAGGGCTTTGAATGCTAAATGTCTGAGCTTGTATTTGATTTTGGACATAATGAGGAACCATTGGAGTTTATTGAATGGGGTAGGGAATCAGTGATATGGTCAGAACTGAACTTTAGGGGAATTACTTTGCCAGCTTAGTGGATGATGGAGAGGAATGGATAGGAACTTAGGACTGGAAGACTGTTTAGAAAGTTCTTGTAGTAATGCAGCTGTGAGATGATAAAGGCCTGTATTAGAAGTGGGCTGACAAGATTTGACAACAGATATGTGAGGGAAGTCCAAATGAGGAGTCGAGTAACACCAGTGCTGTGTGCCCAGATGACTGGGGAAATGATGACTGATGCCCTCAAACATAGTAGTAAAATTGGGAAGTGGGAAGTATTTGAGGTGACAAAGATGAGAGGGAGGGAAGAATTAAAACTAACACTAAAGTTTTCAGCATTGAGCCTGGGTGGATAGTATGTCCCAGGAAGAAAACAGGAAGTCAAGAGAAGGAGCACATTTTAAAAGAAATGATAAACTCTGTGCTACAAGTTAAGTGTGTGATGTAGAACTAGAAGGGACTTCAGAAGCCATTTAGTCTGGCTGCCTCCTTTTTACATGTGAGAAAACTCTAGCTCTTACCTGTGCAATCTTTCTCCTCTGTAATCTCCCTTGTTCTCACCCCTGCTTTTACGTGAAATCTTAGGTTGTCTTCCTGACTTCATTTTATATTTTCTTCAGCCTATCTTTCTCAGTGATGTCCAGATAACTTTCCTATCACTTATGTAATCAGTTTTCAACTTGTTGAATTTGAGGTTCTGATAGATGATACACATCTGAGTTAAAATGGACATTATTCCTCCCTGGGCCCCTAGGCTGAGAGATATCTGTTAGGTTACTGGGCAGGGTTGGATAATCTGCCTAGTAACAGGTTTCTTGTTTGGGCCCCTGTCAAAATGTTATTCCCCTTTGGTTTAATATCTGATAAATTGTTAATAGTCATTTCTTCTTTAGTCCATTTGCATGGTAACCACCTGTGCCCCACCTAATGTTAGACCCCCATTACCAGGTAACCACCTTCTGCTGAGCACCCCCCCTTCCAGACAACTATGACAACTAGTCTGTGATTGGCTACCTCTCCTGGCACTTCTCCTCTGTTGGGGTCATTTACCTAGCAGTACCCTGACAACCACCTCCCGTTTGGGGGTTCTTGCCTAGCAGCAAGCCCCACTTTTGCTCTGTCAGAACTCTGTTTGTTGTGGAAACCGCAAGGCTGTACCGAATAGCGCTGAAATGCTCAAAATGCACTCACCCACCTCAGTTCAGGGCTGTCTCCTCTGAGTCTCTACATGAGGCAGCCGCCAGCCTGGCTAATAAATGACGCTCTTGAAATTCTCAATTAATTTTGCCTGTGACTTATTAACTCCATCCATTTCAGAGTCATTAGTGATGTGGATATGTCATTATGAATGGAGGACAGGCCTAGTTAGATAGATAGATAGATAGATAGATAGATAGATAGAGAGAGAGAGAGAGAGATAGATAGATAGATAGATAGATAGATAGATAGATGATGAGCCTTTAGAAGTGTGGATGTGTGTCTTTGCATTTGGTGATGGTTGAATCCATGAGAATGAATGAGAATGAGGAATACTGGGTCATGTGAGCACCTGTATGGAGGACTAGACATTTTCTCTCATACCTAAGACCTCTTAAACCTCTTCAAAACATTATGCAGCAAAGATAAAACAACTTTAGCTTTATCCATGGTCTAGAATATTTAGAGTCCAAAAGAAGGTTAAAAAACTCACAAAACAAAATCCATGAACTCACTCAGCACCCCTCCCCCATCTCCTACTCTGCAGATGATGAGGCTCCACTCGCCCACCCAAGGGTCTGGCTTAGAGGCTTTCAACAAAAGTCAAGTACACACTCTGTCCCCTCTCCCTTTTTATTGCTTCATTGACACACTATTAACACTCTAGGCTTTGGAAGCTTGTTGAAGTCTAGACAGCCAGTATTAGGGACGCACTCTAAGAGCAGAAACTTGCTGGCACTGTGCCACCGAGCATGGTGGCAGGCAGGGATCTGTGCAGCAAAAGATCATGCAGGAGAGCAGAGGAGAGGCAAAGGGGCAGGACACATGTCAGGGCTTGAAATAGGGCTTTACACCACACCCCAGCCCTCCTTCCTCTCTTAACCTTAGACACTACAACTATGAAAATCAGTCCCATAGCGCCAGTACAGCAATATTTTGAACTGCCCATGCCAGGAGAGAGAACTGAGGAACAGAGGAAGCCAAACAGGGTATCAGGACAGGACCCTGTGCTTGAAGATGGAGCTTGTGCAGCATTCCACTAAGCCTAAGGGAAAGAGGTCAGTATCCACCTGGCATTAGTTCTCTCTACACCAGAGTCAATTGGGGCAGAGACCTAGGCTGGTGAACCATGAATTGCACTGTGTAGCAAGAGGTTGAAACACTTTGAAATCTGACCTACTAGAAAATCACCATCAGAAGGTGAGCAATAAGAGAAAATAAGAGGGAGATAGGGGGAGCCTCAAATTACCAAAGATTTCAGGAAAAAAGAAAATTCAAAGGCCTTGAACATAAGCAGATAACTCAACAGGGAAAAATGTTAACAATAGAAGTAATTAGGGCATCCAGATCTAGTAAATGAGTTCAGGTATCTATGAATGAATACCACAAAGCAAAGAAAAATTATTGAACATATTTGCTGAGACAGAGGACACTGTGGAATGTAAGAATATGGAACCACATCAAGGTGTGTGTGTGTGTGTGTGTGCACGCGCGTGTGTGTGCGCACATGTAATAAAAAACAAATTAGAGTTTGCTATGGCAAGTATTACCAAAGAAATGAAAGGGAAAACAGTAGACTGGGAATGAAAATATACAAGAGTAAAGGATAGTCTAGAAGAAAAGAAGCTGAAAAACAATAACACTAAAAGAAAACATGCTACTACTTAAGCAAAATGTACTGATCTCAAAGACAGGATGCATAGAAATAGCCTAAGGATCATTCATCTTCCAGAAGAACATGACGAGACGAACATCATGAATTCAGTAATGCAAGAAGAAATAGAACTGCCCAGAACTTCTGAATATAGAAAATGAATTTTTTTTAAAGAATTTGAAAGCATTTGTAGACTAAAGTGTTGGGAATAGAAGCTGGATAACATAGGATTAAGGACTTAGGATGAGTAAGTGAAAATACCACAATGATGTTTTCCAGAAATTTGGCCATGACAGGAAAAATTATAGTTTGATGAGAAAGTAGAATGAAAGAAAGTGATTGGAGATTATGATTGGAGAGGCTTGAGTATTCTTGAAGACTGAAAACAAAGGGAGATGCATGAAGAAGGCATGGAATGAAATACATGAGAAAAGAGACAAATGCTAGAACAGAGTATTAGAGAAGATGAGATAAAGGGTGCAAATTGAGGGGGTTTGCCTTAAAGTTTTGCAGAAGGAATTTAGTAGAGTTTCTAGCAGCCTGTCTTTCCACAGAGTGAGAAGTTAGATTTCTTGTGTGTAACATATTGGAATTTAGCTGGAGGATTGCAGAGAAAAAAAAATGTTTCAAACACTTTCTTTGGAGAATAAGCCAGGAAATCAATAGGTATAGAAGAGAAAGATGGTTAAACTGCAATAGGGTCTCAGCTGAGGTGAGGCAGCCTAAACTGATATTGAGTGAATTCGGTTCTATTTTGTGATCTTCTCCAAGAGAAGTTACAGTCAAGGATGGTAGTATATATTAGTAAGTGTAGTTGGTACTGATTCTAGGTACCAGCTCCTACATTTCAAAAAAGAAACACTTTTGTGAAAAGAGCCTGAAGTAGACCACTAGCCCTTTGGACATAAATAAATCACTTCATCTTTCTGAGCCTTAGTTTGTTTCCGTTGTAAAGAAATAGTACCTTCACTATCTTTCTGCAAAGGGCTATTCAATTAAGTAACTTTTAAGTTATGTCCTATTGTGTACTGGAAATACAAAGGTAGAAGTGATATCATCCCTGCCCTTAAGGAGCTTATGTTCTATCAGGAGAAATAGTATATACTTAAGGAAATGTACATTAAATGTGAACAAAATAAATGCAATAATTTTAGATATTATTATCATCCCTATTTTGCAAATGAGAATGCTAAAATTCAGAATGATTAAGTGACTTCTCCATGGTAAAACAGCTCGTTTAAGTGTCTTATACTATATTGAAACCTGTCTTTCTGATTCCAAGTCTTTATTAACTGTTATGTGATCCACAGATGTCATTAACTAAGTTTCCAAGAAATCTGAGCCTTAGAATGCATACTTTCTGCTCTGGAATGTCCTAGAAGCAAGCTGGCTTGTCATAGGTGTCATCTGATACTGTCTTGTAATGCTTTTGAATTAGAGAACAAAAGGATTGAGTTACCTGATCATTCATGCCCTCCCTTGTTAACAGCCACCCAACCTTTGCACTTACATTTCCTCCATTCAATTCAGTATATATTCATTGAATATTTAGCATTTATCCAGGACCAGTGACTATGACTTCACTATTTTGTTCCCTGTTACTGAATAAAATGTTCCTACCTCTTCTTTTTTGATCTTTTGTTTCTGTACTGTCCAGTTTAGAACCAGAAGGCTACAGTTAAGTCTTGGTGGATGGTTCTAGATGTGGTCACTGAATTGTTCATACTGGCTATATAGGTTCGGGGCATCCCATAAAGATAAATATAGTTTATTCAGAGAATAACTAAGGAATCATCCAGATACGCATACATGCATATGTACGTCTGTATATATTTATTTATTTGATTAAGACATTGAGACTAAGACAAAAGATAAAAGGGGACTTGATGCATAATATGCAAATTGACACCAAAAAAATTAATGACTTTAGCTTGGTCTGATTTTGAACTGTAGCAGGGAACAAAAAAGATCTCCAAAAGAGAATGTTGGAAGGACCTGTGATCTCATCAATATCAAGAATTCCCAATGTGGTAAATCATTCTTCCCCAAATCACAAGATGCTATAGTTTAGTAGTTGGATCTTAGTGAATCAGTTTAGGCACAGAGGGATTAAATAACTTAACCTAGAGTCATTTAGCTAGTGTCAGAAAAAGGATTTGAACTCATCTTCTCAACTCCAAGCTTAACACTCTTCTAAGCTATTTGCTTATGTGATTTGAAAAAGGTTACTTTGGAACTAAAAGACTGAGAAGTTTTAGCTTTTATTAGTTTTTTTTGAAGCAAATGTACACATAAATCATAATTATCATTATTATGCCTTCCTATAACTGTAAAGTGAAATTGAATATCCTGAAGGCTTGCTGTAAGATCATCTCTACAACTTACTGTATAGGAACCCCCTCTCCCCCACGTAAAAAGATCATGTAAGAAAATCCTTTACTTCAGTAATTAAATCCTGTTTGATTCGTTCAAAATATTGCCTACCAAGATTTTAATGGGATGGGGAAAATGGTGTATTAGAGTAGAAAAATCTCTAGACTGGAACTGAAATATATATTTCTAGTCTTAGCTCTGCAGCTTACAGAGTAGAATGAGAGAAATCACTATCATCAATGAGCCTGACTTTCCTCATCTATAAAATGGGGAATAGGAGTGGGGTAAGTGTTGGAAAAGACAGTTACTAGTGTCCCATTTGGGTATAAAATCCTGTGATTATTTGCTGGCATTTAATATTCAAGGTATTGTGAGGGGCATAAGAAGGAAGGAAGGAAGGAAGAACAGACACATCTGTGTTTGTCAGAATAACGAGAAATTTATGTATTGGCCTTTATGAAATAGAGAGATTCTTAAGCTTCAAGACAAATCCTCTTTTTCCAGATTTCTGTAGGGAGAAGTATTATAGAAATATAGGAATGAGAATGGTTTGTACAAATGTCAGCCTTAGATTAATCATAACATCCTCTGAAAGTTAAACAGATTGATCCTAAAGAAGGCAGAATGTGATTAGATAAATGCATTAAAAAACATTACCACATAATGATGTGCTTTGATAAAAGTATAGACTCCAAATATTTTAGGCTTTTCTAATTAGAAGAAATCTGTGTGGGTTGGACTGTCAAGGAAGGATCTCTGGAAAAGATAAGATTTGACCTGTACCTAAAAGCACAGAACCATTTTGGACAGGAACAGAGGGCATCCTAGGAAGAGACAGAAAAGAACACTTAAGACATAATACTGAGAATGAGCTTGGTGTCAGTTATATCTGTAAACTGGTTTGGGTCTTGTGAAGGATTGTGTGACTTTCCCTGCATAGCTTTTCTGCTCCTGGCTCCTTTCCTTCTCCCTCTCTCTGTCTTGGAAAAGGGAACTAATCCATTTAGTTTGTTTTGGACTAGGTAGCCTCTGAGATCTAAATTAATGAATATTGCCTGAGTTAAGTACTTGAAATTCCCAATTCTCAGTCTATGATTTGTTAATGCAGAATGGCTTATCACCTTTCAATTATCTATGCTATTGGTAGAGAGAGGACTGCTAGGTGGTCCAGTGGATAGAACACCAGCCCTGGAGTCAGGAAGACCTGAGTTCAAATTTGGCCTCAGACATTTTCTAGCTGTGTGTATCTGAGCATGTTACAGCTCTGCCTCAGTTTTCTCATCTATAAAATGAGCTGGAGAAGAAAATGACAAACCACTCCAGTTAGTTTTGCCAAGAAAATGCCCAAATGGGGCCACAAAGAGTTGAGCATATCTGAAATGACTGAATAACAGCGATTACTGGTAGAGAGACCATGT
The DNA here is from genome assembly GCA_023548195.1 of Bettongia penicillata ogilbyi. Taxonomy (NCBI): domain Eukaryota; kingdom Metazoa; phylum Chordata; class Mammalia; order Diprotodontia; family Potoroidae; genus Bettongia; species Bettongia penicillata. Next base: position 5,550,169 of record JAJHZJ010000271.1, on the reverse strand, counting down.
TAAAAATAAAAAGCTAAGCAGCACACAAAAGAGGTCATTTATATTAGCCCCTCTTTTTTTCTAACTTTCTGGTGACTCCTCTAAGGCTCCCTTTGTAGTGTTCTCTGCAATCCTTTCCCCTAGGGGTCCAATGCCCTTATATTTTCTACCCTCTGAAGTTAAAATAGATGATATATGTTAGGTACTTTTTAAACCTTCAAGTGCTATATAAATACTATCTTTTATTATCATTATCTACTTTCCTTCCATTCCTCAAAATCTACTTTTTGGCAGTTAACCTATAAACTCATCCTCTTGCCCAAGACTTCAGTCCAAAAGAATGAAGCTGTAATGGTGGATTTTCAGTTATCAGTGCACTTATTGGAGTTGTATTTTAGTGGAGTGTATTTTAGATGCTTCCTGAAATTATATCCTCTCTGAGGTTGGATTTTGTGGATAAATCACAAAGTAGCTTATAAATACAGATAATTGAGAGCTGACTGCATTTACTTAAAAGTCACCTTAGCTGTTGTCAAGATAGAGCTTTCTGACCAATTTGTAATTTTTTTGCTCTTTCCACTTTCTCAAAGCTTCATTGTTAGCTTTATGATCACTCAAAGAATGAATGATGGAATGCTCACGACAATATTGTCTCATTAGACTACAGCTCTTCTGACTTATGCTTTGATAATATCAGAGCTGTGTGGAATCTGGTTTGCAGACCTCCCACATTTTTTGCTTAATATAACTGTTTTGCTTTACAGAATTCAACAGCCAAAAGACATATGGCAACTTAACTGTGATCAGATCATGCTTGTGCTATAGATTATAGCATGCATTTCTGTCAAATGTTATGACTACATGAATTTAAGAGATTTTGACTACAGGAGAAAGCCTCACTAATTTGAACTAATTGGGATTGACAGCTAGACTAAATGAGTATTTTCTAAATGGGAGTTTATCAATTTTTCAGTACATATAATAAATTGAACTAACAATTAAAGAAGGATTTCTGAGAAGAAATTCCTTAGGACCAGCTTTAATGAATAAACATTAATTACTTGAAAAGAGCATTTGTTCAATTATTAAAAAATTATTACACTGATATTCTTGAAAAGTTTATTCTCTAAAGTAAGTTAAATGCCACCCTTAGATCTGATTTGAACTATTCATTTTTAAGCAGAGTTTTATTTTCTTTTTGAAATAGATAGTACAAAGATAAATTTCAATCTATTGAGAGAAAACATTATTTAGTGGAGGAGTTCTTCACCTGAGTATGAACTTTAAATCTCTCTCTTTCCCCATCCCTCTCTTCCTCTCCTTTGCCCTCACCTCCTTTTCCCTGCTTTTCCTCTCCCCATCTCTCTCCTCTCCCTCTCTCTTTCTATGTGTGTATAAAATTGTATTTCAATATAGTTGTTTTCTTTTGATATGTATATACATATATGTCTACATATATACACATACATGCACAGATATATCATAAGTATAGATTATGATTTCCATAAGTATATATTTTATATGATATGAGATATGATAGATATACTATACATAAATACTTTTAAAGCATCATTCCAGAGAAGAGGTTCATAGACTTCACCAGACTGCCCAAGAAATCCATCACACACAGACATACATACACACACGCACACACACCCCCCCCCACCTCCCCCCCCACTTCAGATCCCCAGGTTGAGTACAAAGTGCTGTGGATTTAGAAATCAGTAGAGATCTGAGTTCAAATTCTCTCTCCTATTATTATTAGTCACATGACTATGGGCAAAGCATTTAACCCCTCAAGCCCTCTGCTTCCTCATCTGAAAAACAGTGATAAAAGCATATATGTATCCGAGGGCTACTATAAAGATCAAATAAGTTAATGGATTTAAAGTTCATTGTCAACCTTAAAGCTATATACATGTCAGCTGCTATTATGTAAAATGAACATAAACTCTAAGTTAGTGAGTTCCAAATTAATTCTGTCTTATTGTATTTGCTTCTGTAAAACTGTGTGAGCCATTGGTGGAAATTTGTGAAAAATAATTAGACCTGAGTCACAAATGAATTAGTATCTGATCATAAATGAATTGACCCTGGCACGTATGACTTCATTAGCTTTTGTGACTCTCTTTCCTGGAAGTGTGTCACTTTTGGTTGGCGTGGCATGTTCTCTGGTGTGGTTGCAGAAAGGTAAAATCAAAGGTTGGATGAACATTGAGAGATAAGGCCAAGTCTGTCCATCTGGCAGGCATTCCTGTTGCGTAGGACTGAAACCATTTGTTGGCCAGACTCCACCTGGACTGTTTCACTTTCAGAATCCATATGTGTTTTTTCCTGGAGACTTGCTGAGATGATCAAAAAGACTTTAAACTGAAAAGCAAGGGGAGGGAGAAAACTGCCCAGAAACAAGTACTAAACCAGATAACCATACAAAGCAGTGAGTATAAAATACAAAGAAGACTAGCAGTGGATTTGCCCCCAAATTCAGACTAAGTAATAAGGAAGAAGAGTTCTGGAAAGCCCTGGATTTGTGTCAGATGCCCGGGGTTCTGGATCTGGCTCCACAGCTGACTGACTGGGTGACCTTGGAAGTGCATGTCATTTAACCTTTTTAGGCCTCAATTTCTCCACCTCTAAAATTTTTAATTGATATAAATTGAGTCCATCAAATGAAAATGGTTTTGTTAAAATGTTTAAGGTGTGATAATAGGAAGCTAAATTCGTGATTTACTTATAAAGATGGTTTTATTCAAATTAGGGGAGTTTGAACATTTCATCCCAATGAACAACCATATTGTTTTGTAGATTTCCACCTTAAAATTAAAAGTGACTTTTTTAGTTTTCTAAATTTGATATTCATTGTTCAGGAATAGTTTGCTTAGCAGACATTTGATCATTGCTATCCAAGCAACAATCCTATCCTATTAATTAAAAAAAAATTGTGACCTGCATATAGAATGTAAGCTTATTGAGAACAGGGATTAGTTTTTGTTTTATATCTTTGTCCTCAGGAATCAGTATAATGCTTTGCACATAGTAGGTCCTTAAATAATACTTAAATACTTAATAAATGGAATGAGGTAATGAACTAGTTAATCTCCAAAGTCCTTTCTTGTTCTACATATGTATATACATACGTCTACACACACACACACATACGCACACATACAGTAAGGAAAATAAAATAAATGAGATTTTTTGTGTGGTTGATACATTTTTCATTTAATAAAATATTCATTTTCCATTTGCTCTGTATATTACCAGTTCCCTAAATTCCCACTCCTCTCTATTTAATCCTCTCTTGTGAATAAGTGAAACAGTTAAGCAAATCAGACAATATCTAGAGTGTGCCACGTTCCATACCTATAGTCCCCACCCCTTTACCAAAAGGACCAAAGTGTGTTGTTTGCATTTTTGTTATTGTAGTTATTATATGTTATTCAGTTCTGTTTTCTTTGCTCTACTTCAGTTAACGCAACTCTTACCATGGTTTTCTGAGTCCCTCTATAATCAATTATTTTCTGTTATTAAATGTTCAGCGCTTCCTTAATCTAGGCACACCTACTTTGTTTCCATAAACTAGACATTTTAACGTAGAAAAGGTAGATTTGAACACAGGGAACATGGTGACTTGTGGTATACATTTATCTGGAATGTTATAATAGAAGAATACATTTTGTTTAAAAGGAATAAATTAGATAGAAGAGATGGCAGAAAGGCATTAGGTATGACAAAGAAAGCCAGTTTTGTGGGAATGGGAAACATGGTGTGAAGTATGTTATGTAGAAAAGATAATGTGACCAGAGTACTATTACACTATGAGACAAAGAAAAGGAAAAAGATGATGGTAGATTCCTAAAATACATAAAAATGTGGCATGAATAAAGGAAACATGTAGTTGCAATGGGAGACTTGCACTGTATCAACATCTGCTTGAGATATCACTGATAGAGGCAATGCATCTCTTATCTTTTTTAAAATGTGTTGATCATGTTAACTTTTAGAAGGCAGAAGACAAGATCTGATCCTGATCAGTTAGGAGGAAGTGGGTGGCAAAGTAGAAAGGATATGAATTTTGGAATAAAACAAACGTCACCCTAAGAGTTCTGACTGCATAAGAAAGTGAACGTTGAGCATGAGCTAACATGTTCACAAGAGTTTGGGACAGGAGAGATCAAGAGGTTTAGAAAAGAGATAAGTCTGATGTATGTCATGACCTCAGTCTCTAAAAGGGCAACTGAATTAAAAGGGAGTTCTTAAAATCCTGACCAGGTGGTCCCACATAATTCCAATGAGGCAGGGGGAAAGGAAAGTTATCTAAAGAAACAGTTTGGCTCCACAGTTTATTGATAAGCCCATATTGTAAAAGGATATATTTAAGAGCTAGAAGTGATGACATATAACAGAACAAGTACAAAAAAAATGGGTCCTGTAAAATCAGTATAGGAAGTATAAATTGAGGTATATCAGGACAATATAAAAGCCTTACTTGTGTGTTTGCTGTCTTTGAGGGATGAGGAGATACACCTTTTGCCTTGCCAGAACCTAGGCAAAGAATGAATGAGGCAGTAAGGAAACAGCAAATAGAAAGTGGTGAGGTTGGTGTGGCAACACAACAGTTGTATAAAATAGTAATTACAAAATCCCAAGAAGACAATGCTATTTATCTGAAGGGGAATCACTAATAGAGTGCTGCAGGGCTCTCTCCTTGTTTTTGGTCCATCTTCATACTTCATCAGTGACTTAGATGAAAATATATTTGGTATGCTTATCAAATTTATGGAAGACATGAAGCCTGGAGGGATAGGTAGCTTATGTATTAGATGACAGCCTTGGGAAGATATTGGCTGGCTAGGTAAAACTCAATAGAGAAAAATGTAAAATCTTGATATTTAGTTTAAAAACAAACTACACCAATACAGTAGCTTAAGTATAGATTTGGTTACTAAGCAATTCATGTTAAGAGAAAAATAAAAGCAACTCTGGTGGGTTTGAGTAGAGTACAGACACAGTGGGTAGCTAGGTGGTACAACGGATAGGATGCAGGGCCTGAAACCAGGAAGACTCACCTTTCTGAGTTCAAACCTGGCCTCAGACACTTGCTACCTGTGTGTGACCCTGGGCAAGTCACTCAACCTTGTTTGTCTCCGTTCCTCATCTGTGAAATGAACCAAGAAAACCCCAAATGGGGTCACAGAGAGTTGGACACAACTGAAACAACTCAGCAACGAACAACCCTAGACACAAAATGGATCGATGCTGTGAGAACCAAAAAATGTTATGGGACTTTATCATGAGATTATAGATCTAGAGATGAAAGAAATCAAAGAGACCATTTAGTACTTTAAATCCTTCATTTTATAGATAAGACAACTGAGACCCAGGAAGGTTCAGTCACAAGTCCAAACTTACACAGGTAGTAAAATCAGGGATGAGATTTAAATCCAGGTCCTCTGACTTCAGAGCTAGGGTTCTTTCCAAAGTAGTATGCAACTACCTTCATAGAAATACAATGACCAGAATGAAGCTAGTTCTATCGACAATGTAGTCAGACCCTACAACATCATAAATTTAACTAATGGTCTTGATGAGACAAGACCACTAAGGCCTGGCAGTACAAACTAATAATTGGAGTGTTAATTGGCAGTGATTCAGATCCTCCCTCAGACATTAGCTAGCTGTTTGACCTTAGTCAAGTCAGTTAACCTTTCTCAGACTCAGTTTCCTCATTTATAAAAATGGAGATGCTATCATTAACCTCACAGGGTTGTTGTGAGGATCAAATGAGATAATACATAGATTGATAGAGAGACAGATCGGTATAGTAAACTTGAAAGTGCTATATAAATGGAGCTGTTATTTTAAATGATAACTTCAGAATTAGTTCTGTAATGTGTAATTTTTCTTGACTTAAGGTAACTGAATACTTTCCACTAGTCTTGGCACCATACCTATAGGTAGAATCATGTAGTGAAATTCACTGATAAGGTTAAGGTGGCCGCATTCCAGGAAGAAAAGGATTGCTTTATGGCTCCCGTGCATAGTCACAGCTATATACTTACATAGTGAATCAACAGAGCTTGTGAAGAAGTCATGTCAGGCTTCCAGATGTAAGTTGCTTGTTGCAGAGTAGCTTTTGTTTTGGTATTTGTTTCTTTAGACCTTCCCCTTTTCTTCTTTTCTAGTCCCATGTATTATTCCCCTGCTCTACAGTCCAGCCATATTAACATATCCTTATTTTGAATAGCCAGCTCTCCATCTTCTGTTGCTGTATCTTTGCACACCTGAAATACATTCTCTGCTCACCTCCAACTCTTGGAATCCCTGGTCTTTTTTTAAATTCTCAGCTCAAGCACTAGCTTCTGCATGAAGCCTGTTTTGATTTTCCTCTTCTTTGGCCCCAGGACTAATGCGCTCTATCTCAAAATTACTGTGTGTTAACTTTGTGTTATGCATACACTTTTTGACATGTTCTATTTCCAGTTTGGATGGTAAGCCCTTCTTTAGGTATTCTGGTGACACCCCTCCCCCCCAGAGGGTTCATAGGGTTTCATCAGATTTATGCCACACTAGTGCAAACATCAAATTGGCTTTTGCCCTGCTGCAGGTCTGAACTCCCAGCAGAAGTGATCCATCAGCCTCTCCTATAGCCAGGTGTGTGTGCCCTCATACCTGACCATATAAGAAGGGGAGACACACTGAACACAAGCTTACATAAGGACACACTTATAAATTCCTCCCATTTGCCTTTGTATGCCCAGTATTTAGCAGAGTGTCTGGTGCATAGTAGGCACTCGAAGTACTTGGATTCGTCATAGTGAAGCTTGTTGATTTCTTTTCCTCCCCTTTATACTCCTCTGCCATAGCTGACTTGAAGACTCCATGGAGACAATTCTTTTTTCCTCCCATAAGAAGTCCCAGTTACTAAACTAAGGTGACTTGACTCTAATGTGATTTTTTTCTTGCCTGTTTATCCTCTCAGCATGTCTCACATACACATTTGTCCTCGCCCTGTGCTTGGAATCATCTCTCTCCTTCCCTCTCCTCTTAGAAATCCCTGGCTTCATCCCTTGCTCGATTCAGGCATCACCTTCTACATGGCCTTTCCTGATCTAAATTGTTAGTGTTTTCCCTAAAACATGATATTTACTTTGTCTCTATTATATCAATTTGTGTCTATTTTATTCCCCTCGCCTCCCCTCAAGCAGAACATAAGCTCCCTGAGGGAAGGGACTTAAAAAAAATTGTTGTAGTATCCTCTAGACCTAGCATAGTGCCTTGCAGTGAGTAGGCACTTAATGAAAGCTTGTTAAATTGAATAGAATCAAACTTAACTGAATCCATTATACATTTGAACTTACTTGTAACAATGATAGAAACTGGTTGATATGTTAGTCAGAAGCATTAAGGGGGCAAGCCTGTTGTCTGTGAAGCTCATATGCAGTCATTCTCTAACATATTCTGTGCTCGGAACTGATTCAGTACTCCATGGTACCTAAAGCACAGCTCCTAAGATCCCTTTGAAATTCATTCCCTATTGGCATTTTCTCCTCCTCCTGGAAGTATCCTTGGATTCCCTTTGCATTTATTATTGGTGTATCGATCTGTATATGTGCTGTTTTCTTCCCCCAGAGGGTAAATTCCTTGAGGGTAGGCATTATTTTATTTTATTTTTCTTTGTTGGCTAGCACAATGACTGGTTAAGGACTTGCTTGTTGATTGCTTATATTTGTTAGGTGAATAGGCATTGACTTCAGCGTCTGTTTGGTTATTATTGTTTTCTTCCCTGAAAGATCCACAGATTGACCAAACTGGCATGAAATTACAAAGGCTCAAAATTCCCACATTTCTGTGAAGAGATGTTGGAAACATAGCATTTTATAGCTGGAAGGGACCTTTAGAAGTCAAAATAGATATGAAGCATAAACACAGCTCTTGGAGTCAATGTTTACCAATTTTTTCAATGTTTAGGATAGGGATACCTGCATTTCTTTCTACCCTTCTGAGGACTTACAGATGAAATTCCCTATGGTTACTTTTCTGGTATTTAGCAGAGACAAGGGCCTGCATCTGAGTTCCCTCAGCTCAGCTTTGAACTCTTGTTTTCCTTCTTTCTATTCAGTCACAGTCATACATAAAATTTAGGATCACTGAAAATGCTTGGAGCACAGGGGGAGGGACATCTTTCTTAGCTCTAAACATATTTCCATGTGGTTCTGAGCATGCAACACAGTAACTGTGGGCAAAGATATGCTGTTTGAAGCTGTCCTTGTTTATTTAGAAAAAGTATACTAAATGACATGGTAAATTAGGAAAAGCCAGAGAAGAAGGGCCTAGGGACATGAAGTGATCCCAGACCACTGCTAACTCTCTTTTTGCCTTGCTGTAATTGCTGCCTGGCTTGGTGTTTTGTGGTCATTGTTTCCTGGGTGAAACCTTATTTGTGTGTAGGCTGATTTCAGCACCATTCACGACTTGCTTTGACTGAAATCTGGCACACTGAAATCTCAGACTTGATGCCATAGCAACAAGGCTTATTACCACTGTTCAAAATAATCCCGTTGTAATTAGGGGAGTATTAAGAAAATTGAGCTCTACTATTGGTTTGGCCAGAGCTCAAAAGTGGCTAGATTGTGTGGACTTGGTGTATGTATTTTTTCCTAATGAAAATTTTGACAGTTTTTTATTCTCCAATGTAGGTGAAGCACTTTCGATATTTGGAAAATAAATTTAAACATGTTGTTAATGCTAATCTTTGGAAATTGTCTATTGCCTTTGTTCCAATATCTCCTCTATAAACCAATCAAAGTGGATAGCACTCCAAGTTACCATGGGAATATGTGCTACACATTCATTCAGCACTGAATATGAATTAATCTAGCAATGTGCAGTTACTCTGATAGTCAATATTAGCAATCTCTCTTGGTAATTAAAAGTATACTCCGGATTGTCTTGTTAGAACAATGTTTTCCCTACTGTTGTTTTCGTTTTTCAGATATCTAATTTCATTTTGCCTATTTCTTGCAAGGAATTTGTATTTCTAGAAAATTATAAGAAAAGTAAATAGAAAACCTGTCCTAGTGCAGCAGGAGACATGCTAATAAACATTGCCTTTGTTAGGCTTTTTTCTTATGTACATTAGAGTTTTGATGACTATATTCTCCAAATTTATAATAGATACACACACATATCTATTTTCCTTGGGAAATTTGCGTTCTGGTTAGAGAGATGCAGTACATAACCAGGAAAGGGTATGATGTACTCTAGGATTAAGTCCAGAGACACTGTATGAAGAAGGATATGCCCATTTAACAGATAATGAGCTTTAATATCTATAATATCATCGGGCCGTTGTGAGGAGGAAATGAGTCACTGTTCATAAAACATTGCAAAATTTAAAATGCTGCCATTAAAATTTATTTAAAAATTTTTAAAGTTTTATTTCAAAAAAATTTTTAAAAAGTTAAAGTTGTTGCTGCTGCCATTCTTCTTTTTCTTGTAGCTGTTGTTCTTCTTCTTGAATCACTGAACTAGAGTAGAACTTCAAGATAATCTTGTCTAACCGTTTCACTTATTCAATTTTAATTAGTTTTCCTGCATAACTTTTTTATGTGTCAACCATTTCAGATATTCCTGGGAAAATGATCAAACTAAACCAATTGAGGGTCAACATGTCCAAAACTGAACTCGTTACCTTTCCCCCTAAATCATCCCTTCTTCCTAACTTCATATTTTCACCAAGAGTGTCATCATTTTTCTGGTCAACCAAGCACATAACCTAGATATCATCCTTGACTCTTGCTCTCTTACCCTCTATGTCCAGTCAGTTGTCAGTTACTGCCATTTCTGCCTTTATATAGCGTCTCTCATATATGTGCCCTTCGCTCCTCTGATGCTGTTGCCATCCTGAAACAGGCCCGCATCACGTCATGCTGGACTGTTGAAGTAACATTTGTTTGTCCTCCTCCCCTGACACCACCTCAGATCTCTTCCCGCTACTCAGTCAGAGTCAGTCAGAGGAATTTTCCTACAGCATGAATCTGATCATGTTCCCCTTTCCTCTACTCAACAAACTCCAGTGTCTTTCAGTTATCTCCAGGATCAGATACAGAACTGTTTGGTTGTTAGAGCTATTTATAAACTGTTCCCTTCTTACGTTTCTAATCTTCTTCTACCTTAAAACCTCCCATGGAACTTGGACATCCTTTGACACTAGACTCATTGCTTTTCTTTACAAAAGACACTTCCTATCCTAACTCCAAGCATTTTTGTTCACTTTCCCTCATTATCTGGAACTTTCTCCCTCCTTTTTTCATGCTTTCCTTCAAGTCTTAGCTAAAGACTCACTTTCTGCATGAAGCCTTTCTTAGACTGTTAATCCCAGTGATGTCCCTCTGAGACTATTCCCATTTTCTCTTCTACATACCTTGTTTGTACATAGCAATTTGCAGTTTATCTCGTTAGAATTTGACCTCCTTGAGAGCAGAAACTGAATCATATCTTTTATCCCCATTCCTTAGCATACTGCCTGGTTTGATCAGTGCATGTTGATTTGTCTGACAGAAAAACCCATGTCTA